>PVIJ01001544.1:0-89382 GCA_004024925.1 Scalopus aquaticus
GATGGGAAGGAGTTAGCGTGAGATTGAAAGCATGGGCTGGAGTCAGACTGCCAAGGCCTGAAGCCCAGCTCTGCAACTTCTTAGCGGGGTACTACTGGATAAGACCTTTCACCGCTTTGTGCCCCATTTTCTCATCAATAAAATGGGAATCGCCCCAGAATTGTGGGGGGAATTGAAAGTGATAAACCCAGTGTTCTATACAGGACGATACACACAGTCAAGGCTCACAAGTATGAACTCCATCAGTGTCATTTATTCAAAAACTGGTGATATGATACTGTAGCAATGACTCCATCCTTCTCGGCTGGACAAACTGGACAAGTTGGAATTATTTCTTACATGCCCACCAGGCTGGATTTAGGGTTAGAGACGCCCCTACTCAAAGGTGGTGCATTGCCCTGCAACCTACTGCCTGCCATCCTGCCCCACTGCCACTCTCAAAGGTCTGTTGGCCGGGTAGTCTCAGATTACCCAGCATTCACCTGAACACATGCTCTAACTGATTCTAGCAACTTCCAGATCTGGATGTGCCCCCTGTGACCTCCAGCATACGGTCTGAGAGGAGGGGTTATAGCTCCTGGAAAAACCCCACTGCAGGGCAGGCAGTGGGAGGACCGAAGAGGATGGCAGCCCCTTTGGAGCCTTTTATGATGTGGCCCATTGTCAGCTCAACTGAGTGGGTTTCCACAGAGGGGAGCTTTGGCCACTTATTAGCAGTTTCTCAACTCAAATTTTTTCCTTCTTTCTGAAATGGGAATAATTGTCCCACTGCCAAGTAATAACCACTTTCTCTGTCACTGAAACAAGACCTCTGAGACCCAAGGAGGAATGCCTACAAAGTCTCCTGAAATAATAATAGCGCAAATCCCAACAGCAGTTGTGAAGATTAAATGTGACAATTTATAAAATACATGTGTTTTATAACCTTCCCTGGCACCCAAAGAGCCCCCTTTAAAGCTTAGTGATCCTGATTCCTGTTCTTGTTCTTAGGGAGTGGGTGGGAAGGAAAGGGGTCTGTTCACTCAGCTTCTGTTGTTGCTCTGACCTCCACCAGCAAGCAGTGGACCTAAACTTCTGCCTAGCAGCAAAGAAGCAATTGCATTTAATTATGAAACAATTAGGTAGCCATCTTTTAATTAGCTACTTAGAAATATTCTAAGGAGAATATTTTAAGCCATTCTGATCTTGTAGTTAAACTTGCCTAAATTGTAAATGATGCTAATTGCCTTTCAATTACTTCCCCTCTTGAGACTCAAGAATCTTAGGGGAATGGGCCTATGAAGGCCAGTGCAGAGCTAATGATGGGATTTGTGGCTATTCAAGTCTCCAGACGTGTAAGCACCGACTCTGTGGTTCACAACCTGCCCCATCAGGAAAAGCAGGGGACACAGGGCAGACTAAGCAAATGGGACTAAGCAAACAGCAGGGACATGAATGTGGCCATGATAACTGAGTTGGATCCTTTCCCTGGGCTAGAGGGCACAGGCTGTAACACCACAGGACACCACGTGCCAGGCTAACCGGTACAGTGCCCCATCACAGCCCAGGTTGTCCTGCCAGTCATTACCTCTCAGCTGGGAACATAAACATGAATGGTTTCGATTTTTCAACAAATGTCACCAGCAGTGTTCTGATTAGCTTGTTTCTTGCTGGGATGGGAAAATTTTAATGACACCAAGGTCTGATTCCAGAACTTTCCAGCCCAGGGGTACCTGCTTATTTGCAACCGTCAATCTCATGGTCAATTGGAAGCCTTCCCTCCCTACATTACAGGATGGGAGTGGGAGGGGAGCATAGGAGGAGGTGGCTGGGAAGGGTGGGTTGCTCTGCCAGTGCACCCCATCTCCCTCACAAACAACCATCACGAGTACCCACCTGAGCTGGTTATCCTCTTCTGTCGGTCATTACCTCTGACCAGAGGTCACCATGCGGTAGTGCCAACAGGCCCTGCTGATCAGAGACCATTCCCAGACTACCCCCACCCCAGGCTTTGGTGAAGGCTCTTCCCAGGTACATCTGCATTTTGGGGCCGACTCTAGATGGCACCTGCCCCAGTGAGCACTGCTTGTCACAGCCCCAAACTCAGCTGGCAAGACTGGGAGGCAGCTTCAACTGCCCTGAGAAAGGGAAGGAACCCCAGTGTGTGGGCTCAGTGGTCCTTGCCTAGCCCCCTCATGCCTTCTCCTGAAACCTTCTCCCCAACAAGCTGTGGGGAGCAGAGAGACATACGCAAGTGTACTGCCGCTCCAATCAGTACCTACGCCCTCCCCACACACAGTAAGCTAAATAGATATCAATAGGGGCTTGGAAAGACTGGCTCAGCCACAGGATAGAACCTGCGCAACCACTCAGATAACACTGAGGTGCCTGCTGTCTGGGCTGATGTGGAACGAGCACTTAGATACCCTGTTAGAAAGAAGCAAGGTTCAGAGCAGCGCATGGCGCCATCCTATTTGTGTACAAAGCAAAAGAGCAGAAGCCCGTGAATCCAGAGCCAGGTGTGTGTAGATCCAGAGCACTGCAGAACACCATTCGCTGGGGTCCCTTCTGGAGGTGGGGATGGAGGGTATAGAGCATGGAGGCCCTGTATTTTTCATTTGATCTCCTTCGGTATCAGGTGCTTTGAGTTTGTACCTTCGGCACATGCTGCTTCTCTCCAATGAATGAACTCTTTCAAAAAAAGACATGATAGGAAAACGTGTCTTAGTCCTCTTGGGATGCTGTAACAAAAGGGTGACTTAAAAACAACAGACATTTATTCTCACAGTTCTGGAAGCTGGAAATGTAAGGTCAGGGCATCAGCACATCAGATTCTGTAAAAGCCTCTTCGGGGGTGCCCACTGCCGACTTCTTGCTGGGTGCTCAGATGGTGAACAGACAAGAGGGAGCTCTCGGGCGTCCTCCACAGGGCACTAATCCCACTCATGAGGCCTAGGTCTGTATTCTAAACTCCCAGAGTTGACTTTTCTTTGATGACAGAGGCAACTCTATCAAAGGGGCGTCCTCTTCAAAGACAGCCAGTTCAAACACATGGCCAGGCACACAGCTGACGAAAAGGCAGCCTCCTGCCCAGTGCGCCTCCTTCTGTTTACCCTCGCTAATTTAGGGAACTGTCAGTCGGGACTAATTTGTCTTTTCCTTTTTCCTTTTCTCTCTCTTCCCACACTTTAAGTTCCTATTTTCATAAATTGACAATTTATACAAAAAATCATAAATTTTATAAATAAAGAGTAAGCCCAGAAATCCTAGAGCCTCCACCCTCAGCCCCAGTGAAAGCAGAACCCCAAACTCTCTCTCTCCCCGCCTACTGGTGCCCTCACTGTGATCCAGGGGTACTGTATAATTTCCAGGCTTGTAAATCATAAACCTGCATTTTCTCCAAGTTTCTGGATGGTTATTGCTAAAGCGCATACAGCAACCATAAGAAGAACCCTAAGGGTAGGTCCAATTGTATCTTCTTCAAAAGAATGAAAACCTCTGGGAAATCACTTGACCCCAGGTGAGTGCCCCTAGGGTTTGCTAACCATTAGCATTATTTTAATAGGCTGAGACTGACCAGAAATACAACCCCATGACCTAATCACCCCCAAAGGCTCCTTATGCCATCATTTTGGGAGTTAGGTACAAACATATGAAGGGGGAGGGGCACATCCAGACTAGAGCTGTTCATCCCTCCTCCAGGCCCTCCAATTCAAGCTTTCCACTTCCCCTCATCAACTCTACCTACAGTGAGGTTGGTTTTCTGCCTTATGTTTCAGGAGGTCTGCTAAGTGCCCCATTTCGCGGTGCATTCTAATTGTGGGCAGAGAGCGGGCCCACTGAGAAGGGGGCTCTCTTTACACAGAGTTCCAGTGCCAAATAGCCCCAGTGCAGCAGGGAGGGCAGATGCCAGCTCTGGGGTCCTCTTTTCCTCCTAAATCTAAAACCCCGACCTCTTTTTTGTGTTCTTGCAGTTCACAAGGGCATCCAGGAAGAGGCTGACGGCGAGCATGGCCCACTCGGAGAGCCATCAGATGCGCGTGTCCCAGCAGGACTTCCGTCTCTTCCGCACCCTCTTCCTGCTCATGGTCTCCTTCTTCATCATGTGGAGCCCCATCATCGTCACCATCCTCCTCATCTTGATCCAGAACTTCAAGCAAGACCTGGTCATCTGGCCGTCCCTCTTCTTCTGGGTGGTGGCCTTCACGTTTGCCAACTCAGCCCTCAACCCCATCCTCTACAACATGTCACTGTTTAGGAATGAATGGAGGGAAGTTTTTCACTGCTTCTTGTTCCCAGAAAAGGGAGCCATGTTCACAGACACGTCTGTCAGAAGAAATGATTTGTCTGTCATTTCCAGCTAATTCATTTTTCTCTCTAGGCAGCGTTTGTCACTGTCCGGCAAACATGCATGTTTTCAAAGGGACTTCATCTCAGAATCTGCACACAGTGTGCCCTGCTTTAAGGAAATGCGACATCTGTGACTCCACACTGACAGTACCAGTGAATGAAGGGGTGATCACTCAGAATAACCATTTTGTCTTTTAGAAAAGGAGGTGCAATAGGTTCCTCTAAGTAGGAACTTTTTCAGTGTTTGTATGTGCTTGAACTTAATAAATTTTTATTTGTAACTGTTCAGCAATCACATCTCCTACACAGAAAGCCATATTTTGCTGGTTCGAAGTGAGTTTGGAACTGAGCTGAGATCCAGATTCCTCCTCCCAAGGGTCATGGCCCCCCTAGATCCCCACTCTGGACTTGCAAGGCGTGTGATCTTTCACGTCCAGAACCCTGGAGGAATTTCCAAGGAACCATTGAAGACGACATCTTTTTTTGACATTTAAGAAATGTGGACCCTTTAGGAGCAGCAGAGTCATGAGATCCAAGAGAAAATAGGATGAGACCAACATGGCTGCAAGTGAGAGCACGCCAGGCCCCGCAGCCCGCGCTGTGGCTTGGAGCTGGGAACAGAGCGGTGGACCAGATGTCACGGTCCGGCCCTCACCGAGCTCATGGACCTACTGGCCAGGGGAAGAAACACTAAACAGGAGTCAATAAATACTTTTGCATCATAAAGAAAGTAGGGCAGTGGTGGCAATTTAGATGTGGCAGGGAGGGGCCGAGGAAGAGCTTTCTGATGAGTGATATTTCAGCCAAAAGATCAACCCCAAGAAAGAGCTGGCCATACGAACCCAGGAGAACAGTGTTAAAGACAAGCAGACACTGGTGCAGAGAGAGGCTGGTGCACCTGCGGGACAGGAAGAAGATGATGCAAGCAAAGTGAGGCAAATATGGACCAGGCATCCCGGGCACTAGGCATTGCCCTTGGTGCTGGGCAGATGGGCGCCCTGCTGGGCGTCATCAGTTGAAACCAGGAAAGTTACAGTGCTAGTGAGGTGCCACAGAGGTGCCCACAGGGGATTTATCCTGTACCCAGTGGACAGCCACAGGAGGTTTGCCACTGGAGACCAGTAGGGTCTGATGTATAGCTTTAAATATTACAAAAATGGGCTTTGAGGAGCCAGAATAAAATTAGAGACCAGTTAGGAGTCGGTTGAATTGAAAAAGAAGATGGGGAACATGGAAGTGGGTGACATGACCAAGGGCTGGGAGAAATGATTGTGGTAAGGGAAGGTGAATACTATTTATACATGGACAGGATGGAGAGTATGAGGGAAGAAGAGGATTCAAGGATGACGTCTAGAGTTTGATCCCGGCACTAGTAAATGGTGGGGCAGGCAAAAGCTGTGGGGAAATCTGGGAGAAAAGATGTGGGAGAGCCAAGAGCTTCATTCGGGGTAGGTAAGTTTGAAATCCTAGTGAGGTCCAAATAGAGAGCAGGCAGTTGTTTGCAGGGTCGTGGAGCCTGGGCTTGAAGCTAGCGCTGTGAGTCGTTCGTCTTTATAGGTCTACAGTTTTGTGAAATATCCATGAGAGAAAAGGGAGGGCAGAAGAAACCAGAGCCAAAGAGAACCCAGGGACATGCACTTGAAGGCTAGGCCAGTGACTGGACAGCGCAGCAGCTCAGGGCCTGGCACATAGTAGGTGCTCAACAAATCTTTGTTGCCAAGTAAAATCGGTGCCAATAGGTACTATTACTCATGGAATTCTTGAATGGCTTCTTCCTAAAGTAAGATCTATGGGACCAAGCTGGAGAACAAGAGGACAGGGATCTTTTGTTCATCTCTCGTTAATAGATTTGGTAAATGAAAGCTGTGTTTTGGAGTGATGTGTGGCGATCTTAGGAATCTCTGGACTGGTCCATCTGAAGCTGGAAAGCTGGGCTCTTACAGGCCAGGAGATGACAGGTGACACTTCTGGACCTGGTCACTTACCTCCTCCCTCTTTGGTGAGGGGACAAAGCACATAGGGAGGAGGGGCCCAGGAGTCTCCTTTGGGTCCTTGACATGCTGGCACTCAGGCAGAGTTCTCCACATATGAGAGAGAGGTGTAACTCCTCCTTCCCCACACACCTCGTAGATGCCAGCCCGGGATTGCCAGAATTACAGGGCTCTTAATGCTCTAACTGAACCCTCACTGCATCCCACCGGCAGGTGCTCTTACGCCATATTTCGCAAGAGAAGAGTGAGGCTCAGAGAAGTCATGTAACCAGTGCCAAGTCACACAGCTTTTATATATCTCAACTGGATATTAATTTACAACCAAACTCTCTGGCACCAAAACCTGATTCTGTTTCAAGAGGAGAAACTGCAGCATCTGGGAACTCCTGGAAAACGGAGGTGGATGACTTTGCATGTGATTATACGAGAGTGTTCACACAAGTTGCTGATGGTGAGAGACACTGGGATTCTATCCCACTCCCAGCTACCTGACACCCCCCCCACCTGCCCATCTACCCATCTTTTGGCAAGTTTCAGACTGGGGACACCATGGTCTTTCTTTAGTCCATGTCTCCAGTCCATGTCCCAAGTCCCCTAGGAAAGCCCAAGACCTCTCCTCCTCAACATTTTGATCACATCTGGAATAAGCAGCAAATTAATGAAGGACTGGGGGTGTTTCCTGGAGCTCACCTAGACCATGCCTTGCAAGCTCTCAAGCCAGCTGCACCTCATGGCTAAGGCCCGGGGCTGGCAGGCCCAGCCTACACCGACCTGCCGGCAGTTAAGGCCTTCCTGGGTTAACAGAGAAACTCCTTTTTCAGGAAGTTGGGCAAAGTCACAGTCGTTGATAATGGAGATTAGGCACAAGAAGAAGCCAAAGGTCATAAAGAGTGGGAGGAAAGAAGGCTCCCCGGGATATGAAAATCCACCCTCCCCAAATGCAGAATTTCTCCCTTTGACACACACTTGAACACAAAGACCCATAGCGTAGGAAACAGGTGACTGTATTTTAATAAATCAAAATCTGGAATCCTAAGCCTCAAATGATTCCTTAGAAAACTGTAGTAACGATATACATTTGAGTGCAAACAGGTCCACTTATTTCCAAATACATAAATTTTTATGTGTACAGGTTTTATGCTTGCTGAGGGGAGGAGAGGAGAGAAGGCCAAAGTAAATTAAGATAAATAGAGTTGACAGCTGAGAGTGAGGGGGAAGTTTTCAAGTGAAACTTGACATCCTTGATGTTGCTACAAAAGGTTTTTTTCGGATCTGCTATTACAGTAACCTGAAATAGAGAAAACAAAGCCATTCATGACAGAAGATGTACCCAATGTTTGCTGTAGATAATGGTTATCGGAATGGCCTTTGGCCCTAACTGTTCAAATCTCCTAAGGTTACAGCTTGATGTGGCTGTAATTCATAAATAAACTCGAGGTTGTTTCTAAAACCTGCTGGATCTCTCTGGAGTCTATGGGGACTGAGAAAGCGGAATCTAGTGTATGAAAGTATTCTTCTTTCTCTTACATTCGCCTCACTGCATTTTAAGGGGTTCTGTTGCAGAAAGTTGGAGGAGGACCTCAGCCACTCTGTTTTACCATGTTTACCATGTCATGCATCACGTCACCAGGTGCTGCCACCAGGGGCTTCAGTGTCACACACACACAAGTACAAAAACTGAAAAACCCTCAGTTCGCCTCCACCCGGCTACCTATTGAAGATCTCGGGCAACTTTCAGAATCTTTCTTAGCCTCCAATTTCTTATCTGCAGGATGTGGACATTAAGAGAATCTACATCATAAGGTGTCCCTGAGGATTAAGCTTGATAATGCAGTTAAAGGGTCTGGCCTGCAGTCTGGTCCTGTTGGAATCGGTCACGGCCTTTTATTTAGGCTGCCCCAAGGTGGAACATCAAAATCTCACCAATTCATGTTTGGGTCTGCGTTCATGTCTGTTGTAGCGTGGGTCCGCTAGTTAGATGACCAACAGAAGAGTTCCTACATTTTAGCATTACCCTACTAGGATATTGAAACCTACTTTCCCACGAGAATGACTGTCAATTCAAAACAGACTGTGCACTTACCTCCAGGATGTTTCCATTTCTATATCAAGAAAAGGGTAATACTTATAAAAAGATCCAATGGGGGGAGGGATCATGAAAACACTGAGGAAAACCAGGTAGACAATTTAGTGGTTTGGTTCCACATTAGAAACAGAGAATTTGTTGAAATCCTTCTCCCCTTAACTTGTTATGCAGATGTCCCTCTCTCTAATGGTTTCAGTGACTGACCAGCTTTACACTGGCGCTGCGCCAGCACCAGACAACATTCATTCAGTTAGCGCAGCCAAAGGCTAGATCAGGGTGCCACAGACTGGGCTTCACAGAGCAGGAACTAAGGAACAGCATATCCCCTGCTATTTCACTTCATTAAAAGTGCCAGGGTTTTTGGGAAACAGCCTCTGCCCATTCCTCTAACACCAGAAAAAGATCTGATCAGGAAGGACCAAGACTCAAGGATGGTGCCAATACTCTACTTTCTCTTGCACGCAGATGAAACCGCCTTGCTGGCATGTGGGCCCTGTCTCTATACCCCCTTGCCCGCGGCCCTGTCCGCCAGCCACTCACCATTGTGAGCGATCAGCCTGTACTGCCTGGCCAGGCACAGCTCCTCCTGCCTCCGCCGCACGATTCTCTGCGCTTCAGGGGGCAGGCCGTTGGGGTCACGGGAGAATATGAAGGAGTAGCTGTCGGCACAGGTGCCGTCGAGGTTTTGGAGGCGGCAGGAGTACTGCACGGCGTAGGTGTCGTAGTCCGTGTCGATGATCCAGTGGTCATCGTCTGCAAGTCAGAAAGGCGAGCACCTGTGCCTCCCCCTCGCAGGCTGGGGTGGCAGGGAAACTCACCACTGGCGGTGCCTGAGCTGGTATCATTTTGTTAAGAAGCGGGAGGCCACGGGGAATTCTGAGAACTTTTATAACACTGGGGAAAAGGCAAAGGATCTTGTTCTCCTTTACAGAAAAAGTCCTGGGGTCCTCACCGCCCTCAGGCTCCACCCTGGCGAGCACCGGGATAGCATCCTTCCAAGGGACAGAGCATGGGCTCAGCAAAACCACAGATGAGGCCTCTGTACTGCCTTCTCTGCCGTCTCCCCTTTGTGGCTAATGTCTGACAGCCACCTACTATGTTATCCTCAAGCTCAGGTGTATCTTCTGCGGATGACCTGTCTCAGCTAGTTCCCAGTCATCTCAGAACCCACAATGACCTCCTGCCTCAGTCCCCCACTGGAGGGCGCCACGCTGTGCTGGGCTGTTGGCCTTGCTGGCTCCATCCTATTCCACTTTCGAAACTCACCCCTGCATGCCGCAAAAGGCGACAGTTTTTCCATTGGGGTCACCAGACAACCCACCTCCCAACATCGGAAGTTCTATCTTAGTGCATGTACTTTACAGAACTTCCCTGATAGAGCAGAGTTGAGCTCTTGAAGAATTTAGATTATATTTATTCCTAAGGCTGGAATGTGAGTCATGATGAATAAATGTTAATGATGGTAGTTAAAATATCAATAAAAGCAGGTGGGAAATAATGTTAATAGCATGTATATGAGAGATTTTCCATGGAGAAACAGCAATGTTCAGGCTTATCCAAATACCTTCCATTTGGAAAAAAAAATAGCATATCTTGACTTAATTTAACAGTCTACTTGACTAGGACTTTCTGAGCCTTAATTATGTGCCAGTCCCTGTGGAGACAATTTCATGTTTTCTAAGCTATTCCTCGCATTGACCCAAAAGTGCTCACTATCAGCCCCTATTTTACATATGAGAAAACTAAGGCACAGAGAAATTAAATAATTCACTCAGCATCATGAGCAGCTGGGCAGACAGGGACTAAACGTGACTCCAGAGACCACATGCCTAACCTCTCTGACTCCAGGATGTAAACACAATGGGGGGCAGGGGACAAGAAGCAAAAAACAAGAAAGCCCTTTGTCTCCATCTCATGCCTGGGTTGTGGCCAAATAATAATTTCTGCCCTGTGTTGAGCTCCATGCTGGAGGAATGCAGAGGTACCTGCTCCCCAGCATTAGGGGTATGAGGGAGATCATACCCCCAGTCACTTGTGGGTATAACTCTTGACCTGAGGACTCCTGGAGTGTCAGTCTAGGAAGGGGTTCAGCTCGAACCCAGGTCTTCTAAGAGGTCTGTACGGGAGCAGTGGGTGGAGCCCCTTCTTTAGCTCACTGCAGGCCTGCCTGGAAGAAGAGCGAGCCAGCCGCCGCTGTGTCGTGTCGGTCTGGGAGCACTGCTGGGACAGGACTGCTCGGCGGGACTTCAGCAGGTGGGCCAGGAAACCTAAACCCGGCTCCCCTCCAGGGTCCCAAGTAATGTCTTCCCTGGGGACGGGGCTCACTGCAGCGGTCACAGGGGCTGGCTGTGCGTGCTCAGCCCCAGAGCACTCTCTTTGGGGGCGCTGTCCTGATTCATAATCTAGGCAGCTACGAGCTTGGCCCATCTGCCCCTTCAATTGTGGCCAGAATGCAATTCTGACACAGGAACTAAGTAACTCTCAGAGCTTGGTTTTAGGAAAATGGACACCATTCTTGACTTTAAAAAGAAGACCTAAGTTTCTTTGCTTTATCTCCACACTCTTTTTGGCTAAATAGTTCAAGGATGAAGAATTTAAATCAAAACAATGTTGCCTACCCTTGTCCAGAGGTAAATTGCCTAAGCTCATCTTAGAAAGAACCCGGCCCTCCAAGCTCCTCTCTCCCAGGAGCTGGGGTGGTGCCTCTGGACAATCACACACCTGAACATTTCCAGACAGTGGAGCTAATCAAGGCTGTGCTGCTGGGAGCCCTGACTCCCCTTTATCACCCCAGGCAGTGGGGTTACACTGCACCTGTGTCTATGCTGTACCCACAGAGGCTGGGTTAGAGATTTTGCTGGATGGTCTAAAAACAAAAGAAAACTCCAGGTGGAGGGAGTTTTCTCTGGTGGTCTGGTTCCCTAGGAGCTGTGGGGCTCACAGCAGGGCCCTTGGAACGTGTCCCTTCAGCTCCCTACACCTATGTCCTCATCTGAGGGGAGGAGATCAGGTGAGAAGCTACCTGCAGTTCTCAGCCCAGATGAGTCAGCCAGGTGGCCAGGTGGTAGGATACTATTTCTGACTTATTGTCCCATAAAACACAACAGGCCCCAGAAAAGGGAGTAGAGGTCAAAGCCTTGAAACCAAAGTAAGTCAAAATACCTACTAGGATCGAATTGCCTAGACCAGTGGTTCTCCAGCCTGATTCTACAGAAAGTGTGTACTAAAAAAATGCAGATTCTGGGGCCCCACCCCAGGAGTTTCTGATTCAGTAATTCTGGGCTTAGGCCCCCAAACTCTGCATTTCTAACAAGCAGCCCAGCTGGTTTACATGTAAGTGGTCCAGAGAGCCTGACTTTGAGAAACAAATGTAGACAATTAGGCCCACATTGTTATCCAGCCTGACAAGGTCTCTGTACCAGTACAGTGACAGCCTTTATTGAGAAGATGGTCAAAAGAGATGTTTTCCTTGTCTTTCTGGGAGCTCAAAACAATGATAATCATAGCTTATGTTTTTGGGTACGTCAGAATCAAACTAAGCATTCTTCCTGCATAGACCCACTTATCCTACTAACAATCATAAAATAGGGGCTATTCTTTATCTCGATTCATTGAGAAGGAAATCAAAGCTCTGAAAGACTAGTCAATGAATTCAACCGAGCTGGGCTTGTGGCAGTATCCTCGCCCCCTGAGCCATCCTGCCTGATGCTGGCTGAGCTTGGGTAGAAGGAGGCAGTACAGAGCATGCCCAGGCTGGGCCAGCAAGCTGTGACAGAGCCTGACAACCCTGAGATGTAATAGAGGTTCATTACATTTAATTTTTAAATAACTAGACAGCAAATTTAATGAGCATTTGTTCCTGAGTTATTTCCTCCACACTAGATTATCTCATTTTAAATCTATCTCTATGGTGAGATGAAGTATGTAGAGAAGGGCAAAGACCAAGTGTGCAGGCCTCTCTCTGAGGCCTCCAAATCCTCCTGATCAAGTCCGTCTTTAATGCCAGATGACGCTCAAGGAAGAAAGAAAACCAGCATAAGGAATGGAAACAGAGTTTGTAAAACACCCCCTCAAATAAGCATATACAACACAGGAAGGGAGAAGCATCAAATCATTCCATTTGTGGATTATCTGAAAAACAGGGAAAATCAGGGGCAAAGAAGTGTCACTGTGTCACTAATTAGCTGTGCCCCTAGGCTATTCACTTCTCTAATAGAGGCCTCAGTTTGTTCACTGCTAAAATGAGAGACTTGAGCCTGACCCAGAATATAAAGCTATTATTTCATGACCCGGGAAATAACTAAGCAGCAATAATACACGCATACCCTGACAAAGACAGCCTGCCTCAGATCCTGTTCTAAGAGCTTTCTGCACGTTAACTCATTTCAATATAACTTCATGAGGTAGGTACAACGAACACCTTTGAGGATGAGGAAATTTAGGCGCACAGAGAATAAGGAATTTGTCCACGGCTCCCCCAAGTGGTAGGTTGAGTTAGGATTCAAATGCAGGCAGTCTAACTTAAACCCTGCATGCTTGACCACCACGCCACACAGCTTCTTTTTTGAAAGGTAACCTACAAAAGAATTGATCCTTAAGCTTTCCGTATGTAGTTATCTCTCTTCATGTCTATAACAATTGCTTTCAAGATTTCATTTTTTTCCCCTCCAAATGAAATCCTAGAAAGAATTTCAATTAACAAGAGGAAAGAACAGAACCAGTCTGTTTTGGTAGGGAAGGAGGAGACGAGGTAAAAGCCTTCCTCCTCATGGGGTCCTCTCTCATCCTCCCCAAATGTATTACCAATAGAATCCTATCCCTTTAGGAGTGCATCTCAAAATGCTATAGAGCATTAGGTATTTATGCTTGTACATAGAGTTAGTAGGAGTTCATTTTTGTGATCCATTTTAGAAAGGTAGATATTTTATGTTAAATGAGTCCCTTTAGAATGTTTTTCTGCATTACTTAATTTTTTTTTTATTATTTGTAAGGATGAAAGCTTTTTTCTCCTCTTCTAGAATAGCAACTCCATCTATAGAGTGAAATTAGTACTGAAGATGCAATTTGATAAAGAATGCAACTTTATCTAACACGATTTCAGAGGATATCAAGGAGGTGTGCCACTTAAGATGGGCTACGTGAAGAACTCATCTTTTCTTGATCACTATGCTAAGAGAGTCCCCCCCCCCCCCCCCCCCCCGGCCCCCTCAGGACTATCCCACAGGATAACTCAAATAACACTTTGCAAAAGCTGTTGTATTAGCGGTCCCTGCCATTCAGGGCCACCTGGTCCCACAAGTGGAAAGCCCTGGTTTCTGCCTTTGGCTCTCACAAACTTGTCGCATGACTTTGGGCAACCAACATATTCCCTTCCCTTAGCTTCAGTATATTCATTTGCACATTGAACCTAACTTTCTAGGGTTCACTGTCTGTTTTTAAGATCCCACAATGTCCTTGGGCCTACGTTACTTTCCAGCTAACCAAACAGACTCCAGATTTGAAATTAAAGAAAAATGGCAGGGGTAGGGGAGGAGGTAGAAAGAGCATGTAGATGGTGTGTTTCCAGGATCCAGCCAAGTTTAGGATGCTCTTTTGCGTGCCCTCAACATCCTACCTACTCCCCATTTCCCCCAGTATGAATCCTGGCACTTGGGAGAAGACTTCGCTGCCCCCAGAACACTGTGCCTGCCTCGGCAGCTCAGGCTCCAGGGCAGGCACCCAGGAGTGTAGCAACAATGTTCCCTGTGACCTGGGAGGGGAGTCTCCCAGCCTCTGCTGGGGCCCCGGGTAGTCAAGCTGTCTCATGGATTCAGCGCAAAGAAAACACAGAATGGCAAAGCTGGTTGAGTGTGATGCAGCCTGGGGTATTTTTTCAGCTTGATAAGCATGGAGAAGGCTATACACCCTCCCATGCGGCTAGACTGGAAAAGGGCAGGAGGAGGTCACCTGATGAGCCCGAAGGTCCTTTTGAGCTTAGGTCAGGTTTTTGAACTGGGAGTAGGAGGTTAGGGTTAGAGAGGAGGCTAACTAGCTGCCCCCTAAACTCAAGCAATGCTGAGGTTCCTGTCACTCACAAACCATTTTCCCCAAGGATGCCACTGGAGAAGACGCCCAGAGATTTGGCCAGGTAAGCGTCCCATTTCCCAAGGGGGTCCCACTGAACTGACTACTCACTTCCTTTCTGGAGGAAGGACGCAACGCCCCAGTACTTCATCTTGAATTTGGCAGGGTTGTCTGTGTCGGTGAAGGTGCCCACCATGTCCGCGCACACATCCCAGCTACTGCAAAAGCCCGAGTCAGGCGGGCTGTAGGCTTCCTCCCGCCATCCCACTCAGCATGCTCACCCAGGGGTCGGCCCGCTGCCCCCGGACCCCACTGACTTCAGAAGTCGGACTCGACCCTTGGCGGTGGCGCTCATCTGGTAATTCTGGTCCACGGAGAACTCGGCGATGATGTTGTCCTGCAGAAAGAGGCCCTCGGGGTCCTTCTTGGCCATGGCGTACCAGGTCCCGGAGAACTGGGAAAGAGATGGTAGCAGGGCTTGGTGCCCGATAGTGCAATGCGGGCTCAGGGCAGGGGAAACGCGCGGAACCGCAGCCCGGGGCTGGAGTCGCCCGGGCCGCACGAGTCGGGTACCCAGATACCTACGCGAGCCTTGTCGAAGTTCTCCTTGACTCGGAAACTGTTCACCCGGCAGTCGCGCTCTGCCCGGCCGCTGCCCAGCGCCGCCAGCAACACGAGTGCCCACACCCACTCCATCCTGCCCAGGAGTCCGCCCTGCGGAGACCGCGCGCCGTCAGTGCCTGGCCGCGGGACCCTGCACCACTGCCTGCCCGCCCGGCCCGCAGCCCGCCGCCCGCCGCCCGCGCCGGCCGCCGCTCACCACCGGGAGACGCGCAAGCCTGGCCGCCGCGTCCGGGCGCGCGTGGAGCAGCTGGGCGAGCGCGCCGCGGGGGCCGCCCGGCCGCTTTATAGCTCCCGGGTGTGTGGGGGGGTCGCGCTTTCGTAACCGCGAGGGGTGAAAGACCGAGGGGGAGGCGCCGGGGGCCGCGGGCCAGTACTTGCATCACGCGCCCTGACTCACCGCCGCCTGGGCGCAGGGAGGGTCCCTTTAGGCGACAGCCTCACCTCCAGTGCCGCCCGCAGCTTGATGGAGCTGCCGCACGGGGTGGCCTCGGCGGAGCCCAGATTTTCCAGCGGCAACGTGCCCCCCGGGCCAAGCGCTGGCCGGATTACCCCTCACTTGTGCCAATGCGACCAACTGCAGCTTGGGGTGGCCGGGAGCCCAGATGATCTCTTTGGGGCCTCAGGTCGACCTGGCGGGAAGAACGCGGCCTCCCAGGCGAGAAGGGACCTCTGATGCTGCCTGGTGCATCCGTGCCCAGGTCCAGGCCTTGCCAAAATTACCCCTCCGCCCTCAGAGGGCCAGTTGTACATGGGTTTGGGGATATTTGGGCCAAGTAGTTTTTCATTTTACAAAGGGTGTATTTTACTCTCTTTCAGGAGAGCTGTGGTGCCCTCTGGGTCAATATTTGTTCTTTAGTTTCAACATCTTTACAAGCATTAAAACCTCCCAGTTAAATATTCTCCAGAAACGCAACTCTGGTCGGGGCAGGAAATACTGTAGCAACCTTGGTGGTCGCCTACTTGCTATGTGGCATTTCTCTCAAACCACTTTGAAACACATCTACCAATTGTTTAAAATGCAGTTTTACTTCCAAGCAATAGAGGAATTTTGTTTTGTTTTCAAAACAGCTGAGGTAAATTGGCTGAGGAGAGGACAAAAGGGTGGAGGTGAACAAAATTCTATAACGTCAATGGTCAATTGCTGTGACTGGTTATTTTGCCTAAACCATGACACAATTTACTGACCGTATTTTTCTTTCTGTCCAGAGTTAGAGTTCCTTTAGTTGGATCAAAACAGAAGACACAGGTTTTGACTAAATGAGAATTATTAGTAGGGCAAAAAAAAAAAATAGTTTTGAAAGATTCCTTTCAAATAACAGTTGTGTCTCCATCACCAAACTGGAAAGAACTAAGATAAATTTCAACCATTTTACTGCAGTCAGATCTGAAATAAGAAGGTGGGGGCGAGGGGAGAAATAAGGAATGAATGGTCCTTAGATCAAAGCTGTACAGGACACTGAGGCCACTTCTAAGCCACCAGAAAAGATATCTGTGGCTCCTGAAACTTCCTGTTGGACATCTCCCAACCTGGTTTCTGCTTCTACTTTCCACACTGCCTTCCACCGCTGCTCTCCATTTTAGGCTAGTGTCTCTGGAGTACCAAAGATGATGCACTTCTTATGGCCCCACAGCTAGGAAAGTCTTGTTTCTGGCCAACCAGTCAACTAAGACACCTGTTGGTTACAGGCAATTTAATCATAGGCTACAGAATCTCAATCAGATCAAATAAGGTCTGCCCCAGAGCCTCTCCTGCAGGCAGCATGTGTGTGGCCGTAGATGGGCATCTCTATGTGCCCTGTGTGGGTAAGCACTGAGGACATCTCTCTCTGTCCTGCCCAAAGCTTGCATCCCCTCTTCCACCTTCCAGACTAGAGGTTTTCTAGCACCTGTTTCAATGCCTTCAATTCTGGGACAACCCCTGGCTGAGCCCAATTGCTTTTGGACAGTTATAGTACTCCCAGACACTTCAGTCTCTCCTACCACATATTCTGCTGGTCCTTACCACATACCATATGGATGGTATAAATAAATGTAGGTGATTTCAATGTATTTTATGGTAATTGCTTTTTTGTTGTTGTCCACAAGAAACCTACTTATTTTTGTTTGTTTTAGAGGCATCTTTTATTTTTTCATTGAAGTAACATTGGTTCATAACATTATATAAGCTTCAGGTATACATCATTATAAATCAATATCTGTATATTAAAGGTCTCAGACCACTACCATGCCACTGGCCCCTTTTAGCCAATTTACGCACTCTCTAGCCCCTTCCCTTCAGTAATCACGCTAAAATTTTATTTTTGTTTAATTTAGTTCATTTTTGTTTCTTTATGCATGTGGTGATTGTTTTTATGACACTGTTTCATTTGTTGGCTCTTTAAAAGTTGGTATAATTATTCTTCCTCCTCTTTTCCTCCCCCCCCCCCAACCCCTTAATAATAAATCAGGAACCTTGATGTCCCAGACACCAGAAAAGAAAAAGTTTATTTTGGCATTGTCTGTTGGATTTCTTCATGATTGCAAATACATGAATACGGGTCAACTGATGTTTTCAACTTCAGTTCTTTGAAATTTATCCTCACAAAATATTTTTTAAATATGCAGATATACAATATCAAAAGAAAATGTTCACAGTGATTACCTCAGTGTGATAGGATTAAGGACATTAAAAGTTATTTTTTTCCTGTATACCATTTTCTATTTCTGCAGTGAAATGTTTAATCAGAAAATAAAACAAATTTTCTCATTGCAAACATATTTCTTTTGTTTCTAAAAGTAAAACGATATTTTAAAGTATATCTTATAGATTGTGTATAATATGCACAAGAATTCTTCACTTTTTTGCCATAATTCAGGGAGTGTTTCATTCATTTTGGTATCTGCTCCCCCGCCCTTGCTTTTCTGCAGGATTTATTAAGAGACTTGCACTACTAAGTGCTCAATCAGTAGGTACTGATTTAATTTTTTACTGAATTGCACTAGTTTATATAGACTGCATAGAACACCTATTTTTAAAGACCTCGTCAGAGGTAACTTTCTTAAATATAATTCCTTAGAATTTAGTGCTTGTAGTAGAGATTGCAAGTCATTCTTCCATTAAAAAATTTGCAATCCCTTTTCATGGTATACAGCAGTTTTTGAGAGGAGGGTCCTCTGTCAGAAGCTATTTACCAAGTTCTGGTTGAATGTGGATGAAAGTGCTCTGTGTCATCCCCAGACAGGGCTTATAAGTGTTCCCTGTCCAGTTGTCCTTGCTCTCCCCCATCTTCTGCTGGCTGTCGGAGCCTCTGTCAGTCTGAGATCTTACAGATAGGCTTTTTGTGAATGAGAAATATACTTCCATTGGATTAAGATACTAAGATTTAAGATACTAAGATCTGGGGGAGTTACCTGTAATAGAAGTTCATGTTACCTAATTAACACAGCAACAAGCAAGTCAATAACTCCTAGAAAATATTGAACATGTTTTACCAATAAAAAGAAGAGCTAATGCACAAAATGTATGTCCTTATCCTCATAAAAATCAAGCACTTCCAGCTGACATTTACATCGACATCCTGGAAGAAAAGGGCAAGAAAAATGAACACAAGGGACTTGGGTAGCATTTATCTTTCAACTGCATTTAAAAGCTGCCAAAATAATTGGCGGAAAATGAGAGATTAGTTATTCAGTTAGTGTTATCAGATACAAAAAGTCAAACCAATTTTTTAAATAAGTTTTTCTCCAGTGGTTATAAAGCACTAGTCAGTGTCATCCATGTAGTTGAAAATAACATGGATTCCACCAACTGAATTATCTCTGAAATAGCTGGTTTACACCATCAATTAGGTGCAGGCAGAGATTCGAGAGAGCAAATGTGAAGGATGAAAGAGACCTTTGCAGTTGGCTGCCAGGATGTGGCCGAAACCCTTGCCTTAGGGGTTACTTTTTGGTGATGAACAATAGTAAGAAGAGTGAATTTGGTTAGGTGGAATTGAATTGTGGGTTCAATATAATGATCCAAAATTCCCTCAGTTAATCTAAGATATTGTTAGCAGAAAGTTTAAGGAAATTAAATCATTCTTGGGTACATTTGTAAGCTTTTAAAAATTTTCTGGAATTTTTATTTAACTCTGTATTAGTATGTGACATCTTATGATCTATGTTTACAGTTAAATTCCTTAAAGGAAGGGGCTTTGCATATCCCTCTGTGGTGGTTAGTATGATACCTTGTATACCTTATAGGTACAGTTTTAGATTTAATCCTATTTTAACTGGTAGTTTTAGGATCGGTCACTAGCTGTGTGACCTTGAGCAAGTTCCTTAATTTCTCTGAGCTTCAACTTCTCACCTCTGAAAGAGATAAAAATAGTATCTACTTCATAAGATTATTGTAAGAATTAAAAGAGATACTATCTGGAAGGGTCTTAGAAGAGTACTTGACAGATAATGTATATGTTAACTATTCTAATGATCACTTTTTAATTTTCAGTATTTTGTGGCTTAAGTTTCTGTGCAAATGCAATGGCATTTTAATATCAACTAATTATTTCAGAGATGTTTTATCTGAATAATTGTCAATATCTGTATCATCTCAGATATTGCCTTATCCCTTATTCTCCCCATGAAGGTTAGTCCTCTATTAAAAAACAAACTTTGTTTAAAATGAGCTGGAAATGCTGACATACAAATAAATAGTGATGTTTAATAAAACCAATAATTATTTTGTAGTGTTAAAGTCATTTTGAGTGGTCAGTTTCATAATTTTTTCTTTTAAAATATTGTCTTTTTGTAACTTTTCTCTTTTTGGTGCCCACAAGTGAAAAGGGAATAAAAGACAGAGTTCCTGTCAGCAAAGATGGGAGATTCTGCAAGGACTACCAGGAGGGAAAAGAGCAGGGGAGCTGGTGAGTGTAAATCAAGGGCAGGAGGGCAACAGAAGGATATTTGTGCGTTTGCTAAAAGCAAGCTTCAAAAATTTCCTTGAAAATTGGTTTTGTATTTGTGAACTTTTATCCAATACTCAAAGTAGTGCCAATGACCCTTTGTTCTTGCTTGCTTTTTCTAAGTACCAATTGCCTAGTCCTGCCAACTATTGTCTGAGATTGTGTGTCACATTTATCCCTTTCTCATCTCCTCACCTATAGCCAATGAAAATGGCCTTTGAAACTTTGATGTGTTAATTTCATTGCATATAAATTAAATATGTTCATTTAGATTCTTTAGAAAAATCAGGTAAGCAAAAAAGAAAAAGAAGTAGCACATTGAATCCCACGACTTTGAGATTATCACTGTTATCATTTTGAGTATACAGAGTTGTGTGTGCGCGCGCGCACGTGTGTGTGTGTGTGTGTGTGTGTGTAATCATACTGCAGCACTATCTAGAAATTTACCACATATCACAAACATTTGTTCACATCAGTAAATAGACCTTTACAACAGGATTATCAATAAATGTATAGTTCCTTATACATTTGCAGTGTGTCATTTCTTTACTCAACCTCCTATTGTTGAATGTTTAGGCTATTCCTAAACTTTTATTTGTATAACTATGCTTTTGATAAATATCCCTGTAACTACATTAGTCACATATATTCTTAATTAGTTCTGTAAGATAAATTTACAAAGGCAGAATCAGAATTGCAAAACCTATATACATTTTTAAGCTATTTGATAATAAACCAAATGCTATGTAAGTTCTTAATCTGTATCCCAATATCCAATATTGCTTTTCTGCAAGTCATCTTTCTAAGCACTACTATATTAAATTTGTAGAGAAAAATCCTAATGTGACTTCCAACTCTCCAAACTTTCCAGGGTTTGAAGTCCTCAGTCGAGTCTTTGAGGCCCAACCAACCTTTCCAGAGTCATCTTTTATTATTTTCCCCATTCCTCTACACCCTGCATTATTGCTTCTGCTGTTCCTATCACCTGGAACATACTCACTTTCTGTTCCATTGCCCACCCATTCTAGAGAGAATCCCTTTAACTCACTCCTGACATTTATCATATTCTGCCCTATGTTTTGTGGCTTTTTATATATTACTTTTATCTCCCTTATTATGCCAGAAATGCTTGTAAAACTGGGAGCAGAGCTTTATTCATCCTCATGCAGGGATCTAGTGCAGGATATGGATCCCTGCATTAGACATGTAACAGCGAGGACTGACGTGAACATGCTCCGGTAACAGACCTACAAATCTCAGAGGTTAAAACAAGGATGGTTTATTTCTCTCTCATGCTATATGTCCATCGCAGGTCAGTGGGGGGCTCTGTTCCATGACGTCCTCAGTCTAGACCCCTCCATGTGGAACTGAGGTGACAGCAGGGAGACTAGAGAAGCAGAGAGTCTCATACCAGCAACCAACCACTCCTACCTGGAAGAGACATTTGTGCCCACAATCCATAGGCCAATTAGTCACATGGCTTTACTCGGAGTAGAGGGCAAAAGAATAATCTTTTCATGACTAAGAGGGGAAGAGAATCAGTTAAGTGGGAACATAAAGTCTCTAGCACAGAAGCTGTAGCCTGGTGTCTTGTTTATAATGGACAATCAATAGACAGATGTTGAAAGAATGAGCAGATGATTAGATCTAAAAATAGTTACAAAAACAAAAGAGTGTTGACAATAATAGGCTTCACTGTTGACAAAACCAATGTTCTAACCCCTGAGTGAGAGAGCCAGCTAGGCATCACTTTTTAATGTTAATTTTTATTAGTAGGGGAATGTTAATGTAGATGTCTTTCCTATCAAGTGCAAATCTGTATGTGGAATACAGATCAGTGTTTTTCTCTGTTGAAAGATGGAATCGAGGAACTGTGTGTATAACACTTACGTTTGGGAGAAGTGAGAGCTGTGACAGGGGTCACACAAAAATAACCAAGTAGAGAGAGGTCTAAATCTGTGTTGAGATGATTGTCCCGTGAGGAGTGAATCAGCTGACTCAACTTCTTACTCCTGGGAGATGAACCCCTGCATGAGGCTTATGAGATGCTAATGGAGTGTTTTAAAGTAAGTCTCCACTTACTGTTCTGAAGTGCGTCATCCAGGAGGGCCCGCTGACTAGTTGTAGGGGCGACTGAGGGGATGCAAGGGCAGGTGTGTGCCCTCGAAGGTAGCAAGTGAGCTCAACCCTAAGAGGTGACATAGCTCAACAAGGGCCAGTTTGACTTCTCTTGCCCTGGGAAAACCATGTTCTGAGAATCTCTCATTTCATGACCTAGAACATGCAACCTCAGGGGATCATCTCTTTTCCTTTTCTCTCAAATAAGACTATCACCCTAGCACAGCAAAGCTTTAGGGTTAGGGAGTTAAACAAACCCCTAGGTTTGCAGTTTTTGAAGTGACTTAAATGTGATTATAATTTTTACAGTCACTGTAATATGTTCTGTTACCATTTAAGAGAGTTTGTCATGTAAGTCTTGTAATCTTATTTAAATGCTTTAAGAGACCTTGATTATGTTTGAAATCAGCATTTAAATATTCAAGGAAATCTATTCATGAAATGTGTAGTTTGACTTATTAGTTGCATAATAGTGTTTAAATATTTGGGAAAATGTGCTTAACCCATGTAAAAGCTTAATAAACTGAACATCAAACAATCATAAGTAGCAGTAAGTGTAATTTCCACACCAGAAGCCCCCGGGACAGACATTAAGGAGCCTAGCAACAAACAAGACAGGGGTTATGCAGCAGATTAACAGGCTGTACCTTGGAGCAAATGTGTGTGAGATCTGGCTCCTGCTGCTGAAAACAAAATCCAAACTAGTATGCTTCACAGTAACACCAGAGTAGCACCTCAGTGGGCTGCCTTTTGCAATCATATCTTTAGACAAGGATTGTTTAAGTTGTGGCTTCATTAAGCATAGGTCACTGGCAAATCTCTTGCTTTGTTCACTTCTCTAGACCAAGTTTTTCCCCTTAAAAGCACTTCAGAGGACCAGCTTTCTGGAGTGAGGGGAACCGACCAGCAATGATTTTAGAGGAGCACAGGAAGTCAAGCACTTGCTTGGCTGATCTAAGATGCTCTGAGGATTTATGAGCTAATAATGCTTAGGGATTTGGTGTCCTGAAGAACCCTTTAATCCTATGCTTCCCGAATCCCACTCTAAGCCAGGACCTTCTGTCACATCCTAAGAGTTACAGGCAGTTTGAAAGCTCTGGTCAGCCATCATCTTTCAACTTGATCTTTGGGGGTCCTGGGAGTGCCACTTGGGTTTCCTCAGCAACTTAAACCAGGATGCATTTCCTTCCAGGCACCTGCTGCAGGAAGTGCTCTGAGCTTCAGCTTTTCTGAACCGCAGCAAGCCAGTGTCACCATGGGCGAGATCAGCCAGGAGGCCGTGGAGAAATACCTGGAGGACAACCCTGGGTTTGCCAGGGAATACTTTGACAAGAAGCTGAAAGTGGAGGCACCGGTGGTGGCCAGCTCGGCCTTCCCCGGGCTGACGGTGGCAGAGGAGTCGGCGCTGTGCCTGGGGCTGCTGCAGGTCGTGCAGCAGGAGGCAGGCAGCGCGGACCTGGCGGTGCACCAGGCTCTGCAAAGGCTGGCCCAGCTGCTGGGGGCCGACCGCTGCAGCATGTTCACGCGCCGGGCCCGTAATGGTACGCCTGAGGTGGCCTCCAGGCTGCTCAACGTCACCCCGACCTCCAAGTTTGAGGACAACCTGGTGGTTCCTGACCGAGAAGTCGTGTTTCCATTGGACATCGGGATAGTGGGTTGGGTTGCTCATGTGAAGAAACCCCTAAATGTCCCAGATGTGAAAAAGGTAGGTGGCCTTATGACAGTAGGGCAGAGATGAGGTCTTGGGGGGCCAGGGAGGAACAGTGGGAAGGATGGCTGGGAGCCAGAGGCCCATCCCTATGAATGTGGTTTGGCTCTAACCTGGAGAGTAGGGGCAGAAGGGCAGAGGAGACCCAGGTGAAGTTGCCAGATGTAGCAAACAAAAGTAGACGATATCCAGTGCAGTTTAAATTTCACATAAATCAAGTCCAGTGATGTAAACCAATGTTACCCCAATAAATAAAAAAAGTTCAGATAAAAAATGAATAATTTTTTTAGGTAAGTGTGCCCATGTAATGTTTGGCATCTTATCAAGCAGGCTTACCTGGGCCAGGTGCAAGGCCACACCTTCCAACCTCCTTTCTGCTCTGGGCACATCTTTCTGAACAACACTGCAAAGCAGGCTGGCCACTGGTGAGATCAGCCAGCATAGCAGATGCCAAGATTCCTGGACTGCTCCCCATGCCTTTCATCCAAACCTCTGAAGGCTCTTAGTTTTTTGGGATGAATTGGTTCATAAATGGATTCTTTCACCTATTGATGAAATGTACCAAAAAAAAAAAAATCATGCCATTTGAAAGTTCAGATGTTCACATTTGAATAATAAAAAAATGAATTAACGTGATGATTAAGTGCAACTTGTCATCCCAGCCCCCATACACAGATGTAAATGGCACATTTAGACCCTCCTGAAGTCCGACAGCATATTGTACAAACTGCTGTCCTCTTTTAAAAACAAACAAAAAACCCCTCTCCCTCCTTACCACTGTCATGCTCATTCATTTCAGAAAAATATATAAAATGCAAAGAAATGTAAGGATGGACATGCAAATCTCCCACAATCCCCTGTTCAGTAATTGCCATAGGTACCAGTCTGCAGTTTCTCCTGCCAGACCGTTCTCTATGTACGTGTCCCATCCCATTGGTTTGTTATTAACAAAGGGTAAGAAGTCAATTATGCTGGAACAGAGTTGATTGAGAGGGACCCCTGAAATGCTCTCTGTGCTGAGGTTTACTGCCAGCTCATGCCAGGGGGCAGCTGGAGACGGGAGGATAATCATGCTTCCTGAAGCTGATTACAGCAGGAGAGCTGCACAGATCCAGAAGGCAAAGTTGTCAAACATTAGCAATGCTCTGCAAACAACCACAGCAGAACCCGCAGGTGCAAGGGTTGCTGTTGGACACTGCAGAGTTCTTTATGAGCCCGCTCTGCAGTGATTTTAACAAGTTTGAGTAGGCTTTCGAAGCCTGCTGCAGCTGCTCAGGTGACTGACCTGATAAGTGCCCTTAGGGCAAAGTTCTCCAGACCTGCCTGGGAGGCTAGACCCACACACGGGAGGTTTTCTCCTGGGAGTGTGCGTCCTGCCAGTCTCCAGCTGAGCCCAACTCCAATATTATTAACACATCAAAGTTAGACAGTGACTTGCAAGATTATTTTTTCTGCAGATGTTTTTTAAAGAATAGATGGATAAAAAGACTTCTGCTATGATACATTTTTAATGAGTATAGTCCTCTATGTTGAGGAGAGAAAATAGAGTAAAGGTACTTTAAAGACCAGGTGGCCTTGGTCTGTTTCTGTCCATGGTGAGCACCCCGCATGGACAGGGCAGTAAATGGGGAGGGAGGTTCATGCTCTCCATTCTCCCTTTTCCTGAGGACTCCTGTCAGCTTCCGGTGGACCCTGACTGTTTCCATTGGCCATCAGGATAGTGCGTTGGGTTGTTCACATGAAGAGTCCCCTAAATGTCTGCACAGACACAGGTGTTGAAAACACCCCTCTGAGCTCAGAAGAGAGGCCTCATTTTTTCTCCATTTCTTTTTTTTAAATATTTATTTATTTATGCATATACGCTGGGGTACAGGCCACAGGTGTGGGGCGGTGAGAGGGTTCACCAGAGACAGAATGGGGAGCAGAACAGGCAGATCAATGCTGAGGGGAGCAGCAGGTGAGGCAGGAGAGGTCTGCAGCACCATGTGGGAATCTCCCCAGCCGGGTGTCAAACTTGCGTCACCACTGCCCACAGCTGACAGCAGCGACAGCTCCACAGCGCAGCGCTTAACCGCTGCACCACCAGAGAGGCCCCTGTTCTCCATTTCTACTGCTTCTAAGCCTTTTTGTCTGAGTGGTGTTTTTCAACTCTGGATGCACATTAAAATTAAATTGTAAGCTCTTTAAAATATACCAGTGCCTGAGACTCTCAGTAGGCGTAGAGGTTGGGATGCAGACATTGGCATTTTTAAAAAAGCTTCCTGGGTGGTTCTAACACACAGTCAATGTTGAAAACCACTGGTCTATTGGGCGAGCAGTTGTAGGAGGAAGAAGTGAGTTTCAGATTAATCGTGGAATATTAGACGGGAGGGTCCTGGGAGTCTTCAGCCCAACCATTTCCTTGGGCAGACCTGATGATGAGAACATGGGAATATCTCTCTTCCAGAGTCCATGGTATGGTCAGAGAATGAAAAGGGCTGGAATAGAACCAAGGTCTCCTCACTCTGTGCAGAGTTCTCCCCACCCTCACCCTACCCACATCCCTGCGGTTTTGCCATCCTTTAGCTGTTGCAATAAAATCTTTTAAGAGAAAGGTAATAGAGACCAGTGTTTTAAATGAAACTTCAATTAATTCTTCTACTTTTAATTGCACTTGTCAACTTATAAAGATTTTCTCATTCTTAATCTCACTTGATTCTGGCAAAAACCTTGTATGGAAGACAGGGACCTAATTTCTATTCCCATCCTGTACATCTAAGAATCTTCTCAAGGTCAATTAAGCGGGATGTGGTGGGTCTGGGACCATATCCTGGGTCTTCTGAGGCCTCTCTTACCACACCTCTGACCACACACAACTTTTCTGGCTGGCGGTGTAGCACACAGGTGAGGGAAGGGATTCTCACACCTAGACAAAGAGGCAGAACCAAAGTCTCCAGACCTTGTGGGTCCAGAAAGATGGTAACAAGAAAGCTACCTGGGCACACACAGGAGGCTTCACCCACTCACATGTACTCCCCAAGGTCTTCCTAGCTCCTCAAGAAAGACCCCAGGCCCAGAAGGAAGCGAAGGGGAAGACGAGCCCCGATGGACAGGGTGGGGGAGGGAGAGCAAGGGCTGCCCATTCCTAGGTGAGAAAACCAAAACCAGAGAGAAAGGGAGGCATCAGGGACAGTCAGGAAGCCCACCTTTCCTGTGCCCAAATCACTAGACTGCCAGAAAATCACCTTCACATGCACCCGAAGACAGACCTAGGCACAGATGTAGGTCTGAGGCAAGGTAGCTGTGGTGAACTGAGCTTCTGCACCTGAGAAGTGGAGATGCCCAAATGTACACGTATTAAATGTGCAAGAAGAGCCTGAGTTCTAGCAGGTGCCCCATAAACGACAAGAGGGCCAAGGGGGCTGAGGGGCTGGGTGCAGAGGGCCAAGGGGGCTGAGGGGCTGGGTGAAGGAGGCCGAAACGGAGTCAATGATTATTGCCTGGTTTTAAAACAGTTTAAAGACAGCAAAACTTTTAATAACAGGAAACTGAGAGATATCCTTTTCAAGTTAATGATTTCTTTGTTGTGTTGGGAAAGCTGTTGACTAACTCTGTGAGTGGTTCTCCTTCTGACTGCGGTTTAAACGAAAGCCATGGGAGATGCCCTGAGTTTTCAATGATTAACAGGGTGCTTCTAGCTCCCTTCCCTCCCACTTCTCCTTTCCCTTCTTTCTGTCTGATTCCTGATCTCCAGGGGTAACAGATTTTAGCCAGAATTTTAAAATGCTCAGATTGAATGAGGGAGCAAGTGATTGTGGCTCTAAACTATGGTTTCCAGTCCCTTCTATGACTTCTTTGAAGAGGGACTATCAGGGGACACTGTGACTCAGAAATACAGGAAATGCTGCATTTACTCAAAAAACCCTATTAAGGATTGTTTGAGCTAGTGAAAACAAAAACTAGAAGGTCTCATCTCACATCTCCTATTATTTGACCAGTGGTTTTATTCTGGGGTTTCAGTTACAATAATAAGCAAGAATTGCCTTTTGCAGCCTATAAGCCACTTTATCAAAACAGCTAATTGAACTTAAGAACATTTCTTTGTGCTTAGAACCTATTACAGAATGAAGTTGCATCAAGTTTGAGGCTGCAGAGTGAAGCATGTTCACAAAGAGATGCTGCCTGACTCCATTCCAGTCAGCACATTTCTGGTGTTCTGATTATTATTCTGACTAGTGCCCAGGAGGACTGTGTAGAAAAGGTGACTACAGTCTGTAATGGGCAATAGGTCAGGAAAAAAATGGAATGTAAACTGGCCTAGGCAAGCAGTGGATTAGGAGAGAGAACCTAGTGAAATCTGGAGACATCCTGGCTTGACCATGAAGATGCTATGGGGCAAGAGAAGCAGCCATACAGTGGTTAGGAAAAAAATGTGGCTCTTGATGGCCTGGCATAGAGTCTGATCCTCATGAGGGAAGCAGGCACCCAGGTAATAGGATGCCTGCATCAGCTAAGAATCTAATTTCTTCAGTCATCGGACTTGGTAAGCAAAGTTAGAACTGAAAGCAAAATGGTAATTGCAAAAGAGAACCATTTAAAATCCAGGGGCACTCCAAAAAGACCCAGGTTTCTCTTCCCAGGATTTACTGAGCACTCATTATGAGCAGTCACTTTTCTAGTGCTCTAGATAGTAGAAGAGAGTATCATTCTCTTCCTTTTCAGATTAGAAAATGAGGATGTAGATGGTAAGTGGCATGCCCAGGACCACACAGCTGGTGGTCCTTCCGCAACTAAGGAAATTTTTCTCCAGAACCTTCTTCATCATTATGCTATACTGTCTCCTACAGAAATAGTTGGCCTTTCTGCTTCCACACTGGGAAAGGTATAGAGGAGAACTGGACTGAGACGTTTCATTTGACTCCTTCAGCATCTTACATTGTGTGAGTGTGAAGGGTACCATTTGTAGAGATCTTCCATGGGAAAGTACAGATTCCTGGGGAAGATAGATATTGCTTAGTTATTACTGCATTTGTCTGTAATGATTCTGAGGCACAGCTCAGGACTAACGCTCCCAGATGAACTCTGAGCTCTACTGGCCAAGCCTCCCTTGCTCCCCCATCAAATTCCAGCCTAGAAGTTAGTTAGACACCATTTCATTGGGCTCTTACATTTTCAATTTTAGAAACTACACAGAGGTCAGCTCAAGGTTTGTGTTACTCTTAGAAGCACCATCAACTAGGAAAAAACAGTAATACAAATTGTGATAGGAAAGGAACAGCACGTTGATTTTGGCCAATGGCTCTCAGAATTAGACTGAGTCTCAGCATGACTGAAAGTTCAGTTTTAATCAAAGATGATTCAGGTTCAAAAGGGAGATCACAAGGACCCACGGAAGGCTGAGTCCACAGCCATGAAGAGTAATTCCTCTAAATTACAGCTGATGAGACAATGGCTGTCCTTGACTATCTTCTCAAGCCCTTCCATTTGTGCAACTTTCTAGTTTTTTCCATGGTTACTATACCAGAATCATCTCTTACATCTATTATAGAGGTTTATATTTGGGAAGATCCACTTCCTTTTCCTCAAAGAAGTAAATAAAAAATGAATGAAAGACATTAGCTTGGAACAGCATTTAAAAACTGGTAACTATCTGGCGCTGGTAAGGGGGTGATCCTCTCACACATCACAGTGGAAGTAAGAATCCCAACTTTTTGTAAAAGTAACCTGTGTAAATAGAAAGTGTATATATATGTTGATCCAGAAAAAGGGGTTTCTGCTGTGGGAAAGCCATCACATTAAAAAAAAAATTTAAAAAAAAACCCTCAAGAACGTGTCAGTGCAGTATCGCTGGCAATGGGGATGCTATAAACAAGTAAACAAACAGGCAGTCAGATAGGGGATGATTGAGGAGGTCACAGAGCTAGTGCGAAAGAATCTAGACAGTAAATCCACCTCCATATGCATTGGTCTGGAGGAAAGTCCATAAGATACTGATAAGTGATAAAGTACTATATAAAATTAGAAAAAAATTGTAAAAAATAGAAAAGTGAAAGCCAGAGTCATAGCAAGCAGTTGATGCTGACTTTTTTCAAGTGGGCAAGATTTGAAAACATTTAAGATTATTAGTTCTTTACATTAGGATATAGTGGCTCTCTGGATTCAAGTGCACATTTTACTTGTGTCAATAAAAATAAGAACTTTTTGAAAGAGAGCAGTAACACAGCTGTGCCCTCCTTGCAGGCACGCACCATGTCTGTCATAATCCGTGTATTTCCCGCCCTTCTTCTGAACACCTCTCCTTTCCATTGGACTGCACTGCTACCTCTTTTCTCCTGGCCCAATCTCAGCCTAGCCTAGATATCTGGTGCTGGTAATGGGGTAAGCTCAGCTGGGAGATCCTCATTTTGAAATAGGCAGTTTCATTCTTTGCGATCACAGCATGGAGGGGGGACGGCGGTTGCTGGGGACCGCTGTGTTGAGGCCCTGAATGCCCATCAGTAAGAAGTGGCCTGGAGAGAATAATCCCTCGCTGTTCCTAGATCTACTGCTCCATGCTTCCCTATTGCTTTGACAAATGCGTGACTATGTCTTTCAGAATAGCCATTTTTCTGACTTCATGGACAAGCAAACTGGGTATGTCACAAGGAACCTGCTAGCAACCCCAATTATGATGGGCAAGGAGGTTCTTGCTGTGGTTATGGCCCTGAACAAAGCAAATGCACCTGAATTTTCCAAACAGGATGAAGAGGTAATGTTAGCCCTAGATATCCAGTTGGAAGCTGGGGAAATTTATCCACTGTATAATCAAAAGAAAAATGTCATAACTAATTTGTTTTTTTCTGCCTTCTTTAGGTCTTTTCCAAGTATCTCAACTTTGTTTCTATCATTCTAAAGCTTCATCACACCAACTACCTTTACAGTGTGGAATCCCGAAGAAGCCAGGTAATGGGAAGGTGGCATGAATGCTCCATGGTGACCTGTTCGAACAAAGGGACCCAGAAGGAACAAGCCCAAACTCCTGTATTGTGTGTGTGTGGCGGGGGCAGGGGAGTTAAGCCACATGGAGCAGATCCCCAAAATTCAGCCCCAGATGTCCTCTCGTGGTCTCCTTCCCCAGCTCATCTCCCTGCCCCTTAGTTGTATATACAAATGGCCTGTCTTTCTTCACTCTGTGCACCTAATAGCCTTAGTTTTTTCATATATGAGTTAACGATTTTTATAGTACCTACCCCACATAGTTGTTTTGACTATTAAGTGGCCATTAGATGAATTAGTTCAAATAAAGCTCTGAGCAGTTCCTAGCACATAGTAAAGCTGTTAATTTGAGGAATGAAGTACTCCTCTGAGGCCTGTTGCCTGCTTGAGCCAGAGGGATAAAGAACATCGTTGGTAGCCAGGGAACCTGAGTTCGGACCACTCTCTGGATCTGCTTCCTCATCGGGACAATGATAGAAAGGGATTCGGGATGGAAGTCTTCCAAGGCCCTTTCCCATTCTAACTGTCCAGGTGAGTTCACCTCTAAGCTCAGGATGCACAGAAGAAAGCATGTGGCTTTCTCCCATGAGGGCCAGCAAGAACCAGCGGGTCATCAATACTGGACCCTCTGCCCAAAGACTTCAGGTCTCTTGAATTTTGAAATCAAAATATTTGGACATGGAGACCAATCACAGCTTACCCCCCTTGATAAACCGACATCCTTACAAAGGTCTACTCATTATCACATGCAGAGAATGAGTAGTTTGTTGAATTGTACATGCGCAAAATGGAATTGCAGCGTTTAGTGATATGTACCCATTTTATTGGATGTACCTCCTGTTTTCTTCAAGCTAATGTTCTTTTCATAGTGTATTTTGTTCTAACTGCTTTTCTTTTTAATACCCATTTTCAGATCCTGATATGGTCAGCCAGTAAAGTATTTGAAGAGCTTACAGATATTGAGCGACAGTTTCACAAAGCACTCTACACAGTTAGAACCTACCTGAACTGTGAACGATACTCCATCGGACTGCTAGACATGACCAAGGAGAAGGTCCTCATTATTCCATGCATTTGGTCTTGCCTAAAATCACCTATAAAATACACATCATATGAAATGTGACCCATTAAAAATGGATACACTCTAAATAATCAGCCATGTATATCATAAGACTCAGTGCCAAGAAAATATGGCACAGAAGGAAAAGTGTGCATTTTAGAGCAAAAAAACCAACCTCGGCTTAAATCTTCCTACCTGTGTTTGTGTCTTCAACAAACCTTTTCACTTCAAAAAAATTAATAGCTTTTTAAGAGCAATTTTACATTTACAGAAAAAAATGATCAGAAAGTTCAGCAAATTCCACACATATCCTCTTTCTTTCCTATCCCCTCTCCTCCCATCCCATATTATTAACATCCCGCATTAGTGTGGTACATTTATTACAGTATCAATGATACTTTATTATTAATTAAAGTCCAAAGTTTAGGGTTTTGCCTTCAAAATATCATACAGTTGGAATCACACAATATGTAGCTTTTTCAGATTGGATTCTTCCCCTTAGTGATAAGCACTTAAGTTTCTACCATGTCTTATCATGGCTTGGTTGTTCATTTCTTTTAATTGTTGAATAATATTCCAGAGTCTGTGTATACCACAGTTTATTTATCCACTCACCTGCTGAACATCTTGATTGCTTTCAATTTCGGCAATTACGAACAAAACTGCTATGTAAACATTGTCTGTACACTTAGAGTAGATGAAAGTTTTTAATGCATTTGGGTAAATACCATGGAGAGCTATTGCTGGATCATAATGTAAGGCTTTGTTTACATTTGTAAAAAACTGCCAGACTTATCTTTGGAAATGGTTGTATAATTTGCATTTCTTTTAGCAATGAAAGAGAATTCCTGTTGCTCCACATTTGCCAGCAGTTAATGATGTCAGTATTTTGGATTTTAGTTATTCTAATAGGTGTGTTGTTTTAATTTGCATTTCCGTGATGGCACATGACATGGGACATTTTTTCATATGCTTCTTTGCCATCTTATATCTTCTTTGGTGAGGTATCTGTTCAGATCAACGCATTTTTTAATAGGATTGTTTATTTTATCATTTGGTTTTAAAAGTTTTTTTTGTATATTTGGACACAAATCCTTTATCAAATATGTGTCTTGCAAATATTTTCTTCCAATCTATGGTTTATCTTTTCATTCTTTTAATATCTTTTGCAGAGCAGAAGTTTTTAATTTTACTGAAGTCTTATTCTTTTTCTTTCAAGAGTCATGTTTTTGATGTTGCAGCTAAAACAAACTCACCAAATCCAAATTCTCCTTATACCTAAATAAAATCAGTTTCTGTTAAAAAGAAAGAGGGGGAGAATGGATATTTGGGAAGACACTGTTGGCAACTCTGTATGACTCTAATCAAGCCTCTTAGCCTATCTGGATTTAAATTATGTATAAAAGAACTGCTAACTATTATGTACTTTTAACTATGTTTCAGGGGAGGTGCTCCCTGTGTATGATTTATTTAATCCTCACAATGATATTATAATATAAATTCTATCATTATCTCCATTTTACAGATTGAAAAGGTTTAAGCAACTTGTTCACAATAATGAACAGTATTGCTGAGAATTATAGATATTTCCAGCTCCAAAATTCCAGAAATACAGATATTAATATAAAATATGCAAACTCATGACATTCTTAAAAGGTAAGGTAGGTCATGGAATAATTTTTTAAATAATGTTTAAATATAATTGCCTCCAGGAGTTCTATGATGAATGGCCAATCAGGCTTGGAGAAGTGGAACCTTATAAAGGTCCCAGGACACCAGATGGCAGAGTAAGTTCACACGTCTTCCCTGATGGTATCTGTGTATGGTTCAGAGATGGTCACACAGAGAGGAAAGAGCACTAGCCTGTGAAGGCCTGGCTTCTGTCCTATAACTTTCTGGAGGAACCTGGAGTAGTAGAAAGAGCAATAGATAAGGAGTTGGAGGCTCAAATCTCAGCTCTGCCCTATGCCAGCTGGGTGGTCCCTACCTTAACGCACTATTAAACTTCTCCAGTCCTTTAGTGGTAGCTCTGTGACACTCAGTAGGGAGGGAGGCATCAGAGCCACATGTGCAGCTTTTAAACACACCAGTGGCCAGTTCATTCTTCAGAGTTTCTGGCATCTCTATAATGGGCTGATTTACTTTTCCCTTGACTTCAAACTTCCATTGCAGGAATTGCGCTTTACCACTGTATCCCCAGCACATAGGGAAAGGAAAGATAATGGGGTGGAATGTGCTTAGTCCTCAGGTTCTTCCTCTTCCCAAGAAGTAGGGACTATTTCTTTAGTCCCTTCCAGGTTTGAAAACATAGTCATTGAATCTTGCTTCCAAGGCACCCAATTCAGTGTTGTGGGGGGAGTGTTTATTGTACAGCTGAGAAGGGAAAACACTGACTGAGGTTGAAAAATTACATGATTTGCTCCACTGAAGTGATTAGTCAGATGTTTCTGGACAATAGAAAGGAATCAGTTCAAAGGAAAAACAAGATTCCTCTAAAAGCTATTTAGGTGAATTCGGCTTTTTTCAATTTAGTCCAATAGGCTTTTTCATGCAGATTAAAGATCAATAATATTTCTAGTTTTGTTACAAGCTTGTAATCAGGACATGAGTAATTTGGTAATGTGTGTTATGTAGAGTTATGTGGTTGGAAAGTCAGGTTCTGTTTTAAGGAGCTTCACAAAGTATAAATTCATCAATGAAATGTCTTTTGGGGGAAAATGACTTCCTTTTTCTTTTAGGAAGTCATCTTTTATAAAATTATCGATTATATTTTACATGGAAAAGAAGAGATCAAAGTGATTCCGTGAGTATTGTCATGGGGGGCTACGGGAGCTGCCATTTTAATTTGTTACAAGTGCATTTCTTTGTATAGCAATGATTTTCTCTCTTCTAATCTTCCTCAAGGACACCTCCTGCTGACCACTGGACTCTCGTTAGTGGGTTGCCAACTTATGTTGCTGAAAATGGATTTGTAAGTAATTGAAGAAATTCAACTCTTAAATAATGTTGGATGAAATTATTATTAACTCAGAGATGGAATCAATTGTGAAAAGCAAGAACGCAGTTAAGCGTGAAGGTGAGGTGGCCGCTTCCTTTGGCATAGGACATGGGAGAGTGGGATCTTGGCAGTCAAAGGCAGGTTAAACAGAGACTTCTAGACTCCCTGTAAAAATATTTAGTTGACGTAAGACAGATTCATTCATCTCTCTACTTATTCTGCAGCTACATGAGGTTCAGACATTCTTTAGAAGTCAGTAACCATGATTTCTGCTGGGTTTAAGTACCATCCCCTTGGTCAAGACTTTTGAAGTAGGAAAGTTACTGACAAAGGAAAATACATAAAGAGAGAACGTTGTCACTAACGGCAAGTGCAAAATGTAGCGAGTTGGTAAGTGAGCAGAAAGCCATGCAGGAAGTCCTCACTCCCAGTGCTCTCGCTCATTCATCTTTGTGGGTTTAATGGCTCAGTCACCCCATGTTTCAGGACTTTTGTCTCTTCTTGCTTTACAGATATGTAACATGCTGAATGCTCCTGCAGATGAATACTTCAAATTTCAGGTAACCTCACCTTCTGCCAGGCCTCACCTCTCAATGCTGGGAAGCAGGGATCAGCACTGACCCCACCCCACCTTCAGAGTCTGCTTTCTGCTCAGCTGTGGCTAGAAGACACACACAACGCTTATCACCCACTCACCCTGGCTGGGCTAATGGCCACCAAGTAGCAGATTCTTCAGTGAAGGAGGAGGAGGGAGATGAGAGAGAGACCTGGTGTTTGCTACCCCTGCTTCATGGCATGCAGGGAGCAGGGCATGGCCCCAGCCACCACTCCACTATCTCTGACTCCTGGTCATCTAGTGCCAATAATGGTGCATGGTACATCGTAGTGTTCAGTAAATATTTTTGTGTGAATAATGCTTGAATACATCTTGCCACCTGAAGTCAGACATTCTAGTGGTTTTCTTCTAGCCCCCTTTACAGCTTATTACAACTGGTATCAGGGAATAAAACTTGCTGGGTCTTTGAGGACCCTACCTGCTGTCAGGTTCTCAGGTTTTATCCTTTCTTCTCCAACATCCAGAGATTCCTTTTGTCCCCTCCTGGGATAAATTGGCATTTGGCTCTGCAGCTTCTCTCCTTCTTCCTACTGTCATTTGTGTTCCAGTCCTGCCGTTAACAAAGTCCAGTTAGATCCCTGGTCACGGACTAGAGACTAACCTAGCTGGGGATCACTAGTGTTTGTCTTCCTGTCCTCACACGCAGACATACACACAGAGCCCCACCTATGCCTAGATGGAGAAGCTGCCTCCTCGGGGGGAGAGATGTATCCTCAGCAGCAGAAGCAGCCAGCCCAGACCCCTTTGCCTGTTTGCTCAGTTACAGGGAAGTCTTGCCTCTGCTCTCCTGCTTAACCTGCTTGCTGCTATGGAAAACGTACAAACCCTTTTGGTGCATTTGCTCAGCCCCTTCCTCCTTGCAAGCATGCTTTGCCTAGCCTTCCCCCCTTACTGTTATGGCAGCTGTGTGTTAGGAAAGAGTGTGTTCAGATAGGAAAAAAGGGACAAGGATTTTCTAAGTGTCTGAACCTTAAGCACTCACTCTCTAAACAGGGAGGAAAGGGAGCCAGCCAGGAAAGCCAGGACTGTACTCTGTGGCTTGCGGACCTGTGCTTTCTCCTGGGTGGTGCAGTGGCATCGTGGAACAGCCACACAGGTGCCTTGATGGCCCTGGCAGAGAGGAACAGGTGACCAACTTAGTATAAACCTCCAGCCATTGGAGTTTCCCAGCTCTTCAGAAAACCTCAGTGTGGTACCCATGAACATACTCTTCTCAGATCCCCACTCTGGGAAGGACAACTCCGTAATAGCTCCTGTGCTTGGAATCCACAGCTACATTTGTGCTGAGGCTATGCTGGCCATTGACTGCTCCAAGTCCTGGCTGAGTGAGGCAGGATACCAAAGCAGGACCGTTATCAATCCTAAGTGTCTGATTGGTCCTGTTAGCGCCCGATCAGCTCGCCTCCATTTTCAATCTGCATAATTAGCTCAAGTCCTTGTCTGGCAGCTGGAGAGCTTGAACCTGACTGGTTAATTTAGTTTAAATCTCGTTGATCCACTGATCCTGGCTCCAGATATAAAAGGGAATGGCCCTCTTCTTGCCCAGGCTAACTTGTCCTGAAGTCAGGGCAGGCTCAAGGGCCAGAGGGTCCCGGTTTCACCATTTCACTAAGGAAAAAAGTACACAGAATTTTCTCACTTATATATTTTTGTCTTATTAAGCAGTCAGAAGCAGTCAGTAAAGTTTATTTTGGAAGCTTTAAAAAAATATGCATTGGTTCTTATGGCTGTGAAGTTATTTTGCACAAAAATGTTTTCTGTTATTTGTTCCTAGTTCATGTAGAGGTGTAAGTATGTAAACATTTCACAGTATTCTCCAATAATGAAGACTTTGAGAACCACTGTACACAGCTCTTTTTTTCCTAAAGGTTTGACTATTAGGACACATGCATTCAGGTTTAGTGTCTCTGCTGTCGAGATGGTTTTCTCTGTATAAAGATGAGATCATCAACTAAGAAGTGACTGTCTATTCAACACAGATCCTATGTCCAGCACTGTCCGATCACTTATATGATAAGATTAGAAGATAGCCTCAGAGATGACAACAACAAAAACCACTATTCCAAAGCAGTTGGAAAATATATAAATTGTATGGTCCAAGGCTCTAAATGCTGTTGGAAATCTAATAAAGTCCATATGGGTTTAAAAAGTTAGAGAAGGCTTCAGACGAAAGATGGACAACCTAGGCCTCTGATTATTAACCAAGCCAAGGAGAGCTGAAGAAGGAATAACCAATCGTGGCGTGGAGTGCCTGGATGTGCTCCGTACTGTGCTATACCATGCTTCTCAGACCTCAGGGGGCATCTATACTAACTGCAGAGCTTATTTAACAATCATGCCCAGAAATTATGAAACAAGCTAAAGATAAAATTCTATAGCATATAGTCCTATAGTTACACCTTGAGAAGCACTTAAACTTCTGTGTCTGTATCCCCCACTGGGCTTGTAGCATTGTGAGATTAGGTCCTGTGATTTATTCATGTTTGTGCCCCCAGAAGCCAAAACAGGATCCAGCACATCATGGGAGTTTGATAGATATTTAACTAAATGGAACCGCACCATAGAACAAGGACTATCTTGATGAATCAGTCAGGAAAACAGAAATCACTAGAGATATTTTTATAGAGTTTAATGTATGGAATTAGCTAAACAGGTGTGTTGGAAGACAGAAAAAGTGAACAGGGGACACTCCGCTGACAGAGGTTAATGCTTCCCATCCCTAGGACCAGGGGGACATAGAAGAAGTTAGGGTTGCCACAATATGGAGACATGATCCTAGTACACTTAATGGAATGTACTGGAGAAATTGTCATGACTGTGTAGTTCTAACTATGTTCTGAAACAAAGTCAAGATTGTGCATTTAACACCTAAAGATGATTCTTTCTTTAAAAAACAGATAACCTAAGTGAAAGGTGGTGGGTGGTGGTTATAAAGGAATAGAACAAGGGAAACTTGTGGTTTACTCTGCATCTCAATTCTAGTGGAAAGAGCCTAGATCTATACATGATACACTTGTACAGAAACACACACACACACTCACACACAAATAAATACATACAAATATAGTGAAGTCCAAATAAGCTCTGTGGACTGTACCTATGTTTATTTCCTGTTTGATTGTGTACCACAGTAACACGAGATGCTGCCACTGGGGGAGCTGGGTGAAGGGTACATGAAACCTCTCTGTTCATTTCTTTTGCAACATCCTATGAATCTATAATTAGTTCACAATTAAAAGTTAAGAAAATTACCTACATGTCCTTATTGTTTATAGAAAGGACCCATAGATGAAACTGGTTGGGTCATTAAGAATGTCTTGTCCCTGCCTATTGTCAACAAGAAAGAAGACATTGTGGGAGTGGCTACATTCTTTAACAGGAAGGACGGAAAACCATTTGATGAATACGATGAACACATTACTGAGGTACGTGCAATTATAAATTGAGAGAAGTTGATGAAATTCGTGAAACAGAAGATGTGTCATTATTTGCAACCATGAGTTACATATGGTTGCAGTCAATATGTTTTTATTGTGTCATTTCTATTTCCTGACTTCTATAGGTACATTTTCTACCCAAGTATGAGGTTTGGCTTAATCAAATTCTTTACAATGCTAGGAAATCAGAAAAAAGTTTTCTATTTTATCTAGCCCTCCAATTCCAACTTCTATTCCTTCTTAATCCTCTCATTCCCACCCTCTCTCATTTTTCAGGTCATGCCTTCCTGAGTACTTGTTATGGCTGTATAGTCCAAGCCATAGGATTATATATGTCCTAATATCTATCGCATATTTGTAATTCCTCTCCTCTAGTAATCATTAGGCGCGTTTGAAAAAATAAGGTCTTAGCCTATTGTATGGTCTGGGGTTGATATGAGTATGTTTTTTTCTTAAATTAAAACAAAATGGAAGGGAGATTGATAAGAAAATATGCAGATTCTCCTCCAAATCAATTTTCCTTTAATTTTGGAAAAATGAATTACATTTTATCCATTTTAGACTCTCACACAGTTTCTTGGATGGTCTCTTCTAAATACTGACACTTATGAGAAGATGAATAAGCTAGAGAACAGAAAAGACATTGCTCAGGAAATGCTCATGAACCAGACCAGAGCTACTGCTGATGAAATCATGTCCATTTTGGTAAGTGGGAAATTCAGCCCTGTGGACATTAGATAGTAACTAATCACAGCTTCCAGAATTCACCTAATTGCCCAGATATTTGAAAAATGAGAATAGGTTTAGTCCTGGGACAAGAAGGGGAAGACAAGGAAGGAGACAAAGGACCTGGGTGACCCACTGTACACAGAGCTTTCCTGGACTTCCAGGCTACCTGGTTAGAGAGCACTTTGTTAAAGATAGCTCCTGTCTGCAGGACCTAAAGTAGTGCAAGGAACAATTATTTTCAAGAACAGAAATGCATTAATCCCCAATTACCATATAATGCTACATAGCAGCTATAACAGCTCAATGACAAACAACGATAAGCCTGTTTCTCACGTATGCATTTGTGGGTTGATTAGGCTTCAGAATCAGTGGAATTAGTGGGATCAGAAATTTTCTTCTTTATAGGAATTTCACACCTCAATTTCTTTTACATTTAGAAATTTAAAGAAAAGTTAAATACAGATGTAATTGAAGACTGTGAAGAAAAACAACTTGTAACAATTTTGGTAAGTGTGTCTACTGTTATCCAATTCCACTTTCTACAACCTACTGTTAAACTCACTCAACAATATTTTTAAAAACAGATTATTATTTTCAGTTCTAGAATATATATCTAGATTTAATTTCCTTTTAAAAATTCCAGTATTGAGTTAAAACTTTTTATCACCTCTGCCTGAAGTGACCAGTCTGCGGGGCATTGGTGAGAAGGGAGCTCAGGAGGAGATGAGAGCCCCAGGAAAGGGGAGAAAGGCAGGGGTCTGAGGGGGCTGTCCAGACTCAGGGGCTCAGGTATCAGAAACCATTTTACTTCAAGCAGCCATATATCATTTGATGTTGCAATTTGTACAAACAGAGCATGACTTATGCCTGGAAACGTTAACATTACTGAGGGAAGGAATCTCGGCACAGTATTAAGGGCCAAGGATTGCTAACTCCCACCTCTTGGTGCTTTCTCTCTTCCTGGAGGATCACCTCCTTCCTGCTTTTTACCAGATTAGCTGAATACACTCCCCTTCAGAATCTCTCCTCATTTAGTCTCCCCTTGCCCTCCCCCAAATTCCACCTGCCCTCTAGTATTCCATTTCTCCCACAGGTACTTGATGCTCTGTGATTTTTTCTTAGTTCTCACCGTTCACTAGTTTATATTGTACAATCATTTCAATAAGTTAAATTCCTTAAGGCATGATCCATTATTTTTATTTCTTAAGCTGTATGATTATTCATGTGCTTAGTTCACTGTTTTTTCACGTCTTAAGTCCAAACAAGGTGTGGATTAAATAAGATGTCCGCAAGTGTGCCAATACGCTGAGCAGTTCATTCATTCAGTGAACGTTTGCGGAGTACCTTGAAGATTCCCGGATACCACAGCAGATGAGATAGGCACCTTCCACCCTGTGGAGTTCACTGTCTGGTGGGAAAGTGTCACTGAGCATGTAAAGACAGTATGATAGAAGTGAATGAGTGATGATTTACTGTTTACTAAATATTTTTGGATAGGACAATGGAGACACTGAGTATTGAAAACAGGTAAGGCTGCTACAACTAAGCATTTTATTTTGCAACACAGGAAGAAAAGAGCCACTGGAGTTGAAAACCATCATTTAGAGAATTTCTTAATATAGCTGAGTCTAAGTTTCACCATCTGGGGATAATTGGCAGGTTTACTGTGAGGATAATATATGTAAATGGCTTGCCTCAGTGAATTACACCTGGAATTCTTCTACTGTAATTTTGTTGAGATATTAGCACAGTTTTAAGAGCATGTGATAAACTCAGTAAAAGCCCCATTGAGCTGAATTGCTCCTGCACATCCATTTGGGAGACCCACAGAGACCACAAAAGGAGAAAAGATCCATGTAACCTGAAACAAATCGTCCTTATTTCAACAGAAGGAGGACCTGCCAGACCCAAAGGCACTAGACCTGTATGAATTCCACTTCAGTGATTTCCCCATCACAGAGCACGGATTGATTAAGTGTGGACTACGACTGTTTTTTGAAATAAACGTGGTGGAGAAATTCAGAGTACCTGTAGAGGTCAGATGGTTTCTGGCTTACAATACTGTGATTCTGTTACTGTAGTTCACCCATGTTTCCTGTGGTTCAAAAGATCAGCTTCAGTTTGGGTTTTAAATTATTATTAACTTTGTCAATATATCACCTTAAACCCAGTAAACAAGAGCAGCATACCTTCTTAGATAAGATTGTCACTGACTTTCCAACCTTTAGAGTTCTATTCCAAAGTCTGAATGGCAGTGTCATCTTTTGGTGACAGGTTCTTACGAGGTGGATGTACACGGTAAGAAAAGGGTACCGATCTGTCACCTATCACAACTGGCGCCATGGGTTCAACGTGGGACAGACCATGTTTACTCTGCTGATGGTAGGTGCAGAGTGCTGGAAATATTTGTGAACTTGCACGTTTCCCCCCCCACCCCGAACATGATGAGAAATAGATATGCTGCTTCATTTTAAATCCATCATTTTGGAATTGTCGGACACAACCTCATAAACCCCAACACCCCTGCAGAAGATGCCAAGAAATGTGGGCACCATTGGGCACTTGGCTGGATCATCACTATGACATCTTCTCCAAAGAAAAATTCCATTATCTGCTGGGTTTCATAATTGCCTAGAATGAGCTACAATACTCACGACATAAAACCATTTTGCTGTAAAAACACAGAGGGTCCCCATCTCCATGCAGGCAGGCCTCACTATTGTGCTGTAGAGGAGTATTAATGCAAGCAAATAAAAATTTATTTTTCAGACAGGAAAACTAAAGAAATACTACACAGATCTTGAAGCCTTTGCCATGCTCGCTGCTGCTTTCTGCCATGACATTGACCACAGAGGCACCAATAATTTGTATCAGATGAAGTAAGTGAATACATGCAGTGAGGTGCACTCACCGGTGATGTCTGAAGGCACGTGAGGGGAGAAGACTTCTGTCTGTCTCTCCGCCCAATCAATTCCCTCTCATCATGTTTAGGAGCTCAGGTGCACATTCTGCTCCCTCCTGAGCTTTGGCCCTCATGATAAAATCTGTTCTTCTTTCTGGGGGCCTGCCTCTCCTTTCCCTTTGTTTCCACTTCCAAATGTGCCCAGCCTTACTGGCAAAATGCCTTCACTCTTTTTCCAGCTTTGTTGAATCTCAGTATAGAATTTATATATTAAAGTGCATTAATCTTAGGCTTATACTTGTACTCACCTATGTAACTCAAGCTAGAGATCATTTCTTCCTGGGCGCTCACATCCCTGGGCCTTTGCTTCTACTCAATTGTCCTTCAGATGGCCTCCCATCGTAACATCATTGCCATGTTCCTCTCTTGCCCTTAGGAAGGCAGTGTAATAATTAGGATGCAGCTTTCAGCTCAGACAGCTTTGGGTTGAACAAGTTATTCGAACTTTCTAAGCCTATATTTCCTCATTTTGAAAGAACTGTAATAGCCATACCTAACGCATAAGGTCATGGTAAAGAATAAATGAGATCATGCACATAAAGCACTCAGGTCAGGTAGGTTCTTGGCGACAACTAAATATTAGGTATCACTGTCACTGTTACCATCTATGTCATTGGCACTCTTTAGGGCCTAGAATGAGAAGTGCCGAAGGCCAGCCTAGCTCCTTGGTAATGATCTTTAAGACACTCTGTCTGCTTTCTCCATACTCTCTCCTCATCTCTGACACACATCCGAGTGCTCTCCAGAGACAGTGAGGCATTTTAGAGAAAAGAAGCTTAGGAGTCTGGCCATGTGGAGTCCAGTGACTTTCTGGTTGAGGGATCTTGGACAAGTCAGTTGTCTATTTGAGATTCAGTTTAACTATCTGATGGGTATAATAGACTTTTCTCTTAAAGACTTTTCTCCAAATCAAATAGAATTATATATACTACACAGTAAGTGTTTGAGAAAAATTTATTCAGTGAATAAAAAGCACCTGTGAGCAGTGACTTCTCCCCTTCAGCAACATGCCTATCAGGCTTTTTTTTGAAAAGAAGAACTCCACTCTGCCTTTGGGTGATGGGTGTCTCCTCTAGAGGCTCCAGCCCAGGCTGGCTGTTCTTCAATCCTGAACCAAAGATTCCCATTTGTCCTTGAGTTCTCTTCCTCCCTCCTGATCAGTAGTGTATTAGCTGTTTCCATTCCCAAAGAACTAAACATTTGTTGAGTACCTACTGTGTGCTAAGATCTTGATGCCCGCTGCCTGATTTAATCCTGTAATGATCCCACAAGGGAGGTTTTCTCTCCCTGACGATGAAACAAGGTCCAAACAGTAAAGTCCAAATTTAGCCTAGATAAAAGGAAGTGGCCAAGTTGGAGGTGGCCTCTCACACCCAGATTTACAGAAAGGAGGTAGTCACATCCCATCCTGGGTTTGGGATCTATACAGATCCTTCTATTCATCAAAGGGATGTATAAATGGTAGTCCACAACTATAAGCTCCGGGGAACTCAAATATTTTAGATGCAAGGATTTAACCAAGCTTTCTAGTTTAAACAATTCATTTAACTCATTATAAGGACTTCTTTAAAGAGCATATTCTCATCTTTTAAATCTAAAAAAGACAACTTTTCAATATGTCAATTTTGACCAATTCACAGGCATTAGGAAAGGAGAGGAAAGAACTGAAAAAAATTCTGAGACAATAGATTCTGTATTGTATGGATTTAACATGTAACCTTTAAACAGCTAAAACTGTAGCATATCCTTTTCTTCGTAGATCTACATCTCCACTAGCAAAGCTTCATGGATCTTCCATTTTGGAAAGGCACCACCTGGAGTACAGTAAGACTCTTCTACAGGATGAAGTATGTGAGCCTCTCTCTAGCCCAGTTCTCAAACTCTGGATCAAAGCACTAACCATAAACAATGTTTGAAAAATGAGGGTCTTGCGTTTTGGAGGTTGGCAGTGTAGACACCTATTGAAACCAACTGATAGAAATTGCTAACTTACAACCTTTCTGAACAACCCAGCTGGAAGTAGCTAACATAAAGGAGAAAAGAGCCTCGGAAATTCACAGAATCTCTGTGAGTCTGTGAAGAAGAAAAAGCTATGGTGGACATGAAAGGGGTCCTATACACCCTAACGTGCAAATCAAGGGGAAAGGAGGCTACTGGCCACTATTTTCTTACTGGCTCACAGAATACCGGCTCACAGGAGACATGGTGGGTAGGAAATGGTCCAACCTTTGAGAAAGTCAAGCTTTGGAGGTAGGCATGGATCATCGGAGTCAGAAAACTGCCACCAGAGAGGCACTGAATAAGGTTCTGGGAGTGCCAGGGGGTGACATCACATTCAGGAGTGGGTAGGACACGGGAGGTCAGTGGAAGCTTTATGCAGGAGGCGGCCATGAGCTTGGTCTTGGAGTCACTTTGATTTACATTTTCACGTACCACAAACATTCTGAAGGAAGTAATCATTCTTAGTCCTTCTATCATTTTTATTTAAGGGGTATATAGGTTTGTGGAAGAGTTGTGGATAGAATCTAGTTGTAATTTTTAAAAATCGCTGAGAAAGTTCCAAACCAAAACTTATTAAAATGAGGCACACTGTAGATGTTGGGGATCACAGTTTTGTCACTGCAGGAACCCTCCATAGAGTGGGACTGTTCTCAGTTTCTGTAATAATTGTTTATGAAAGGGAATATAGAGGGGTAGGTCCTGGCATAGAGATAATGCTACATTCTCCTAGATACTGGAAAGTCGAGTAAAGCTTGTGAGGCAGAGTGACTGGGCAGAAAAGAGGAAAAAGGAAAAAAAAGGCTTGAGTGTTTTTAAGAGCTTATGATTGATGGAATGTGCAGACATGTGGACCCGGACCAACAGCGTCAGAATCACGCACTTAACAAAGTGGGTGGCGGGTGGTTAAAAATGAATCTGGGCTTCATTTCACACCTACTGACTGGACTCTCTGGGGCTCAGGCCTAGGAATCTGCCTTTAATGTAAACTTTAATAATTTTATTATGAAACCGAAACTCCCTCCAGGAGAATCAATCCCATCAAAATGATAATATCTGTTGTTATTTTGATGACTAAATTAAGTGGAATAAAATTGAAAGTAATTCAGGACCAATTTGTTATGTCTTGGTTTTACCAGTTGGAACAATCTTACATTTTGGGCTAAACTTTTTCTATACACCCTACTAATTATGTGATACCACAGGCAATGTCAGGTATAATATTACTTAATTTTACATTTACTTACTAAAGCAAATTTTCCAAAACTGTAACCAAATATTTAAATGATTTAACATTGGAAGGCTTGTAGTATTATGTATGTTTTTCCCTTCTGGGATTTAAGATTTGTAATAGAGTTGTGGTTTTCCAGCTTAAATTTTTTAGTGTCATTTACTCTGGAGTCTGAACTGGTTTTGAAAGAAGGCTTATTATTCTTTCTAAAAAGGACTATTGCAGGTTGGTCATCCATACCTCTTTGGGAGGGCGCTCTCCACAATGCTATTCAGCCAGCTAATTGCAGACTTTTAAGGCCTACAGTAAATAGAGTCGCTAGGTAATACAATCACAGAACTTTTTACAAGTGGGGAAACTGAACGCTTAAAAAATGGAAATTTTTAGCCATCAGATGTGCTTTTTACATGTGGGGAGACAATGCATTTCTTTCTACTTGTTTATTTATCTATTGTATAAGGAAATATTTCCATTTAAACACTTTCAGGGAAACCCTTGGGATTTATCTAGCAATGTGGGCATTACTCATTTTTTAAGACTTCCCCTAAAATGTCCTTTGTCCTAGTAGAGCTAAGGATTAGAACATGCTTTGAGGATAAGAACCACCTATATTCTAAGCCAGCTTTTATTTTGTTAAGCATAGCTTGGTTTGTTGAATCAAAGATAAATTAATAACTGCACTTTATTATGAATTTTCATCTTACAGAGTTTAAACATTTTCCAGAACCTAAATAAACGCCAGTTTGAAACAGTTATTCATCTGTTTGAAATTGCAATAATAGCAACTGACCTGGCTTTATATTTTAAGTAAGTGCAGAACTCCCCTCCCCAGCCCCACAGAATTCCCTTACACTCTCCATAGCTCCACCCTCCATAAATGATCCATTACATGAAAGTTAAAAGGAACTTATTCACACACATATTTATTCATTTTTCTTTTGGACTATCAATGGAATACCTTCTAGATGCCTGAAAGTGAATTTATTAGACATCTGGAAACATATTTTAAAAAGCTTAACACCAAACATTAAGTAGTTTGTTACCTGAAGAAGTTTGAATTGAAGATGTCTGAATGCAGCAAAGCTGGTGCACAGCCAGAAGAGCAATGACATGAAACCTTACGAGGTGTCTGCTTCATCCTGGAGAATTCTCCATGGCCTGGAGTCTGGTTTAGTGTGGCAGGCTCAGACACTTGGTCCTGTCAGAGTCTGGTTGCTGAGCAATCTTGGAGATACTGACACACACTGATCAAATGCATACAATTCTAGGTTATACACAGCACAGCACCAGTCTAATTATAATAATGTTACCAAAAGCACATACCCCAAGTTTCTGTATATTTTCTTGTAAGTGAACTTATGGTGAAAATGTATTAAAATAAAGTGAACTATTTAATGACTCAGATTGACAATGTCAAATTATGCTGATTCTTCATATTTTAAAATTTAATTATTAAACATTTCAAATATGAAGACAGAGACTTATAATAATATAACTGATATCCAAATATCCATAATTCCAGTTCAATAAATGTTAAGATTTTGACACATTTCTTAATTCTTTTTTTAAGGATGAAAATATGATGCACTTGAGACATTCCACCCCATTCCACCACAAAAACCCCTTCTCCACAGATCTCACTATTCTGATGCCAATGTTCATTCCTCCTTTCCATCCATGCATATGCTGTTGCTTTAAAATTTTCCATAAATGGTATCATACTCTATATACCTTTCTGCAATTTGTTATTTTCACCCAACATTATGTTTTCAAAATTTACTCTTGATGGTAAATGGAGATCAGGTTAATTTAACTTTATATTCACCAATATGACTATATCATAAGTAATTTTGCCATCATTCTATTCACAGCTCTTTAGGTTGTTTCTAATTTTTCATCTTTGCTTACAACGCTATACTGCATATCCTTGTATATCTAAGAGTTTAAGATCCATACCTGGAAGTGGGATTACTGTAGAGTTTGTGTATCTTCAACTTTATGCCAGTAGCAAAACTGTCACTCCAGAATACCAATTCAAACTCCCATTAGTAGTGTATAAGGGTTTCCCTTATCCAATGTCTGGAATACTCTTGATCTGAGCATATTTTAATTAATTGATTGATTTTACTAATCTGAGTGTGTTATCTCATTGTTGCTCAGATTTGTATTTGTTTATCAGTGAGATTGAGCATCTTTTAAAATATTTTGGGTTCTAATTTTTTGTTGGTTTTGTGCAATATACCTATCTCACCACAATGTCATCTTTATGTTTATGGTATGTCTTTGTCACATGTAACTTTGTTTTAAAGTATTCAAATTTATCAATTTTAGACTCCAATATACAGACATCCAATGCAAAGTGGGAACATATAATCTGAAAAGCATTTGTTAAAGATACCTTTTACTCTCTGCTTTTATGTGCTAAATTGTTGCACAATTGTCTCTTATTTTAGGAAGAGAACCATGTTTCAAAAAATTGTGGATGCCTGTGAAAAAATGGAAACTGAACAAGAGGCCATCAAATATGTAACCACAGATCAGACCAAAAAAGAGATTATCATGTGAGAAGCTGAATATTATTCCTTTTTGGGGATAAAAAATAATTCATTATGAATTTCCTTCGATTTTACATTTTTGTTTTCTTCAAAGGGCGATGATGATGACAGCATGTGATTTGTCAGCTATAACGAAGCCTTGGGAGGTACAAAGTCAGGCAAGTACAATTATATGTTCTTTTCTGTCACATTCTCAGGTATTTTCTAGGTCCCCGATAAAAGTGAACAGGAAGAATCTGGCAATCTCAGAATTTCATTTTTGCTAGCAATTATATAATTATATCTTTTATAAACTGCTTTTTCATAGGACTTGAATTGTCCTATCAAACAATTAGTTTATAATCCAAAAAGAAGAAAAAAGAACTTGAGAAGACAAAAATAAAATGTTCCCTTTTGGGCTTGTTAATGAAGCAAATACTTGTCAAGAGCTCACAAATGTCAGTAAAATGATAGGTCATTTGATCAGTCCCCAGAACAAGGCAAATAGAGGAAATGTTGAAAAGAAAATACTTTCTGAAAAGAATTCATTTTCATTTGACAGACTGTAAAAAGTTTATATAAAATTATTCAGAGAATGAGTTTTTTAATAGAGATAAATCAGCACAAGACAAGGATGGATAATTTCCTGGTGCTTTCCTCTGTCAAAGGTGGAGTTCTTACTACAATCCCTTCTTAACGTGCTGTCAATTATTAGAAAGCATTATTGTGACCTTAGATTTAAAGATGCTTTCCATGAAAGTTCTTTTCAACCTTGTTGGGGAGTGGGGAACCACTAATTTCCCAGTTGATTTCAATTGGATTAGAGATGCTTCTCTCTTTCCCTAACTTCTATGGAAACTGTAAGCAGGAGAGAGACCAGTTAAGCTGGTTTAGCTATAAATGTGGATAGTAAAGTTGGTGCCATCAGGTCCAAAATCAAACATTTGTGCTGCTTCTACTCTGGCTTGCCTGCTCTTCCTCCTGTTCTTTAATGCACACAGTCACCAAGCAGTTTTGCTTGAATTCATCTGCTGTTTCAGTTATTCCTGCCTATCACCTTTGCTACCACCTTAATCCAGACTTTCATCAGAACCCTGGTGGGAACCTCCTAAGTGATTCTCACTCATCCTTAAATCCCCAACCCTTCTCTGAGCTCTGCTGGGATTGTTTATAAATAGAGCTCAGCTCAGTGCTCCACTGTTTAAAAACCTTCTAAACTCCCCATTGCCAAGGGATTTCAACTTGCTAAAAATTTATTTTCTCTCCAAGTTATAAAAAATCACTTCATAAAAAAGAAAGAAGCAAATTTACCTTAACTTTCATCTTCCTTGGCCTCCACCTTCTTGAACCTCTAGAACACTTTGGAGGACCTCTGGGCTCAAAGAATAAGAAGCACTGGCCTAGAGAATCAAGCTCAAACTGGCCAGCAAGATTCATGTGGCCTGTCACTGCCTGTGCTTAATTCACAGCCCTCTGTTCATTTTCCACCACTCTCTCCCATGTCACCACCTTTCACTCTAAGCCCCTAGTTGCGTAAGCACTGGGTGTTCAATTTTATCTGCACACTATTTCATTTCTCTTTACCTGACCAACTACCATTTCTTCTTGATACAGCAGAAATGCAATCTCCCTCTTTTTGAAACATCTTTATTCCTTTCTTGATATATAGCATTTCATGCTATTACTACTATGTGCTTACCACATTATTTACACGACTGTCTTCAGCAGACCGTGAGCATTTTAAAGTAAAAGGTCACCTAAGCCTGACTCATACCAATGTAAGGAAGCTAGCAAGTGTTCAATGAACTTAATTATATATTTGAAACTATATAAATTAACCCTAAAATAGCCTCAAGTAGAGGCTAAAACTCTAAAATAACCCTGAAGTAGCCTCAAGGTAGTCGAGTCATGTGTGTGCACACGTGCGCGTTTATGCACATGAAGAGATGTATACAAGATGCTAACAGATAAGCAGGATGAAGACATGGGAAGCATTAGCGCTCAAAGCATGTTTAATGGAATTATACATGCTCCCCCCTTCTATTATTGAGGAATTGAGGCATTAACAAGTAAAGAGACATGTGCTCCCAGAATGAATCCAGAACATTGAAGAAGGGAAGAGAAGTTCCTCTTTTCCATTTCAATATAATCTGTAAGTGACATCTTTAAACCAAAGATCACAAGGGATGACAATACCTCAGGCATTAACTATAAACTCTATCCTTAAATGACATACAAGTAAACTGCAAATTTTCTGAAGTGGCTTTCATAAACCAAGACTTTCTTATTTGCAGGTAGCACTTCTGGTTGCAAATGAATTTTGGGAACAAGGCGATCTAGAGAGAACAGCGCTGCAGCAACAACCTATTGTAAAGTCTGACATATAAATGATTACTTATTAATAATTTCAAGACAAATCAGTCTGTTTTGTTCAGAGTCTTAGAAAACTATCTTAAAAGAACTTCTTTCTTTTTCTAGCCTATGATGGACAGACACAAAAAAGATGAGCTACCGAAACTTCAAGTTGGGTTTATTGATTTTGTTTGTACTTTTATATATAAGGTAAGTTAATTGATTATTTGAGTGAAATATATAGTTTTTTGCATGAGAATTTTTCTTTTAAACTGTAACCAAAATCAAAGGGGAACCCACAGGGAAAGCATTTAGGGATGTTATTAATTCTCCAAAGCAGTTTGAAGTATTACCCTAGTCTCTCATTCAAAAAGGTGAATAAAGGGAGAGAAAACTCAGATCCCAGCAAACTGAAGAGACTCATTTAGGCAGGCAGAAAGACAAATATCCAAGATGTTGAGTTAAGCTCTTTCTCACAGCTCTGAGCACTGGACAATTCCTTATAGTTCTTTCTCTGCACAACAATCAAAATCAACTGTAGGATTTAAGTAGTTTCTGGCCTAAATATTCTCTCTAGGAGTTCTCACGGTTCCACAAAGAAATCACACCAATGTTGAATGGCCTTCAGAATAACAGAACAGAATGGAAATCCCTAGCTGATGAGTATGATGAAAAGATGAAAGTAATTGAAGAGATGAAAAAGCAGGAAGAAGGAAACATGACTGAACAAGGTTAGATGGAATTTTTTTTTATTCCAGTAATATAGCCCCAAATCAGGCTGACTTAATCTCACATAACAGCAGTATAAAAAGTAAACATAAATGTAAAACTTGCTTTACTGTACACAGACTGGTAATTATAAGTTGATTCATGGTTTTTAGTCTCCCCCACCCCAAAAAGATCTTATATATAACTCCAGATAGAACTGACTGGCATCAAGCTTCATGTCTGGGACAAAGCAACAGCTCAAGATACAAAGATTGTGAAGTGCCGTAATTCTCTTGAGTAACTGAAATGCTAACTGGCCATTTATTAGATTCTGTATTTTTAATGGATCAAATCTGAATATGAATTCAATTTTTTAAATGCTCAAAACCTTAGTACTTGTTACAGGTTAAAATCACTAATTAGGCTAGAAAGTTGTTATTAATATCATGAGTATTAGAACAAAACACTTGATACCCATTGATTTCTGATAATACCCTTTTTCTTCTTTTTACTAGCTGCAGAAGATTCAGGAGGTGGTGGTGATGACAAAAAGTCCAAGACATGTCTAATGTTGTAATATAATCCAAGTGTTCTAAGTGTCAAATATTGTTTCTACTTTTGAAGAAAAATGAAACATTCAAAAAAGCTTCAGCAAAATTCAGTCAGCAAACCATCAAGGACAGAGTAAGACAAGCTGCAGAAAAGCCACCCTTGTGATTATCAAGAGAAAATATCTCTAGCGTGGAAACCCTCAGGGAAAAATAAAGTTCAACGAAAGTGCAAAATGACAAAAACAGGTGTATTTTTTGTTCTAAAACAATATATATATAATTCTGAAAGTAATCACCAATTCTTTAAAAGCTCTTGTTAATTATCTGCATTTGCTAGAGACAACCTAACCAAATACCACAGACTGGAAGGCTTAACAGAAATTTGTTTTCTCACAGTTTCAGAGGCACTAAGTTCAAGATCAAAGTGTTACAGGGGTTGGTTGCTTGTGAGACCTTTCTCAAGGCTGATGGGCGATGTCTTCATCTGGTCTTCCTGCTGTGTCTGTGTTCTAATCTCCTTTTGTTAAGGACACCAGTCATGTTGAATTTAGGTCCATTCACATGATCTCACTTTACCTTAATTACCTCATTAAATGCCCGATCTCCAAAAAGTTATATACTGAGGTCCCAGGGGTTAAGATTTCAACATATGAATGACAGGGGACATGATTTAGTCTATAGCATTAATAATTATGAGTCATACCTCAAACCCTTGCTTGAACTAAGTCTCTCACCAACATGTCTTAATGTAAGAGTTGATATATAGTATAGAATATATGTGTAAATACTATACAAGAAACAAAGAAAAGGATGTCAGATGTTATTCCATCTGAAATGCTTATCATTTCTTTACTTTTTACCCTTGAATAATGGAATGGTGAAGACAATATTTTTGCAGCTTACAAACTATGTCTTTGTCCTATACTATGTCCCTGTGCCCCTGCCAAGTCTGAAATCAATTACTTTGTTATGTGCAACTAAGAATTTTTTAATGTTCAGAACTACTTTGCTCATTGAGAAAATTATCAATTTATAAGACATTGCCTGGATAATCCTAATGCAAGTTAAATGAGGTAATATATATTATGTATTATTAAGAAGCATATGATTTGATATTGTAAGAACTTCATTATCAAAAGCAGTTTGGAAGGAATTCAACAGAGGTCATTCTAATAGATGATTACTTGGGGCCTCCCTGGTGGCGCAGCGGTTGAGCGCTGCGCTGTGGAGCTGTGGAGCTGTCGGCAGCGCACAATGCGAGTTCGAAGCCCAGCCGGGGAGAATCCCACAAGGTGCGGCAGACCTCTCCTGCCTCGCCCGCTGCTCCCCTCAGCAGTGTACTTCTGATCTGCCTGTTCTGCTCCCCACTCTGTCTCTGGTGAACCCTCTCGCCGCCCCACGCCCCTGGCCTATACCCCAGCTTGTATGTATAAATAAATAAATCTTTAAAAAAAATAAAAAATAAATAAAAGATGATTACTTGAACTTTCTAACTAAACCTTTCAAATACTGAACTGTGAAGGAAACAAGACTATCAGCTACTTCTACTATATGGTACATGTCTGGACATGAAAGAAACTTAAGATTTCTTTCTTTACTTGTCTTTAAGCATACAACAAATTAGAAAACAGACCAAATCATAATTATGTCATACATTTTGCCATATATATATTTTTCAAAAGTTATCTAAGTTATAATGAATTGAAGGTATATGAATCTCAGAGACTTTGTTATATAGAAGATATTGCTCAAGGTTATGCCAAGAAATAAATCACCATTTGTTATATTTTTATAAGTTAGGTTCCTTTCTCTCATATCAAAATATAAGTTTCATAAGAAGAGAGAAATGACTGCATAACTATTTTTGTGTTTTGTGTATAGCTTTATCTTGGCACTTAGAGTACTGCCTGGCACAAGGTAGATACTCAATAAATATGAATGATTAATATTTTGAATAAATGTATTAATGAACAGGTGTAAATGGGAAGTATGTGTAAGTTAACATTTTTTGAGAAAGACTTCTATAGATATCTATATAGCTATATATATCTATACTCAAATGAGTAATGTCTATTAAAGTCATCACTTTGGGTAAGTGATGCATGTACTCCCGTATTTCTAATGTTTAAAATAACTTAGAATCTTCATTTCTAGGATCACTAATCTTTACAAATGACGTAGAAGACTTACCTTTTCCCTTATCTTTATGTAATTTTGGATCCCAAATATCAGCTCAAACAACTTCCCCTCCTCATTCACTAGAAAGCAAGTTGAGCGTGGAGATATACCACCCCGGAAGGTCTGCCAAAGATAAGAACTTCGCTTAAGAGCAAGTATAAGAAACCCTAACTTCAAAGTTCCAGGCCACTGGGGGACTGAATGCCACTGACTGTAATATACATTAATAAACCAATACCAATTTACTATTTTCTGGTAGTTTAGAAATGACTGCATAATTATTTCCTAGAAAGTTCCTGTAAGCAATGTCCAGCCCAATGCCTCCCTCACGTGTAGTAAAAACTGCAGAAGTATTTCTTGAATTCTTTTCTATTCTTTGCTCTTAAAAAGTGCAAATGGGTCTCTACTTCAAAAAAAAATAAACTCTTTGGAAAATTTGATGAAAGTTATGGACCCTTTCTCTAAAATTCACACAGAACAAAAATTTAGCCATAGTTTCTAGGAGTGCTTAGATCCCCTGAAGCACATCCTCAGATCCATTCAGGGTGAGGACTCTAAGAAGTTACATCTTATAGTATATCCCTTATAAGTATATCCATATTTACGTGACTGTATTGGACAAGCTCTATACACACAGTATTACTCAGTTAAATTATTTTATTTGTGATCTCTGTGGGGAAATCAGCACATCCACTCTGTTAGACTATGGGGACCTCTTTTGGTCTCCTGTGGTATTAATTTACTTTACAGTAAATTACCCACAGATTGGAGAGTCAAATTTGATTATAACAAACTCCCTGAAGTGGTAAAGGTGCAAAGAAAGCAAGAGAAAAGCATTGGGGAAGAAAGGCAGCTAAAATAGGTGGTAATGGGAAAGAAAGTGATTATAATAGAGTGTCAGTGTATCCAAGAGAAGTAGAGGACAACATTCTTAATCTACTTTACAAGTTCTGTGAGACCCTGATAACCCTAATAATTTAAACTAATTGAAGGGAAGATTAACATGACTAAGTGGGGGAACAGCCTACAAATATAGAACAATGGAATCTCTGTACAGTTTATTAGTTCTATTCTCTAAGAGTTCCAGATGATACAGTCGTAAATAAATAAAGATATATAAAGGTGGGGAAAAGTGTCTCTAATAAAACTAAAGAACTGTCAAAGCATCTGACATCCTGAGAGTAGTTGGATTTTTATATCTAAAGACAAACCACTCAAGCTGCCAGTTATAAATAAGACTTTTGTGAAGAGTTTCAAAGTGTACTTTCACATTAAAGAATATAGGCTTCTTTCTTGCATCTCACAGGAACAAATCTTGAAAATATTCATCAAATTCTTCTTCCCTATTTAAAAAAAATACATATTTTTAAAAATATGTATCAACAATTAGAGAAATCAACAATTAGAGAAAAATTATTAGGTGATACATATGAGATTAAAGAAATAAAATATTTTAATTCAACATATTTGTGATTCTTCTATACATATCAATGTATTTCAGGATTCAGCCACCAAGTAATTCTTAGATTCTAGAATAATCGTTAACTATACATGGATTGGTTAAAATCAAATATTCTACATGTTGGCAGGTCTCCCTAAATGTATTTATCTCCTAAGATTTGACTTTGAAGTACTTTGTGAAATGTCATTGCTTCTCTTTACTTTCTTTACTGATGTTACAATTTCTTTGTTTTTTCTCATTTGAAATTACAGTCTGATCAAAAAAAGAATGAAAAAAACTTTCTCAGGAAAAATACAAGTCCTACTCTTAGGAATGGAAAAAAAATCTGCTTAGGTTTTTATTATTCTGAGAATGGTAAATATATTATATGCTTGTAATAGTCAAGGTTATATCTAAAAGTATATAACTCTAAAAGGAAATATTAGATTACAATGTGTTAAAAACTATGAAAATTGTAAAGTACCAAGTAAATGTTAGTGCTACAGAATGGAAATCACACAGACTTTCAAGTTAGCCAGTATTTAAATCCTAGCTTTGTTACTTATTAATTTGGTGAGCAAATTCTTAACTTCTTTAGCTTCCTTATCTGTAAATGATGAAAATTATATTCCTCATAGAGTTGCTATGAGTAGTAAATGCAAAGCTACTTTCTTTGTCTTGGGAATAGTGAATTTCAAGCTGGACAATCAGATTCAGTCCACCGGTCTCTTCAGAAAATGTTATTTTAAGTCAGAGATTCACTATTTGGTTTTAAAAAGTTGTGAATGCAGAAAGTCATCACAACCATGTTCAAATTTCAAGAAAAAAATTAATTACAGAATTAAGAATTAGCAGCAATTGGATATTTCCCATAATACTGTTCCTTTTTCCTAGCAGGACAGCAAAATGCAGTAGAATTTTTAAAACTATAGTAAGAATTTAAATATATGTAATTAATTGAATCGTGTGGACTTAGATGTTCAGTGATTAATTGATGTCAAGTTTTTATAAGGCCACAGTTTTGGATTAAGAAAGCTTTTTCTTAAGTTTTACTGATGTCTCTTTATATTATAAGTTAACACTAGGATCCATTATCTCATTTTCAGCTAAAGGCAGTTTGGTCAATAGTTTAACTAGCAATACATTATTTAAAATGTTTTATATAAAGAATATAAGTATTCTTTATAATCTGACTACACATTTGGGAATTCTTTATTTGGTCAGGAAAAAAAGGTGCAGGTGCCAAAAGAAAAAAAAAAGTGATCTTGTTGAAAAAAAGCTGACTATTGTTAGAAATTGTTTATTTTTTAAAAAGCTAATTTCTGTTATACTGAGAATATATCAAATAATTAGCAAGCAGATTTATAATCAGCTTAAAATTAGTGAATTATGAATGATCCAAAGGTCTCAATCTATCCTAAACCAACATGCATAGGGACTAACTAAAGAGGACAAAATTTATTGGGAACTTACTGTATTTGTAGGTATTGTACCAGATGAAACATTCTTTATTTCATTAGGTCTTCACAATAAACTCTATGTTGTGGGTATTACTTTACCCTCTTTTAACAGATAATGTTCAAGTGATAAACATCCCAGTGGATGCCAACTGCTGGTAATACTGCCTGCCCCTACCCCACTCCTCACGCCCCCCCATCCAGACAGCACTTGTTACCCACAGGAGAACACACAATATATGCACTGCATTATCTGGGGCTAATGTGGGTATTAGCAAGTAAACGTCTACACCTGTATAAATCTTCAAGGGGCTCCCTCATATGGGTTTATGATAATCAGATTATCATGAATAGGCTACTGTAGGTGCTAGTAAATGGCCCTTCTCTGACGCAAAGACCACAGGGTCACACAAATGTTCAGGTGAACCTAGGAAAGATTTATCCATCAAGAGGGAGCTGGATAAGTTGGCTATTTATGGCCACAAACAATGGCTAAGAATTTAACCAGGCTAGGTGGTTCTAGGCATTAAATAGACATTCATGACACTCATTAAATGATATCAAAAAGCTGTGGCTGTGGTCACAGCATCCTAAACTGAAACTTTATTAATATCAGGACTTACTGTGATTTTTCATCTGTCTCTGGTAGTGGGCCCTTCCAAAGTTCAGATTCTGAAGTACTTTCTTCTTCATCAGAGTTTCCTGTTCATTTAAAAGGGATTTTTTAAGTTATGTATTTAAAAAATATTTCAAACTAACCACTGGTGCAACTAACTTTTAATTTAACTGCAATTTAGCTTCAATTCTCATGGCTCTTTGAAAATTTAAGTCACTCTTCCATACCAGTAAATTCTTTTTAAAAATAAATAAGCTGAGATATACCTGAGTCTCAGCAAAAAGGTTAAGGATTTAAAATCTCATGGGAAACTTCCCTAAATTACAGAGTTAAAGTAACAATTCCAATTCTAATTCTTACAAAGGAATTATCTCTTATAACATAGTTGTCTCTGATTTAGTTTCTCCTTTTTATTGGTCATACAAGTTAAGAATTTTGTAGAGACCATATTTACAAGATCAAGACCACAAGAACTGAAATAGGACAGCTAGTTATATTATGAAAAAAAAAAAGCCATTAGACATCTTTTAAAAAATTGCTGATTACATTAGTTGGGAAAAGCCCATTTTATTGAAGAAACAGTCATTCTCATACACTGTTAGAAATAAAAATTTTATAAACCTTTTTCATGGAAAAAAAACCCAAAACTGGCAATATAAGTCAGCTTCAAATTCTCATACCCTTTGACCAGTAGTGCTGCTTTCAGGAAATTTGATTATTTGCTTAGAATAAATAAGCACCCTAGATATGTGTATAAAGATGTTCACTGTGTCACAGCAATAGAAAAAACAACCGAAATCCCCATTAATTAAGGATTAAGAATCTGTTAAATAAATACCACACAGTTGTTTTAAATACTGTGGCATATCTATGTATTACCATGGAAAAATGTCTGTTATATCAAATTTTTTAAGAGTTTCAGAACACATGACTAGTATAACCTAATTTATGCTTAAAACACTAAATATATGTTTATATATCGCTATATCCATACATAGCATGTACACACTAATATATTAGTTGTTAAATGTTACTATATATGGCAACACTATAGCTAGCTATAGTATGATATGTATATGTATGTATATGTTATTATGTTTGTAAAGCCCAACCAAACAGTGATTCTATTACCTGTGGGCCTTTTATTTTCTACTTTGGTCATTTTCAAATTTTTGGTATTTTAAACAATGATCAGCATAATGATTTTAAACAGTTATCAGTTTTCACTTGATCTCAGTAAAAATAATTTTTAAAAACAAGGTGGCTCACCTTAATAGTCAACGAAAAATTATGAAATACTGAAAAATCTATTATGAGGCAATTAAAATTACATTCCACAAAATAATAACATCAGCAAACAATGCCTCTCCAATAATGACCATTAGCCTAAAAAAGAACAGTCATGAATTTGGCCTGGCAATACCGAATGTCCCTTAGTTAAACACAACACAAAAATAAAACAGCATTGATCTGCCACTGTGGTTCTACACTTTCACCTGCTAGACTTTGATCCTTGAATCAACATGCATGTATGAACTTTGATCCTAACTGAATCTATTCTGGCACCAATTCTAAGAAAAATGGCACACATAAAAGGGATATTTATACAATGATCTACATACAAGCTGATAAAAATGCAAAGGCTTAAGAACGAGATTCCCATTCAATGATAGGCAACATTGGAAATGCCTGTGTCCCAAATTAAATACATACTACTCTTATTTTTAGGGAAGTTCACTAATATGAGATTTAAAAAGCACAGAAAAACTAAAATTAGACCTAAAAATGTTATCACTAAGGAGTTACCCTATTAATGGTGTCAGAGATCAAAATTGAAAAGGTCTTTAACAGTAAGCACTAATATAAAAGGCCATACAACCACCTGTTCTCTTGCTGCAATTCTAGAGCATTTCCTAAATGCCAGCTTTTCTATACCAGTTTTCTGATACCAGACAATCCAGTTTTACTAAAAATCCAAATCAGTTTAGAATAATATTATTATAGAATTCTCTCTGAAAGATCACATGTCAAAAAGTGGCCAAATAGCCTTAGAAAATCAAACCTGTAAGACTGGACTATACAACCTAAATTAAGGCAAAAATCATCCCAAGTCCATTTTTACCCATAGATTCTAGTTCTGCCAAACAGAATCACTAAAAATAAATCTCCTAAATGGTAGCAGTTTGGCCAATATCTACGGTTTCCAAGTCTATCTCCTTACCCTTTCCTTCTCTTCCCTTCATTTTTGTCCAAATTAAACAACTGCAATTCCTCTGAGTTTCTCCTATGATACAATTTCAAGTTACTGCAACACCCAGGTTGTTCTACTCATTAACTTTCCCAAGTTTTCAACAGAACATGATACAAACTGTATACTTCTCCCGATACACTCTGAAAAATGAGAGCAAGTATATCATCTTAGTTTTGCTGGATATATATGAAACCTAACAACTTGACCTACTGAAGAAGAGTCCAATTAGCATAACAAAGAGGCAGGCCAACTTAAAGACTTCTGATCTAGTCAATTCTAGAGAACAAGCACAGAAATATTACAGTCTATTATTTTTTTCTCCGACATAGGAATAGCTACAGATAATCAAGGACTTACTCTGTGTCAGAAACATGCTTTGCAAGTATGTTACCTGAAGTCTAAGACTCTAAATATTCATCTTATAATGAGAACTGAGACAGATCAAATCATTTAATATGAATTTGTATAAAGTATCTGCCAAAACTGAAGTATAAAGAGTGGATTTATGTCTAATTCACTGAGGAAGTTATTGATCATACAGGTAAAAAGGGTTGACTTTGGAGTTTAATTTAAAAACCTGTGTTTAATTCCAGCTCTGTCATTAATTATTTGACCTCAGGCAATTTACGTAAGTTCTCTGCATCTCAGTTTTCTTATCTGCAGAATTGGATATTACACCTTTCCCCCTCCTTGCCCTTTATTAAGATCCAAAGGAGTAACACAACTAAACCACTTGCTATTGTGGTCAAGAGAATACACAGTCAACAAAATTGAGTGAAAAATCTTTTACTTCATAGAAATTGATTTTTTCCTCCATGTATTGGTTTTAACAACCCACATGTTAAATGGGGATAAAAAGGGTAACTGAATATTATTCAAAAAGAAATGAAAGACATAAATAGCAAAATTTGAGGTCTGAAATTGTTAAGACCACCCAACAGATCACTATCCATGTGAGAGAATAGCTGGGTTAGGCATACCATCACCTATTTCCTATTTGATATGGCAAATGACTTTCTGGATGCCAAACAGACAGCAAGTCACCTTGAGGTGGACGCTCTGTTTCTTCATGAGCTAAATTAAGCTAGAGGTGCTTTACATTAGGTATAGTGTTCTTCCCCTCCCTGCGACTAGAAGTTTGTCCTAGCTGAGAGGAGAGGTAAAGGGACTTGGGGCTACTTCTTGGTTGTGGGGAGAACACAGGTGTGTGGAAAGAAGGAAGAGGAAATGAAAGAATGAACTGGAAAAGGGGAAGCTTCTTTCTATATTAAATAGGATTTCATATCTATCATTGTAATGTATTGTTGGAAACAAAAAAAAACCTGAAATAAATGTCCCCATTTTAACCTATGTATACTTTAAAAACACACCTGCACACACACAGCCCCCTATTACCTTATCCCCAGATAGCATAAGTCTACCAGTCTCACACCTGGCAGCTATGTTCTAGAAACTGTGAATACACTTCCCCTAATTTAGGAGGAGATATAATAAATTAGGATTCACATGGGGAAAAAGAAAATGTCAGTACTTTAGGACACTTCAAATATGTGAAAAAAAATTAGTATGAACAAAATAATTTATAAGGCATATGCTATACTCCTAAATTAAAGGTCTGTCTCCATAAACAACTCCCTCTCCATTAATTTTTTTGAGAGTGAATTATCTTCAAATTTCTATTTTTCTAATTTTACAGTGAAAAATTTCTGACCACTGAACACTTAAAAATTCTCAAGTGCTAATGCTAAATTAAACTAAATGCTAATAATGCTAATAATAATGCTAATAACTAAATGCTAACTAAAATGCTAAAAATGTTTATATATGAATGGCAGAATTTGAAGTAATTACTAATTTTTCCCTGTTTTTGACTATATACATATAAAACTTTAAACAAAAATAAAAGAACTTATATTTCAAAGTAAGTTAAGAAGTCTTAAACTTCTAAATTTCTAAAAAATAAGTTCAAATATTATAAAGTATATTAGATATGCTACTGAACGTCACTTTATTGTTAGACTCTAAGTTTACTGTAAAGTCTAAAAAAATTGATATTGTATTACTGTTTAGGTGTGAGGCTTCTGTTTGTTATATCACAAATGGATGCACCTTTTTCTGAAACTCAAAATTCTGCTGGAAAAAGCTGAATACTTGTGAGTTCTCTTTATTACTGTATGGGTACAATTAATCATCTACTGATGGTTTCCCTCTTTTGGTTGGTGATTAGAAAAACAGTAATAGATTTGTAATCTCGCTTTGCTATTATGCAGGACCTTCAGGTAAATATTTGTATCGATTCCACCTCTAGTTTTACTCTGTTATATAAATCTTTTCCATTATTCTAACTTCACCTTTACAAACCTTATTTATTATATTAATTTTTTAAGACGTTGTGAATACTTTTGGGAATGATGGGGGGGTAATAATAAAATTAGTAGCAAATAAATCATTAAAATATAATATGGTTTGATCCAATCTAATGAAGAACATAGGCCTTATTAAAGTTACTTAGTAGCAACAAGTTGTTAACATTTTGCTTTCCATATACAAAACACACAATTTGATCAATCAAGATCACAAATGACAGAGATAATTCAAGTCTACGTAAACAAATTGAGCAACATAAGCAAAGTACAATATATGCAACAGTTCTTAAATTTTAATGCACTTCCCTAGTTTGTTTCCCACTCCAACCTCATTCCATTTTCTTCCGTCACATTCTATAATGTAAAACTAAAGTATGTATCCATTGTATTTATTGAAAAACATTTTTATACTTTTAAACTTAAATTTCTAAATGTTCTATACAGTGGAGGAAACCATACATTTCTGGTCTTTTTTCTAGTATTTATCTAACAGTGCAAAAAAACAAAATTAATATACTTGAGATCAAATCACAATTCATGGAAAAACTGAATTACAAATAATTTGAATCTGTAGATTTTAATTAAAAAAATACTTGATACTTACTATTTACAGAATTTTCTACTTTCTTTGAGGATGAATGTCCTGTAAAGGAAGCAGCATTGTTTTGTTAAGAATAACTTGTGGTGTAACAGTTGTAGCAGTAACCAGAATTTTTCCAATAGTTGAATTTGCTTACAGTCATACAGACAAGCAATTCGCTGTCTTCTAATCTTTCATGTTCCTTAGACTTGTATTCCTAATTAAAATTTTAGGTTCTTTTAAGCACGTTCTCTTACAACCTAGATACCTAGAATGAAGCTGAAAAAAGTCTCATGTTGTTTACAAAAAAAAAAAAAACCTCATAGATGAGCGGCAGTATGACCAACATTTCATCTGTGGAAATGTTCAACATCTGAAAACAGCTCATAAATAAGCTCATTTTCACAAACATCATACATATGTGAAAATCTGTTCTTAGTATTTGAAAATCACACATACAGCTACGTCATAAAATATTTTCATCTCTACAATGGTTACCAGTGAGGAAAATGGAAACTGAAAAGTAGTACAAACGATCTATTGGTATAATTTTTAAAAAATCATTACTATACACAGACTCTGACAATAAGACCTCTGGGGAAATATTTCTGAAGGACAAAATCAAAAAAGGACAGATAAGATGGAGAGTAACCACTGCTACAACCCCCTAATAGAAGGTTTAGGCCCCTAAAGAAGGTTAAAGGCCCCTTTAAAGCCAGGCAAAGAGGGTGGAAGAACTACAGGGTAAAGACCCCAACTGCAGCAACTGCTTTATGATACTGGTTCTTCACTCCTCATTTTCAAGTCATAGAACAAACAAACAACATAACTAAGCTTCTGATTGCAAAAGAAAAGTATTTTTCTTTGCTATATGAAGAACATGATACCTGCTTCCGAATGTCTATATGTAAAAAGAGGGCAGGTTTAGTCTGGAGGCCTAAGAACATAATTAGAACCAAAAGTAAGAAGTTGTAGGTTTGGGCTAATTATTAAAAGAAATCTGCTAGCAATTACAACTATTTAAAATGTAAAAGATTACTTGGGAATGCAGCAGCTTCTGCTTCCTTGCATGCTTTGAAGCAAAAAAAACAGAGTAAGCATGTAATACAGAGCAGTGTTTCCCACACTTTATTATTGGGAATGATTTAGAAACAAAGAGGCATTCTACTTCAAATACATTTCTCAATAAACAATAGAGTAACAAAGTTTTCTTCTTATCATCTACAAATTTAACCGAATCTAAAACTTGGTGATACTATATGCTTTAGGAAAAAAAAGTTAAGAATGGTATTCTTCACAGTTGGCGCAAGGGAGCCCCCTTCTGTCCAAGTATCATGTTAACATCGGTCTGAATCTAATTCAATCTACACTACCTACCTAGTCTAAATCCAATTTAGTCTAAGTTCTAACCAGTTTAACTCCTTTTTTTAAATTGTATTATTTTGTATTATTTTATTGAAGTATATAATTGAAGTATACAGTATATAAGTATAAGGTATTGAAGTATACAGTATATAATTCCATATATAATTCAGAGGTACAGGTTCACAGCTCTTCAGATGTAAGCTGTCACACAACATGACCAAAGCACCCATATCCTCCACTAGTCCTTTAGGCTCCCTCCCAACTTTGCTCCCATTTTACCCTACTCCCCCATAACCTCAACTCTGCAATCAGATGTCTAGGGTTTATTTTGGCTTAGTTTTGTCTGTCCTTCTGTTTTGCTTCTCTATATTCCATGAGTGAAATCATCTGGTATTTGACTTTCTCTGTCTTACCTATGTCACTTAGCACAGTCCTCTCCAACTCCATCTACATTGTCATAACTACTTTGTCAAGGAGTAAAAAAGCAACAAGCAGTAATCTTCATAATAAGTATGTATCAGGTCTGATGTGAACGGCTTAGATGCATTATCTCATTTCAACTTCTGAACAATCCTTTGCCATTACTATGAGGTATTACCATGACTATTTTACACAAGGAGAAATCAAGACTTAGAGAGCTAAAAGACAGCTGAGGAAAAAGTAAATGGTTGACTGATGGATTTGATAGTTATTTTCTAAGTATATGTGTACAGCACCCGTTGCTAGGTTCTAAGGAGACACATATACCATCCTCTACCATTTCAAGTTCAAAAGCAAGAAAATCATACAGACTGTAACTAAAATCATAGCGTTATAATTTTAGACTAACTGCCTTTCACATTCTTATTTGATCTTCCAAATTGGTTCAACCAGTACAGAGCTTAGGTAAGTGCTGGGAAAAATAAAAATTCACAAAGTTCACTGACTTGCTCAAGATAACAAGTCTTTAAGTGACAAGGCCAGGATTAGAATGCTGTTTTCAATATTATACTGTCTGCCAAAAGTGATCAAAAACAACTTTGTACTTGAAAGTTATTGTAAATTCGGGCCTCCCTGGTGGCGCAGTGGTTAAGCGCTGTGCTGTGGAGCTGTCAGCAGCGGCGAAGCGAGTTCGACGCCTGGCCGGGGAGAATCCCACATGGTGTGGCAGACCTCTCCCGCCTCACCCGCTTCTCCCCTCAGCAGTGTATTTCTGATCTGCCTGTTTTGCTACCCACTCTCTCTCTGGTGAGCTCTCTCGCCTCCCCACACCTCTGGCCTGTACCCCAGCCTGTATGTATCAATAAAATAAATATTTTTTTTTAAAAGTTATTGTAAATTCGTATCTAAACTCGCCAACCAGTTTACCTCCAACTACTATAAAACAGAATTCTAAATGCATTTAAATTCTACAGCTGAGACATTATGGTGGGTTACACTTCACATTCAGGAATGTGAGTAGATATTATACTTATTCCCTTTTACCTTTATCCTTTTTCTTGTCTGTAGAAGATAATCTGGATTTTTTAGGTGATGACTCTTCATCATTTGTTTTGACTTTACTCTTTCTTTTTTTTGACTTGATTTCTTTTCTCCTTCATGTTGAAAAAATGTAAAAATTAAAGTTAACTTTTAACTGACCTTACAAAAAATAAAAACCAATGACCAAAGAAAAAAAAATCAGTTATTTTAAAAATATAGTTTATATAATAAGAAATACTTAAATTAATCTCTAAATATTTTAGGTTAGTATGTTAAGTAAGACAATTCTAAAAAATAATGGAGCCTGAACACTGATATAGAAACTATTTTTACAAGTTCTGTATGTATACCATAGTAAATGTAAATCATAATTTTAATCATTTCCTCCTTTTTATTCTATCAGCTAGCCATTTAAAAGAAAGTTACAAAAATAAATGCCATTTCTTTTCACATAATATCCACCCATACTTTGCAAAAGTATATATAGTAATAAGAAATCACTAACAGTTCTAAATCATCAATAAATAGAAAATTCTCTTAAGAAGGTAGGAATGCTGTGAAGGTACAATGGAAGGAGGATGGAGGTGCTTACTTAATATGTCTACTTTACATCATATGTTGTTTTATTGCTATAGCTTTATCTTTTCCAGGCCAGGTTTACAAGGTTGTCAGTGCCACAGTTGGCGAGCAATTGATCTTAACAGCTAAGAAAGGAAATACTAAATAAGTAAAGGCGATAATGCCGAAACTGATACTGGGAAGAAGGATAAAGAGACAAGAGAGAGAATAATTTTCAAGACACTTTTTATCAGAACTTCCAAATTAAGGTACTTATACTAAATGCTATAATACTATTTAAGACAGTAACCTTTTTTCCTCTTTCATAAAAATCATTTCAGTTTTGAAATGAAGCCTGAAAGTCAAGGTCAAAAAAGTGTATCTGGTATCATTGATGGAAAGTGAAATAAAGGTGTAGATTAAGTAACCTAAAAAATTCTGCTAATTTTAAGGATTAGATAACTGTTATTTAATATTTATTTTTAGTAGCTAAAATGGTAGATAGGGCTCATTTTAAAATCTTAAAAAGCTGATCTGAAAATCTGATTTTGTCTCAACATCTTTAATGCCAGGGACTCCACTATGTTTGACCTGCCATATGTCAGGTACTACGTCAGGAACTTTACATGTACTTTGATTTACTCCCCACAATAATCTTAGTATCCTTATTTTAAGAGATGATAAAATTGAGTCTTACAGAGATTAAGTAGCTTGCCTAAGAAGAGGCCTACTAAGGGGTAGTAATATGCTGAGAAGACTATCCAGGGGTCTGATGTCAAAGTCCATAATGTTACATATACTGCATAATGCAGAACACTGGTATCATGCCCACATTCAATATGGTAAACACATTCCAGTTCAATCAATGTGAAATGAGCATCAGGTACATAATCTTTGTAAAAATGGCAAATGCCGATGAAAACATTGCGTTAAAATGAGACATAAGAATGATTTATGAAGATTTGCTTTAAAACATCATTTCTAAAGCCCTCCCTGGTGGTGCAATGGGTTAAGTCTCGGCACTATGAAGTTATCAGCAGCCACTGCAGCAGAAATTCGATACCTGGCCAGGAAGCTTCCCACACAGCGTACCAGACCTCTCCTGCCTCGCCCGCTGCTCCCCTCAGCAGTGTACTTCAGTAGATCTACCTGTTCTGCTTCCTGCTCTGTTTCTGGTGAAACCTCTCACCACCCCACACCTCTGGCCTACACCACAGTTCTTGTATACATAAATAAATAAATCTTTAAAAAAAGATAAAACATCATTTCTAAGAAAATTACGGTGTCTGAATATTGACTCCAAATGAAAAATTGTAGCATTTATCTAACACCCTCCACTTGCCTTCATATTTAAAACTGCTTGGCAAAAGTAGGATAAGGTGAATTTCTAGTTTCTTGGTTTATGTGGTCATATAGTAATGTCTGATATTCTACACAATCAACTAATTAAACCATCAACCTATTGAGTCTATATTCAGACACTCAAAGCAGGTAAATGACTATGTCCAAGTCTACTAAACAAACATCAAGAATGGCATTTAAAAAAAATATTATTACCTGTGATGAAAATTTAATTTAAAGGAACATTCTTGGCATAATCCTACAAAAAATAAAATAATAAAGTATGTAATCTGAAGAGAACAATCTGATTCTCTCCATCTGAAAAATGCACACATTTAATAAAAATATTAAAACATGAGGAATTAAAAATATTGTATTATTACTTTAGAAATATAGGCTGTTAATTTACTCTAAAAGCAAGCAGTATTTCATGAGCAATATTAACATGTTTGTCACCTCAAAGATTCTTAATAACAATGTAGGAAAGTTACTCCCTGAAGAGCTCTTAGACTTTTCAAATGCAAAGTTTTCAAAAAGTGCCACCATTGTAGCCTCTTCTTTTGCCTAGTTGACTTCTCATGAACACTTACAGGAAGAACTCAGAAACCAGTCTGTATTGGTATGTATTAAGAAGTATATAGGGGAAATTCTTTACTTTCATTTGGAGTGGGCAGAAACCTCTGAGGGCACATTTACTTAGGACCCAGAGGTAGCCATTAACATTTGAAGGAGAAAATAAGCTGACACATGAAAATGAAAGGAAAAAAGAAAATAATGAATGACATCATAAAACACATGTTAAGAAAAATTGATATTTTCTGGTATAACCCTAAGCTTTTAAGAATGATATCAAGAACAACTTACATATCCTCCCAAAATTCTGTCTTCAATGATCAAAGAGAGCATTTACAATATTCACACAATAACAATGAGGCTATCCACTAATGTGAGATTTTACACTGTCATTTCTGATACTCTGCATCTTATCCATGTAATTTGGTAATTTTCTCAAGTTAATGGGAAGAGGTCTTCATTTTATAAAATTACTGGTTTCCATTCACATTAGAATTAATTCACCTAATGTAACTATAATGTGGAAATAAAAATTTTAGTCTCCAAAGCTCTTTAAGACTTTGGGAAGCTCTGAGGAAAAAATTCCTCCAGCAGTTTTGAACTGAATTTTAAATTAATTTTTATTTTTTTTAAGACTCTATTATTAGATAAACTTGGATCAACTCAATCAAATCCCAACTAAAGTCAACTTACTTAACTTGACAAGTGCATTTCTCTTTTCACCATGCTCAATATAACCAAAATTAACTTCCCAACTCTTTAAGCCATCTTTTTTATCACAACATTTATTTCCACAGAAAAACTGGCCTGTAAAAAAGGAAGGAATATTAGCCATAATAGTTGGTGACAATATTTATCTATATAATCTAGTGTAAACTCTAAAATTTACTCAACATAAATTCTTAGTTCTATATAGTCATCATTAAAAAACATCAGTCACACAATTCTTGCTCAACAGACTATATTTCAACATAGTTTTAATGAGTCCATGTTAGTCATTCTACACTTCAGAAAGTGAGAGTACTAAAAAAGTATATTCACAAATATCTTAGAAGAATAAATACATTCTTCCAAGTACAGGCACTTAAACCTGTTAATCCTTTCCAATAGTTAATAATAGTTACATTGATAAAAATTAGTATTTTGAAATCTTAACATAAAGACACACATTTTAGTACCAACAGAAACAGGCACTTTAAAAGCATTTTAAAATGCTCACACTCTGAAATGAAGAATGAGTAATCAAGGCCAATGCTCTAAATTTTAGTATTGCTTGCCACTAAAATCAGTAACATATTACTACATCCATTGCATATTAAAATCTCCTGCCAAAAAAAAAAAAAACTTTCAACAATTATGAATGTAGAGAAAAAGATAAGATCAAACTTTTAGTTGTATAAAATAAAAAAGTAATTTATATCTCAAGCATTTATACCACCAGGAACAAAACTAATCATTTTATAAAAAAGAAACTATCAAAATGAATTTTTAAAATTATCAGTCCAAAAAGTCTGTGACTTCTAATCGACATATTTTTACTCATTCCAAATGAATACTTCATTAAATCGATACATGTTTAGCAATGGCTCTATAATTAAAACAGTAACAAAATTGTAACTTCATAAATCACAGCAGTAGCTTTTAGAGAATGTCTATCAGTTTTTCTTAAAGGCTGTACTACAGACTATCACCTGAAAATTCCTTTCAGTGAAAGTACTAATTTGTAAAATTATAATAGACATTTCATGATTTCTCATTAATTTAGGTAAAAACACAAACTAAAATGTAATCCTGTGAAAAGCTAAAATAGCTTTGAATTTATTCCTTTTTCCTTTTCCTTCACAGTACCTTCAGAGCTGATTTGTTATTATTGAAAGAAGAAAATTCCCACTGTTTAATTTTGTTTTATTGCATATATCATTTCACACCTGACATAAATGTACCCAATTTGTGGAAGATGTACATAAGCCACACTGATGGCATAAATATTTAATAATTTAAAAGTGTAATTTTAATTTTTAGTTTAAAATAATTTTAAATTATTGTAACTGTTAAAAATTATTTCCTAAATGTTACCATATAGTTTTCAGAAGCACTAACACTTAAACGTGCAATTATTCAATAAAGAATTAATTTTATAGTATGAGACACTATAAGAATATAGAATTTTCAGAAAAATTTCGTGAATAAATTATGACAAAGCATGGAAGAATTATTTATTGAGTGCTTACAAAATGTTTGGTCTCTTTCTATAAGATTAAATGTTGGGCTCAATCTCAGTGGCTCTTCAAAATAAGAACTAACCTGTCTAAAAATGCTATTAGGTTCAAATGGAAATTTAATTTCTACTTTCAAAATATGGATTTAATCAAAGTATATTATCAACTGATTATTCCAAAAATTGATAAAAGAATCACATATTCCTACATTTATAGTTTTTTTGCTATAAAATCTTTAACTTTTAGAACATTTTCTACTTATGCTTAATTGCATGTTTAAAGGTAAAAATTCTGAAGGTAAAATTCCTTAAGCATTGTCTTTTTACCCTCACTTGTATCATGAATACACCCTTTTTACTTTTGTAGATAATCTTTTTTGTATATATTAGGAATATTAGGAATAATATTACTAAATGACAATCTTAGTGACTTAACAAACAAAATAACCTGTATCTTATTAAAAAGTAACACTCAGGGAAAAAATTACCTTTTCCAGATATTACTTCTTTCTCTATGCGCCACCGAAATCCAAACTGATAAACCAAAAAATTACATTTACACCAAAGCAAATTAAACGTTACATTTAAATTTTATGAAACTCTAAACACAAAATCAATAATTGACATAACGATCTCTACCAAGCTAAATTGTAAATATAATTGCCATCCTATTATTTTCTCTCATTGTTGGGTTCTAGAAACTTAAAAATACAATTGAATTACCAACTCTCTCTGTAAAGGAACTTTTTTTTTTTTCACTTCTAGACCACCTTAAAAATTATAGGTGTCAAGATACACAAATTAATAAAAAAAAAAAATCCTGTTCTATGACATTAACAGAAAAAAAGAGATCTGGTATAACAGAAAGGCAGTATTTACAATGCAAAAGAGTGTAGCTTCTCAAGTCACAGTGTTTCTATCATTTAAGAGTAGTATTTTGGTTAAGTCACTGAATCTCTTTGTGTCTCAGTTTCCTCATATGTAAGTAGATAAAATACAACTATATACTTTTTTGGGTTAAGAGGTTTAAATGGGATAATCCAGAAATGTAAAGGACTTAGAATAGTACTTGATAATAGTACACCAAAGGTTAGCAAACTATGGCTGATAGGCCTGCTGCCTATTTTTATAAAGTATGATCAGAATACAACCACACCCATCCACTCCATGCATGGTACTTCTCCCACTGAAACAGCAGAATTCAGTAGTTGTCACAGAAACCATATGGGCTGCAAAGCCTAAAAGAGTTACTATCTGGCCCATTACAAAAGAAGTTTGTCAAGTCCTGTATAGTAAATGCTCAAGAAGTGTTATTTACTAGTTGATCTTAATATAGTCCCCTCTGGCTCACTGAAGGATATAATCAGCTATGTCCCATATAACAGAAGAAAACATAGTATTCAAGAGTAAAAGACCATACTTCTGATTTCATCAACCTAAGCTGAGAATCGCTGATTCACCTAAAATTCAACATTATTCAGGCTTCTGTCACTGGCAAAATTTGTCCCAGAGAAAGAATAGGAAAGAGCAATTGCACCAGACTATAGTCCTATAGTGAAATTCCCTCCAGATTCTAAATATAACTATTTCTTGGCTAAAAATGTTTTTTTCCAATAACAAGATATTTCACACTAACATGCTAACTAAAAATTTTAGTAACGGTTTAGTTTTCTATTCAGTTTACTACAGTGGTTTAAAGCTTAGTTCTAGAATCAGGCAGACCCAACACAAGGGCTACCACTCATTAACTAGCTCAGTGACTTTGGCAAAGTTACTTAACCTTTCTATTTCCTTTAGATGTAAAAATACGGTAAGAGTAACAACCATAACTTCACAAGTTGCTGTAGTAGTAAGTTGCTGAGATAATTCAATGCCTACTTAACTGTGGCTAGTCTTTAAAATCACCTATTACTTGAGCTAAGGAATTTTATATTCTAAATGCAAAAGAAGGCTTCAAAGATTTCAAAATATTCTGATTAAAATAAATGAAAATAAAATACCCCAAGTCTAGGAGAAAAAGTAATGAAAAACTCAACATAACTCTATTTAGTTCTATTTTTAAGCCTATAGATATATTTGAGGATTACTAGCCATCCAATATATGTTAGGGTGCCTACTGACACAATCAAATGTGTATAGTAGTAGTTCCAAAACCTTTTTTTTCACTTATTAATTTATTCAACAGATAATTACTAAACAACCATTTACTGAACTTAGCATTCTGCTAAGGAATAAAAGTGAGTATTAAAATAGTGCCTGCCACTATGAAGTTTATAATCTTCTTAGGTAATAAGAAATACAACCACTATAATGTGACCTACTAATTAAAGATTGCATAAAGGTTTTGCCTCAATGTTTTTATATCCTTTTATAACATGAACTTTCTTGATGATAGGTTAAACACTGCAATTATTCAGGGTTTGGTGCTCAGCGTCCCTCTCTTCTCATTCTACCCTCAGGCACATAGAGACTGCTAGAATTAGTATCTTTAACAGAGTAATGTGAAGCATGAAGTATAATAAAAATTAATATTGTACTTGAATAAGAATTTTCCAAAATATCTGGAAGGTATACCTTATTTTCTTTGTATCTGCTGAGATCTGCTATGCAGTATTCCTTGAATAATTTATCATAGTATTTCTTTGCAAGTCTCTTCTCCCTAGAAGCATTAAAAAATACAAATCTTTGACATTTAAAAATTCAACCATAGTTTGTTATATGGAAGCAGAGTCAAATAACACATACAAATATTAATATTTTAAAAGAGGCCTCTTACCTGTGCATACAATATCTGAATATTTACTACTAAGTGGTTCCTTCAGGGAGAGAAGCTAGAGGACTGACAGCAACGAGAAGGTGACTTACCCTTCACTTTTTACCTTTTGCAATGTTTGGATCTGGTAAACTATTTTTAGATATTACAATTTTTTAATTTAAAAAGTAGCATGTAATAGCATATTATGGTACAACACATAGTATTATAAAACTGCTGTAAATTATTTTTTAAGACAAAGTCAAGCAATGAGAAGTCAGTTAAAACCAAAAATTATCGAAAGACCCAAACAAGATTCAATAATGTAAGGCATGATTTTATGTGCTCAATTCAAAACTGTTCCATGTAGGGGCTGAACTTCCTGCTCAGGTGACAAAGAAGAAAGCATTCAGCAGGAGAAATAAGTCTAAAGCATATGATGCCTCTAATGGCAAACATTACCAATTCATGTCCATTTCATCCTCCTCATTCCACAGGAATCTATGATTTTCTCGTATAACGTCCATATCAGTTTTATCATTTTCCCTGGAAAATAAAATTACTTCAACTCAATAAAAAGCAAAATTAATTAAATATCGGCAGTTGAACAGTTTAGATTTTTGAACAACAGAGTAAAAATATAATGGCTGAAGAATACAGAAAATTTTATGTGTGAGTATACAATACATGTATTTATGAAAGTTATTATTTATCTTCAAAAAGTATTTATAAAGGCTGTCGCTACAGAATCAAGTTAAATTAGTAAGAAACCCACCCATCTCTAGCACTGGTTTCAATTTACAAATAGTGCTAAATTACTGTAGCTAGGATGAGAAACCTGAATAAACACTAAATGGATTAGGAAAAGTGAATGAAAGTTAAGTTTCACAATTGGATCAAAGCTAGTAACATATCCCATTGAGATCCCATTTTATAAATACATGAGAAATAAAATTTTCCATATCTTACTATAATTCAGCTTTCTTACTCAGGGATACTAAGTAAAAGACAAAGAATTTAAAGGGATGATTTTTCAAGAAGCTAATAGCTTGGGAATGGAATAAAAGATTTTGGGGAATCCAAGATAAACTGACTGGGGATATAAGTCTGGGAAGATGAGTTGATAGTATTTCAGGTCTCTACCAATTCAGAAAATTTTTAAATCAGAGAAAAAAGTAATCCACACAAAACCTAGAGGTTCTGGTAGAAGCGCCTCAAACACTGGAAAAAAACTTTGTGTGGGAAATATTAAAGACTTCTTGTTTGCCTTCCCTTTAAAAAAAACATACTAAACAAAAAAGGGCTTCTGTCGTGAGTGGCACACGCAGAACAGCTTGATTGTTCTGTGTGCGGAATTGACATCAAGAGATTTCGGAAGCATAATTTTTGGTACTTGGGCAGCTGGTGATCGTTGGTCCCGGTGCGCGCCCCCCCCCAAAAAAAAATATGTATATACTAAACACTGAGGTCTAAAAAGTTCATTATTTCAAAGATTCTTGCCAAGAAATAATTACTACACAATCTGGCACAAAAGTATTCCTCATCTACCTTGATACTGCCAGGAGCGATCTGGCTCAGCAAGTAAGGAGGCTACATCTGGGGTCTGTGGCCAAAGAAGTGGGATTCATGACAAATTACGTAGCTAGGAGCTATGGATGCCTCTGCACCTTATGACAGAACAAGGAAACTGGAACTTCTATGTGAACATCATGATACTCACCCTAATCTCCTGAAATCTTCTTTTTTGCCACCATAGTATAAAATATAGTCATTTACAAATTTTGTATGCCGTTGATACTGAAATGCAAAAAGTTAAGGATTTTATGTACTCAGGAGTTGTTCTGTAACTATAATATATTATGGAGGGAGGAAGAAGCATACTAAGAACCTATTTATACTTTTAAAATATGCAAATACATACAATACATACTAATAAGTTCAAAAAAGACCTAAGAGGGCCTCCCTGGTGGCACAGCGGTTAAGTGCTGTGCTGTGGATCTGTTGGCAGTGGCAATGCCAGTTCGCCCAGCCAGGGAGATTCCCACATAGCGCGGCAAACCTCTCCTGCCTCGCTCGCTGTTCCCCTCAGCAGTGTACTTCCGTCGATCTGCCTGTTCTGCTCCTTGCTGTCTCTGGTGAACCCTCTTGCCACCCCTCGCCTGTGGCCTGTACACCAGCTTGTATGCATAAATAAATAAATCGTTAAAAAAAAAAAGACCTAAGAGGATAAATATTAAACTGTTAAGAGTGAACATGATCACAAAGAGAGGCTTTCACTTTCTACTGTATATTGTTTCGAACATTTTTCAAGCATTGATTACTCTTGTGATAAAACACATCTCCACTGAGGGAAAAAGAGAGCTACCTATTCTATTGCTGAAATGTATACAGTCTCATACCACCACTCATTTTAATCATCATAATGAGATGAATAAATTGTAATTTCTAAAATTAAAGGAAAGGGGTTGAATTGATCTTTCATTAATACAAAATATAAAACAGCCATTTCAATAATAATAAAGCTTCTAGAATAGAAGATGTAACTTTCATAATAGTAAATCCTTGCATCAGGCTTTCAAATAAAAGTAAACATATGAAACCAGATGTTATTTTTTACATTTGTTTTTAACATTCAAAGACTCCACAGAGATGTTATTTTCAATGCAGTATAACAAGATATGAGCAATTAAGTTTTTGTTTTAAAAGGCTCAGATCTCTAAGAGCTGAATATGCATATAACAGAGCTGATCTCATCTGTTTGACTATACCTTATTTTATTAAAGATAACTAGTGGCTTAACTGACCACAATGTGTTCTCCTAGAATAGGTCTCAGGACTGTCCACAAAGAGAAAGTATATAATGGTTGTCTAGGAGAGTGGGAGAAGGGAATTACAGAAGGAACTGATTACAGAATGGTCTAAGGAAACTTGAGGGTGATATATTTGTCATCATTTTGATGTGGTGATAGTTCCACACACGTATAATTATGTGAAAGCTTATCAAGTAAACACTTTAAAAGTGAGCAGTTAGTCATATACCAATTCGATTTTAAAAATTCATTAAAATATTTTCTTCAATAACTTTTTAAAATAAATACCAGTTTACAAAGATCTTAACTAGTCAGGTAGGATAGAGAATAAGAGTTCAAAGAACTAAAAATAAGAATCATGTAAAAATGAGAAACGTAGAGATCTTGGCAAAAAAACAGGTGAGAACAAGTATTTCCAAGGTCATGGACTTTCTTTATATATTTATAGAACATTAGTAATAAGTCTTATTTTTGTCTATAAGCCTTTCTTATATATTAGTAAAAGAGAATGATAATCCAAAGTATAAATGGCACAAATTTCTCAATAAATACTTATCTTTAAATATAAAATGTAAAAGATCTATTTGACTTGACAAGATTTTATGAAATAAAAAGTAGATTTAAACTAATCTACTAATCATAAAAATCTAGAAATCAAAAAGGATACAGCATCCATAGCTATGAGATGAAATCTTCTATTTTTTGCTTCTTCTCTGTTAAGACAAATTTTATTTTAAACAAATGCAAACATCTATATTCTAATTAATATTAATCAAATTCCCAAGTCCCTGAATTTACAAAAACATCTTAAACTAAAATAAAGTTAATTTACATTCACATAACTTACCTGTCCAGCAATTCTGCTGCAACTTGTTTATGGGCCACTTTTCCATGTTTTCCTTTCTGAAACGGCTTTTTGAGCAGTAAATCATCTTCAACTCCCCTGGTTTATTCAAGAGAAAATTTACTTATTAAGAGTTCATTTTTATCAAAGGGTGCTTCCTGTCCTTTATTTTCATTACTAGAACATTTTAAAGAATTCAAATCTTAAAAGAGTTATGGCTTGTTATGGAGATATTTTACACCACCTTAAATAGCTTATTAACTTTATTTAATACCTATGAAATGGAAAGATGGAACTAACAAAAGCATGAATTCTGCTGTCAAACCATGTTAAGTTCCCGGGTTCAAATCCCGGCTCGGTCATTCACTATCTTAAATAAGATTATTTCATATTTTGTGCCACAATTTCTTTGTAAATCATTTATAAAGGTAATGAAGCTTTCGTAATTGATACAATGGAAAAAAGGACTGATTACAGATGATACACACTATAAATCATAAGGCCTAGGTATTCAGATAGATATAACCCTAGAGCAGGGAAGACTATGCAACTAGATTTGCTAAGATTCTACTATTAAAATGTATTATTTTTGAATGAAAACTCTAGAAAATGTAAAGCACCATAAAATGCAATTTATTAAAATTAATACTACCATTTTGGCTATCCACAAAGACTGAGTACTTGAGAAAAATGATCAGTCCCAATTAGAATGCTTAATATATTGTTCTCAATATAATATATATAATAAACCAATATTTGTAAGTTTGTTTAATATGAATCAGTTGACCGCACCTGAGTTAATGAATAAATCAAATTTCTAAGCACTGGAAGCCGAGTCATAGCAACTCCTTTAAGATGTAGCTTTCTTGTCAGGCCCAGGCTTTATTTGCCTGGGACAAGACAGTTCTTGTCCCTTCCAATGCAATAAAAACTTCCATGGGCTTTTTCCCTTGACTACTTACAGTCTGCTTATTTACAAAACTATAAAAATTGTGCTGCATTATAATCTCACTCCCTACACCAAACTCACTTTGAAGTCAAATACTAGCAAAAAAGACCACCGACAAGCCCCTTCTTAATTATGATACTAGAAGGTAAAAAGTCCTTAAGAGATGAATGAAAAATACGGACCTCCCTGGAGGCACAAGGGGTTAAGACTAGGCACTATGAAGCTATCTGCAGCCACTGCAGAACGTGTTTGATCCCCGGCCAGGGAGCTGATTCATATGACGCAGCAGTGCCTGCAGCTCCCCTCAGCAGTGTATTTCAGCTAATCCGCCTGTTCTGTTCCCCACTCTGTCTCTGGTGAATTCTCTCAGGCCCCACATCTCTGGCCTACACCCCAGCTTGTATGCATAAATAAATAAATCTTAAAAAAAAAAAGAATGAATGAAAAACAGATGCAACACGGAAATCTAAGAGCTGTTTTTCTTTTCTTCTGCTTCCCTTTCCACAAATCTCTTCACAACATAAACATTTTCCTATTTTTCACACAACTGTCATTACAGTTTAATGAACAAAAATTCATTCTCCATAGTTGTCTTCACATGCAAGCACATCTCAAAAAATTTCAGTTTTATTTATTTACACTCATCTCAACCTAGAAAAGGTCTGAAACACAAATCAATAAAACAATTACTTACTTTTTTTTCCTTTTGCTAGATTCTCCACAGTGTTCATCATCACTAAAATCAGAGTCATAACCTCCATGGCCGTGCATCTGTAAAGGAACATAAACTAGCTACTTAGAAGCTAGGTCTAGAAACTGCCTCCATGTGATTACACATAGGCTCAGCAATGCTTCACTTCTATTTGACTGACAGTAATAACAGTTCCTGTGTATTTATCAAGTTTGTTCCAGACAGTGTGCCAGACACTTTTTTTAATTCTGCAAGTAAGGAACTATTATCTCCACTGCAGAAATGAAGAAATCAAGGACAATAAGTCCTAATTATACAGATAAATGAAATTCTTAGCCCATAATTTAGCTATTCCAGTTGCCTCTTTGGAATATGTTAAAATTTTAATTTGTTATATTCCATTAGACTTACTGTATTTGTGATAAGTACACTATCAACTGATGAAATTTTTCCTGTTATTTTTTTCAACGTATGTGGAAATTTCCTTTTTTAAAAAAAACTAATTTCTTTCACATAAACTACCTTGTTCTTTGGCCCAGTGAACTTTAACGTGTTTTGTTTTTTAATTGAAATTTTTGAAAATGCTGAAAGATTTCAATTATCACGCAGGTGTGTTAGAACAAGTTCCTGATTTCAGCATTACATCGGGGCATATATTAAGGGGGATGAATGAATTATTTGACTACTTGATGTCATAAATACCCAATTCATATAGCAAAAATGAAGCAGTCTAGGTCAACTGATCAATCAATATTTTTAGACTTTAATATTCACTATAGCAAGTACAATAAGAAATACAGAAGAGAATTCCCTAAACTTCACTTCACTGGGACTAAGACATAAGACACGTCTCTAGTCCTGACTATCTTGAAAAAGTTATTTCACCTCTTTGGGATTCATTTGATAAACAAGGTGGCTACATAAAATAATCCTTAAATCATGAGTCTGTGATGTTTCTATGACTCCATTTCCAAATTTAGGTGTGTCTCTCTTACCTGTCCCACAGATTTCTATAAAAGGAAAGGCCCTAGATAAGGCTGGAGTTGGAGGTTAGCTTGCATCTGCCATTACCTTACAAACACACCTTTTATCAGGTCAACATCTTGCTTCAGCTATATTAGAACACTGGTTCAAGCCATACCAGATTCTCACTTCTTGTCCTATGTTCTTGCTTTCTTCACATCTTGATGGGGGACATCATTGTGCAAAATTCAGAGATATGTTCTGCAAACAGCCAACCAGAATTCAAATCCTGGCTTTGCACTTTTCATTTGTCTTTTTTCAGGGAGTTCGTTAGTCTTTCTAAGCCTCAGTTTCCCCAGTTACAACATGAAGCTAAGGAGACTGTTGGCTTCACAGGACTAGACGTTAAATGAGTTACTACATAAAGGGCTTTACAACAGTGTCTGATACAGTAAATCCCTGTAGATGTTGCCATTGTTATCATGAACATAATCTTGTTCCTCACCCCAGGACAACACCTCCTAACTTTGCTTCCACCCCCCTCAACTTTTTTCTCTAGAGGTTTCATCCACCCCACACCCATCTCAAGTCAGTGGTGAAACTAAAGCTCTCTCACTCACTTGAGACTACGAATCAACTGACAAGGGCCGAGAGAAACTCGAGTAGTGAGACGCCGGGTGTCTCCTGAATCTGTGATCCAAAAGAAAATGAAAAAGAAAAGAGAATCAACTAATAGCATATGATGAACAAGTTTCGAAGTCCTCCCCGACCCCAAATACAGTCAAGGCCCCTCTCACACACCCCTTCCCTTTCTTCCTGCTCTGCCAACTTCGATCCCTGAGTCGTCGTTTCCTCCTTTCCCCCGGGCTGCAGCAACGATTCACGGCCTGAGCGAGCCGCTGCCAGGCTGGTCTGTCCGCCCAGCAGCGCAGCCTCCACACCACCGACACCTCCTCCCGCTCCCCGCCTCTCCCTACGGGTCCTGATGGGCGCCGCTTCCGGTCGGTTAGGTCGCGTGTCACACCTAAATGGCACCGTCCCCGGGAGCGGAGACAAGGTGCAACAGCTAGAGCATCCCCTGGAAACAAAGGCTCCGGGAGAACAAGGCCGAGAAGGGGAGGTTTCCTACTTTCTCCAAGTCGCAGCCCCCAGTTTTTTCTTGGGTCTCCCCCCGATCCCTTTAGGTAGGTGAGCATTTAGTATCGTGTGGTACACTAAAATATATTTTGTTTTGGAAAAACTCCTGCCTGAATATCACTGCCGTCCTCTTTCTAGTAACCTTAGTAACGCCTCCTTGGAGCATCCTGCTGAGAGCCTGGGTCTCAGATCTGCCTCTCCTCCCACTCCTTCTCCCAATGAAACAGTTCTCATAATTAGAACAAAAATAACTTTCCATCGTTTCACCACCCACACAATAGATACCATTCCAAATGCAGATCTGGTGGCAGAGATGTTCGTCGAATTTCTGAAATTAAGAATAGGGCAGAGGGGGGTTTCACAGGGTCACAGATTCTCTGCAGACAAGTGGCCTGGCATGTGGAAAAAGGCATCCAAAATAGATCTTAAAAAAAAAAAAATTCTGGCAGAGAAAGTTATTTTAAGCTTCCCCCAGGTTCTCCCTGTATTTTACCTTTTCTACATTATGACAACCCCATTCTGCTTTGCAATCTAGTTACCTGGTTCTTGTCTACCTGAGGCTGATGCTGTTTATCTTTGCTTCCTCTTCAGTGCCCAACACTGTCTCCAAAATCACAAGTGCTAATTAAGTATTTGTTGAACTGAATTGGAATGCTTCTGACTTCTACAGCGCACCCATTTTAGAGAAAATCTTGGTACTTAATACATACATCATTTTACATCTTTTTGCACTAAACAGTAGATAACATCCTGATCAGTTCAAGGCCCCACTTCTATCTTTGACAGTAAATGGTAAATACATCCTGTTTTATCCAAGGCAATGAATGAGATCTTAAGAATCTGTGCTGCTCTGTTATTAGCCCCACTTTGCACAAGAGATATGAAAGCACAGAACTTAAAGATCTGGTGGGGGTCTAGAACAGAACAGTACTTACCTCTCTCCAAAACTCAGTCCCTCACTCCCACTCCATTCTTTTTCTTTTTCTCTTTTTAAACTAACTGATTTTGTGGAAATCATCTCCTGGTTCTAACATGTTAAGAATTTCAGATCTGTTGCTACCAGAGTGTTCAGCTAAAGATTTACATTTATCCCTTGGTCAGAAGTTCTTTTACCAGGGAAAAAAAACAGGAACATATATGTTATGGTGGGGTGGTATGATATGAACCAAAACAATTAATACAGGCTAGAAAACCTATGTGACCAGTAAATCTCACTATTAGTGAGCATTACATCTCACTAATTTTTTTTTTTTTAGTTCAAGTATTTATTAAAGACCTGCTCTGAGCAGGGCACTGTCCTAGTCCTCAAAGCTGTGAGTATTCTCAAAGGTTGACTAGAAATAATATGTGGAATGGTAGCAATATATTCCGTCATGTGTTAAGAGTCCAGTAAGTGGCATGAAACTATGGTTCTCAATCTGAAATGTGTTATTTAATAATGAATATGAAAATTTCAATGTCCTCAAGTGTTATGTAACTCAAATACAGCAACAAAGCACTATGACAGGTATGTGATGGGGGTAAGAGAAGTTGGGTGATGTTGATAGTAAAAACATCAAATAATATTTCTAATTCAAACTATAAGCCTGATTTCTGCTAATATTTTATAGCTTTTTGAAGATTGCATTTCCCAAAAATGATCACATCAGTATAGCTTTATGAGGTTAATGAAGTATATTAAAATTTTTAAGTTTATTTGAAGATCATCTAATCTAGAAGATGGAAAGCAATTCTAAAGAACGCTTCAAAATGAAGATTTTCATAGTAGAAGACAGCAGGAACAAGGAAGTTATATTGTGCAAAAAAAGAAAAGAAAAGAAAAGGTTGGTTATGGCAAAATTACTTTCCTTTAAGGGATGGCAGGGGTCTTATGAGGCAGATTACTTAATTAGTGCTGTTCAGATGATTCCTGATTGGCTGGGTTAAGGTTCCATTTCTGGGAGAGTAGAAACTGAGTGTTAAGTTTTGGGGCCTAGCAAAAGTAACTACACTTTCAGCATGTCATCTTCTTTTTAACACATTAAATATGTTCTTATGAGATGATACTTACCACTTTCATGGTAACCCCATACTAATGATCCAGACTTGAATCTAGGCATGCCAGTGATTATAAAAACACTAATACTAAGTGACTTCAGAGATTAGCTTGCAAAAAAAAAGACAGAGCTAGAAAATGCTTCAAGTTACTAAGTTTAGGGATAGTTTGTTACATAGCATCTGCTCTCTCATTTAACCCCCACAACATTAATGAGATCTCAGCCACCCTACGCTCTTTGTTTCCTCCACATGAAGGCCTCCTCAAATTTACCCTTTCCTTCACCGGTAATGTGCCTTCTCAATTTTTTTTTTTTTTTTTTTTTGGCCTGGTGAGCTCTTGCTTATCGGTCAAACTCAGTTTAGGTGAGGAGAAGCCTTTCATAACCAATCTTTCCCATAGACTAGGTAAGATTACTATAGTATGAACATGTTACCTTCTATAGCACGTAGCTACTGATGGGGTTCAAGACACACTCCCCCACAATATGGCACCTTGGCATATTGAGTACTTAAAGTAGAAGGAACTTGAGAAATCCAGGTACAGGAAAGACTGTATGATCTCTCCCATTTCCCTTGAAGCAGATCTTCAGGCTCCAATATAAGAGGTACTTTCTCATATCTAGAGGAAAGAAGTATCTTTATCTTTGAAGATGGGAAGAATCTATCAGAGAAGATAGACTAGCAAGACTTGCCTACATTCTCCCAGTTTACTAACCTTAGCTCATATTCATCTGTCCTAACACGTTTTTCCCATGACTTTCTACTCTTCATCAAAACTAGCATAAGAATGCTCAGGTTTCGACATTTCTTTGAGTATTAGTTACCCTATGAAGAAAAAGTTATGGTAAATATATTTGCCAGGCAGAACTTACATTAAATAATATGCTTTTGTCTTGAGCTTTCTTTTGAAACAGAGTTCCAGTACTTATAAAGGTAGGAAGAAAGGGCTTCTTTAAAATGTGTTACAGAAATGCAAATTAAGGACACAATGTAGACCATTACACACCCACCAGAATGGCTAAATGGAAGAGAGATCTAATGCTGATGGAGATGTGGCATCATTATAACTCTTAAATGTTGCTCGTAGAAGTACAATTGGTACAATAATCTCAAAAGCATTTGATAGCACTTACCAGTGCTGGAGGGATGGATAGATAGATACTATAGATATAAGTATAAATATAGATATAGAGATAGCCTATGTCTCATATATTCCACTCCTCAGTGTATTTCCAATAGAAAAGTGTGCAACAAAAAACCTGCACTAGAGAGTTCTTAATAGCACTAGTTATGAGCCAAAAATTAGAAATAACTCAAATATCCATCAATATTAGAATAGTTAAAGAACTATTGTGGCTTACTGACACAGTGAAATACACAGCAATGAAAGTGAACAAACTACTACTGTATGCAATAGCATGGATGAATCTCACACACTTGATGCTGAACAAAAGAAACATCGTATATACAAAGAAATACATAGGTGATGATTCCATTTATGTAAAGAACAAAAGCAATCTATCTGCTAAAAATCAGCACAGCAGTTTCCCTGGTGGGCACAGATAAGGGGCCTAGAAGAATCCAAAGGAAGTTGGAGCAAAGGGACTTTGGGGAAATGGTAATGCTCTGTTTCTTGATCCTGGCATTCATTACATGAATGGTTCATTTACACCTGTGATTTGTACACTTTTATGTATGTGTATTCAATTTTGACAAAAGGTATACACTGTCAAAATTCAGCTGTTGCTAGAAGTTTCTAAAACTCTTAAGTCTAATTAATAAATGGGAAGTGTTGGTAGTTAAAGCATTTCAGGCAAACAAAATAGGGTGGAGCGTGCATAGGTGGGATTTTTCTAGAGCCTCAGAAATCATACTACATAAAAGCCTATATAGTCAACGACAAATTTCCTGTAGGCATTGAGATGGAGTCAGACAGAGGGTTCAGTAAGTGCTGAGAAAAACTAGTCAACACCCAAAGGACCCGGGCTTTGAAAGCTTGGCAAGGTTGTCCTGTACCCTCTGTTCATTTATAAGCCAGGCTCTGGCAGAAGACACCTCTACCACCTCTATAGTAAAGCTGGGTCCATGAATAGAGACGCAGTCCAATAGCGTAACAGCTATCTTTTGCAAGTTGGTCAAAGGTCAGTCCCTTGCTCCTCTAAGTGCCAGGAGGAGGCTGCCAGAGCATGAATACTGTGGCTGGATGGACACTAAGAAGCAAAGTGGAAAGGCAGCAATATACCAATTAGCCAGATGAACTGATTGGCATTTTTAGACCTGCTTCCAGAAAGCAAGGACAGAGACAGGATGTCTCTGAAGCAGTAGTGGCTAAGAAGCCTTGTGATTAAGTGACGGGGAGACACTTACCAGGTTAGATGAGAAGCAAAGATCAGCAACACTACATACCACTGGGAAACGGGAGCACTCTTTTCTGTCATGTAATCTCTGTAGGCATAAAGAGTTCATGACTTGGGAACGTGCAAAGTGAGCATTCATATTTCATTATAAAATAATGGTTGATCGGTGTGACATTTCTTGATCTTTCTTAAAGGTTAAGTACGCATTGGGCTATAATCATGGAAATGACATAATTTCCATCTTCAAGGTTCAAGCTCTAAGTGGGACACAGAAGCAGAAATAGGCCATGACAAAAAGGTGTTGTGGGCAGTGGGAAGAACAAGCCCATAAAATTATGGAAGCCCTAGGGAGGGACCCCTAGCCCTGAAAGAAGGAAAACCAGGAAACGCTTGGGAGATAGGCCTTTGTATTCAAAATGCTTAAAACACAGGTTTAATTAACCCTGTGCTACAAATGGCCCTGACTTCACATCTAAAGAAAGGACAGAATGTCCTCCCAGGCCTCGCTACAGTCCCCAAAGAAGTCTAGCAGTCCCTCTCTCTTTATAAGGTGTAAGCAAGCATCAAGTAGGAGTTGACCATATCACATGATTTCATAATTTAAAAACCCAACTGATCATGTAGAGTGTGCTGGTATCGTCTAGTGAAAAAATCCAGTGAACAAAGTCGGCTGCATATTTGAGGATACATGTCATTATTTATATGTGGTCAAGCAACTAGACATAAATAGTAAGCAATTTTCTTAATGATACCTTAATCAACATATTCTCTGAAAGTAAAACCCCTCTGACTAGTTGTCCTGGTACTGAAGGTGATAATTGGTGGTAGGCAATGGAAATAAACACACAGAGCTAACATAAATAACTGAATAAGCTCAGGGAAACAGTAGGAAATAGGACACAGAGAGCTCATGCCTCTCCTGACTTTGTATAAAAGCCACAGCATCAGAAGTAATAGTTGGATTCATAAATAGAACTTTTCAATGACACACTTTATTGACAGGAACTTTGTTAAATAGCGTAGGAGGGATATAATAGAAATGTAGGCCAGAATTGCTACAGCAATCTATTTTTCCAGAGATGTTAGAAATCTGGATTTTTAGATTTAAAATTCTGATTTTCAATATTGATATTCAGATAAAGTTTAAAAACAAAAGCAAAATACCACACAGAAAAAAACACTTCTGTGAGTTGAACTGAATCCATAGGAAGCAAATTTCCAAGGAAGTGGTACATTCTCTTTAGAACTGTGCCTTTGGTGGTGGTTTGGAAGCCAAGGTAAAGACTGTCTGGAAAGCATCTCTAGTAAATCAGGCACGGAGATTTCTTCAAGGGAGGAGCCAAAAGCCTTAAACACCCTGGAAAGAGGGCTGGGAGTGGTCACAGCCTGGACCCCACAAAGGGTGGTTCATAAGCCCCTGGACAGGAGCATCTACTGACCAAGAAGACCAAGGTTTCACCCAAAATAGAGGGAAGGAAGTCACATCCCAGAACATGCTGACAATGTTGAATTTTACCTGAGCCCTTTGCTCCAGGAAAACAGTGACTATTAAAGGACTCCACCACCACTCCCGTTTTTGCATTCTGGAAAACTGCATAATGCAAGGAACTACTCTTTCACATATGAATTTAGATAAAACTCAGATGCTCCCTGTTTAACCCATGGCAAGGCTAGACACAGACTTTCAAATTCCCATTCTTTGCCTCATAAATGATCAGCTGAATTGCTCATTCCACTGGAATAAAATGCTTGTTAACCAAAATTTGGTTGTTTCTTGCCTTCTTCCAAGGCCTGTCCCTTGGCCCACCCTCAGCCTGAGTCAGGATATAGCCCTTCCTGACGACAGACTGGCCTCAACATAAAGTACTCTCTGACTGTACTACCCTTTCATCCCACTTCCCTTTTTAGCCTTGTTCACATATATCAAAGAAAACCTTTTTTTCTTTTCCCCTGACCCTTGAGACACTATAAGGTTCTCTATTACAATAGTCCCTCCCCCAACCCTTGCAACACTCTTTTGGAATAAAAGTTTCTCCTGACTAAATCCAGACTTGGCTTTATTATTATTATTTGACAGTGTTTGCATGCATCCTGTACATTCTGCATAATGTCTGACAATGTCTGGTGCTGGTGAAAATGTCTGTTTCTGACCAGAGTATTACTCTATTGGATGCTGCCCACTCAGACATACGTGAGAGGTTTAAAGACAGAGAGAAAAGTGAGGTATATATGTATACATACCTATATATACATACATACATAACTCAGAGTGCTGAGCTAAGGAAGGGAGGAGGCTAGGGCTTCCAGGGGGAGGAGAACCGTTCACAGGACAAGAAGAAGAAAAGCAGGTATTTGGTAATTAAATGTTTGCCTTGCTATATAGATGGGCCATAAAAAGTTGTTTCTGATAATCTCATTATGAAGAGGCACCCCCCCCTTATCTAAATTCTTCCAGGCAGTTAAAGAAGAAGAAAAAGTTTCTCCTGAGCCATCCTGCAGGATCTCATTGCCTTTGATTCAAGATAATCCCCATGCCAAAGTGGGGGCTGGGGAGGCTTATTCTGATCTCCTTTCACAGGACACCTAGAAATCTCTGTTGCCTGTTTCAAAGTCTTTCATAATTTTTGTTGATGCCACACACTAGGACACAGATCACCCCATTCCAGCAGTGAGCTGAACCCATTGCCTCAAGTCTTTCAGCACCCGGGGTAGCTACTGGGGCAGTGAGTTCCGCTCAAAGACTAGCTGGTAAGTGCCAGGTGGTGGAGGTGCTGCTCTCCAGCCATTCCTGCTACCAACATTTAATATCTATCATGAGCCAGCATTATGCTATGAGCACAGTGGAAATGAAGGCATGCTGGTCGCTGCCCTGCCCTCAGGAGGACTACCCTCCAAATGGGGACAGGAAGAATAAGTAAACAAGCAAAATAACTTCAAACTATGATAAGACAATGAAGGAACAGTTTCCCACACCGAGAATCATCCAGAGGGCTCATGTAAGTAGGGTGGTCAGAGCTAGCTGCTCAGAAGAGAGAACATTTCAGCTGAGATTTGAAAGATGAAGAGAAGCCAGCCATCTGAGTGTGGGGGTGGCAGGAAGCCAGGGGAGCCACAACTCTACAGTCTGTGCTCGCCTTCGGTGTTTCTAGGGGCAGGTCTACAGCAGCTGCAGCTACTGCTGTAGCTGGCGGGCTATGCAGGATGCAAGAAAGGCCAAGTCCTGCCCTCCCAGCTCCTAGCCAGACCCCTCCCAACCAGCCTACCCTCCTTCCTCTCTAGTCCAAGTTTTCCCCTAAATCCCCCATCTGCTAAGTGAAGCCTGAAATGTCTTCAACACATGAACAACAGTTGAACCCACAAAAAGAGATAAAAGGCTTTAAAAATGCAAATGAGTAAGAGGGAATTAACACATTAGTGTGACTGTGTAAAAAGATGAGCTCTTCTGCTGAACTGATTTGATTAGAAAACTGCACAGTACAGGGATCTTATGGCCACGACGAAAGACCAAGGGCACTGGGGGGCTGGGGAGGGCACCTAGATCAATGTCACCTGCCTCACAGTTATGCCCAGGGCTTTGGCAATGGTTTATCACAGCTCCAAAAGCATTTCATGCTGCTCCATGATTCTCACCAGGAGGCCGGCACCAGAAGGGCTAGGTTGGGAGCCATCTGCCCAAGTTGGAGCACTGCAAATGGACAGGCTCATGGGGACAGAGAGCAGAAAAAAGAAAAGGGAGCGGGCAGTGTCTGGGGGCATGGGTATGGGCAGGCGAGGAAGCAGAAGACGTAGAACCACAGACCTAGAGAGTCCACAGAACCAGAAAAAATAATGTATCTTAGCAACAGAAGGGAAGTGTTTAAAGAAAGGAAATAGCCAATTATGTCAACACAGAGGCACTGTTTCTCAAAATGTGTGTAGTTCTAGGAACATACACATCAGAATCCCTCTGGGGATTATTAAGAATTCAGATTTCTAAGCCTCAGCCACACCTGGTTTGTAACTTCTGGCACTGAGGACAGAAAGATCGCAAGATCAAGTTCAGGAAAATTTACAGCAGGAAGAAAGATATTTAGGCTGGTAAGTAAAAACTGGGTAATATGGATAAGCAAAAGTTTATTAAAATAGCAGTGAAGAGAGAGTGCCTGAAGGGCGGAGTAAAGGATGGTCCAATGGCACATCTATTGAAGGCTCTAGAAGGAAACAGGTGAGAGTAAGGGCTTGGTCTTGGAGAGGATGGGAAGGAGGTTCAGAGGCTAGGTAGTGGGGTAGACAGGAGTTAGAGAAACTAACCCATTTCCCATGAAAGAAAGAGCAAGAGTTTACTAAATGCAGATGCCGACCCAGAAGCTTCAGAACCAACAAATCTTGTTTTACACACAAATTTCTGGGGCTCACTCCAGGACTACTGTATCAGAAATGCTGGGGTAGGCCCCAGCCACCTATGTTTTAAAAAGTCCTCCTGG
>PVIJ01001544.1:89482-147492 GCA_004024925.1 Scalopus aquaticus
ACACCCGGCCAGGGAGAATCCCACATGGTGCGGCAGACTTCTCCTGCCTCACCCGCTGCTCCCCTCAGCAGTGTATTTCTGATCTGCCTGTTCTGCTCTCCACTCTGTCTCTGGTGAACCCTCTCGCCGCCCCATGCCTCTGGCCTCTACCCCAGCTTGTATGTATAAATAAATAAATCTTTAAAAAAAAAAAAAAAAAGTCCTCCTGGTGATTCATTGGCTCCTGAAGGTTGAGAACTATGGAAAGAGACTGGGCGTGTTTGAGACAAAGCTATGTAGCATCATAGGCAAGGCCCTTGGCTGAGTGGGAGCAAGTGGAGTCTGAAAGAGGGTGAAAAGGTCTGGGATGACTGTTGCAGGTGTTAACTAAAGTAAGGGTCAGCTAGAGATGTGTGGGAATCGCCAAACCACAATGCACCGCGAGAAAGTAAAAAAGCTTATGACTTCTAATAATAGCACATCTGAGTTGCCTGGGGAGATGATTCAAAATATTCAAAAGGCTGTATGTCCTGAGATATTTATAATATTGAAAAAACTAAACCCTTGATTGCCCAACATTAGAGGAAGAGTTAATAAGAGTACCAGGGCATTCATTAGTGCCTTGTGAAAACCGTCAAGGAGAGAAATATCTGATACAATGGTGAATGAAAAAATAACCTACAGAAGTGTGTATATATACATAATAAATATATATAAAATTTAAAAATACCTAAGTGTTATTTTATATGTGTGTACAAATACATGTAAAAGATATATATGCTATATGCTATATATAAATATCTTTATAGACATTTATTTTTAAAAAGCACTTTCAGGAAAATGATTGGAATTTTAAAATACATAGACAGAAGGTCACTAGAGTCAAGGAAATGCCTACTTAACTTGTCACCATGGAAGGAACATCCATGCTTAGGTGGAGTTAGCTTCTGGACTAAATGGGCTTTATTCTGGGAGTTGGAAGTCATGGGATGGGGTGGGAACTAGCAAGTGCTTTCCAGCAGTGGAATGTCTCAGAATAAGAGCACAGAGGATGGAAGCACTTGGGTTTTTCTCAGAGCTCTTGAGGGCACTGACTTACATAGGGCAGAAGGACATGGTGGGGAATAACAGCCTTTTCAAACCAAAACTTGGAATCCAAGGCCTGCCAAGTGTATAGATGCTCTTGAGAATGGGCCAGCATGCTGGAATGTGGGCACTTCCAAGAAAGGTGAGACAGGAGTGAGCATGTTGGGTTAGCAATTCCAGACCATTTCTAGTTAGAGACCTCAGTCCCCAGTCATTTTATAGATAAGGGAAATGAAGGGAAAGGAAGTTTAACCACTTGCCCAAAGCCAGACGACTGTACTGCTCCCAAGGTCAAAGCTAACACGAAATCTCCTGTTTTGAACATCATGCTTTCCGGATGAAGGCCCCCAACCCTGGGCTAATGAGCTGAGATGACAAGCGGCAGGTACAAGGACTGGGAAGAAATCACTGGCTAGGGAAGCAACAAGGTGAACAGAGTGTCTGAAGAAAGACAACGATGTATGAATTGGACAGGAAGTGTATGAAGGGAGGGAATCTTTGGGGGCCAGCAGCAACCCACGGGCATGTGGTTCATCAGGGCCTGAACCAGACTGCTGGCTGTGAAATAGACAGGAAAGAACCATGGAGAGACATGGCATTCCTTGCTCTCATACCACACTTTCCCCCAGTCCCTACTGTCAGCTCCTTAGAACTCACTTCATTTACAACTTCAATACTTACTTGTGGACACAACTCAGAACAAGCATTAATCAGCTTATAGATTTTTTTAGATATTTTTCTTCCAGGCCATGTGTCTTTGCTGCGCCCATGGGGAATTAAAAGGAATCAGACCCACAATAAACCATGAGTGGCTCTGGACTTGTGGCTTTCTACAAATGATGTGGTATTTAAATAGGACACTGAAAAAGTAGAGGCCTGAGTGTTTTGCTCAAATACCACTCTTTCTTTCTGGAACCTCTGATACTCTCTCATGCCTCCAGTTTCCTTTGCTTGCTCTGGAACAGTCATTAGGTTCCTTTAGGATAGAACAGGAGATCATCAGGACTGAAAAGAATCTTGGGGGCACCCAGGTTGTGCCTTCAGGGACCCAGGAACATAGGAGAAAGTAGGACCAGACTCAGGTCTCCTAATGCCATCTGTGAATTCCAACCTATCTGACTTTTCCCTTTCTGAAATACAACCAGAAACAAAATTTCAAAATTAAAAAAACACATTTTTCAGTTCAAAACTCTACTATCTAGACTGATGCCTACATCTACATATATATGTACATCTATACTATATTTAGATAGATGGCAGGTAGGTAGGTAGTAGATGGGCCAATAAAGCAATAAAGGTAAGGGAAATGCACAGAAATCCAAATATCGCATTAAAGTAATTGAATAGCATTCTCTAGGCCAAATTACTTTAAGGAGGGGGAAAATAAATGTTCTCCTTTCTGCTTGGTCTGCCATCAAAAGTCGTTGATCAACAACGGCTTTTCTTCAGCCTATGAACATTCCCCAGGAGCTGCGTTAGACTATTCCCGTACTTGTTTCACTTTCCTTTTGGGACCAAACCTGCTGAAAGGAAAATGCCTTATCTTATTTATCTTTGCAGTCCTCATGTTTCTTTGTATTGTTTTTTGGCACATGGTTTGTTCTTCCTAAGGTTTTGGCACAGAGTTTGTTCTTCATAAACATTTTGGAATGACAATGCATAAAAGAACTTGCATCCAATATTTTTGCAACTTTCTCTTTACCACTTAAAGGAGAGAAGTGAAACAGCAAAATGAATATAGCACATCAACTGGAGAATTTCGCAACTTGATTTTAAAGCAATTTGGAATCTAGGGGCTCAGACATACAACTCTGAAATCAGAATCACATAGACGAGAATGAACAGTTAAATTAAGTCTTTTGAAACATTAAAAATTCAACCATGGCAATGTTGGCTGAATCAAATAAAATGTCAAATTGTCATTAAGCCAATTTCCCTTTCTACAATCAATGAGGCAAAACAAAACAACAAACCCCCCCCCCTCAGGACTGTATTTACTTACAATATTTGTAAGAAAACTGCCTGTTTGCTTTCCTGTAAAAGTGAGAGGAACAGAGAAGCTTCCTAGACTCTTTTCAGATGCTTCAGCTAAAAAGTTAAATGAGTACTAGTGTCAATAATTGAAAATTCAGAGAAAAATTATGCCAAACACTTGGCACCAGCTGCAGCAATTAAGAAGCACCTGCTTTAGCCTCATCACCACTGTCACCTCCTCACTGCTTCATTTAGGCTTTCATTTAGGCTTCTTCTTCTTCTTCTTCTTCTTTTTGAGAATAAACACATCTCACTGCACAAGCACACAAACCTGCTTTTTCCTTTCTTTCTCTTTTTTTTTCTCCTCTCTCTTCTTCCTTTGGCTATTATTAACTGAGGCAAACTGACTGGCAGGAAAATCCAAACAAGGACAGAGCAGTAAAGGCACTTAAATTTCTAAAATCTAGAGTTTTAGAGAATGTTGGGGGCAGATGTAACCATAGCAATCTGCTCTGGCATGAGAGTGCTGATGTACGCTGCTTGTACTAAGCAGCAGATTACACCATCCAGGGAGACTCTGCAAATAAAGATGTGGATTAAATTTCTGGAAGCAAGATTTCCATTGGCTTAGTCCTGGAATTCAGCTATACAACAAAAACAGATTCCTCTGCAGAGATTCAGGCTCAAAAAAAGACACCAGCCCAAAGTTCCGCACCGTATTAGCAAGGGGCTAGCATGAGGTATGAAAAGGGTGGCAGTGCTTTGAAAAGTTGAAAGGATTATGCAAATGTGAGGTAGGTATTAATATTAAAATGGTTTACTAAAATCCACCTAATAGAAACTAGATCATAAGCTTATTCATATTGGGGGAGTGGTTGGGGTACAGCGGGGTCAGATTTAAAGATGCAACCTTTCTTTCTTTGGAATATAATCAAGATACTAGGAAGGTATTATTTCTACTATGTTCTAAACTTGAAGCAAGAACCGGAATCCACCTCCTGTTCTCAGTGCCTTGCAGAGCAGGAGGGGCCCTAGAGCACGACACCAGCACACTGCAGGCAGATTGTCCTCCAGATTGTGAGGGCAGCATTCCTTCGCCTGGCCTGTCACACAACATGGACTAATTAGTTCTGTAACAGAACTAGGTTTAAGGTGTAATATGAGCTCTTGATCGGGACAAGGAGAATATGACTAGCTACGACTGACTTAGACCTATCCTTTCTTTGGTTTTCCTCCCTGGTCATTAGAAAGAAACACCTGGGCATAAAAGAAAAAAAATCATTTTAGTCTAGTGATTCTAGATGCATCTGAGCAGAAGGCACAATGAGTGCAAAGGCCAGAGCACAGGGCAGGCTTACTGGGGGTGCTCATATTCTACAAGTCTGGAACACACAACAGGGAAATTAAAGCATCACCCAAAGTCCGGGTGACACACTGGGGTCACCACTGTTCTGTGGGACACAAAAGCAATGGCATAGGAAGCGGTGACATAGGTTCTAATCCCCTGCTCCCAAGCTGTGCATGTGGTAAATACCTTTGCAGCCACAGTAGATGCTATTAAACAAGGGAATCCTCAAAAAAAATCTTTGGGAAAGGGTGTGAAGGTTAATAGCACAGGTTTCCAACAGCACAGGATGAACTTAAGTCTATCATCTAACACCCCAGCAGCAAGCCAGGGGGCCAGGCCTGCACCTTTGGTGGGTAAACAAGTACATAATTGCAATATCATGTCCACCCCCTTTTCCATTTTTATCTTTCCATTATAGTCTTGAAAACAGTAGATGGCTGTTATCTTGCAACTGCAGGAAATACTCAGGTTTAAGGAATGTGCTCAGAAGTGGCAGTTTCTTCTCTCACTGCAAAACCCAAGGACCTAGGGTTAGGTTCTTGGGGTCTACCAAGAACTTGCCATACTGAGAATCTATCCCAGTTCTACAACTTACTTGCTATGTGCTTTTAGGCACATCTGTCTTAAACTTACTTACACCTGTAAAATGAGGGTAATGAGTTGTTATGAATGGCAGAGACTATGAGTTTGCCAAACCTTGTTTCCTTTTCCTCCTGGTCATACCCCTAGTAGACATTTCCCAGCCTCCCTTGCAACTAGGTAGAGACATGAGACTGAGTTCTGATCAACAGAACTTGGGCAGAAATGATGCGTGCCACATCCCAGTCTGGGCTGCAAGAACCTCCCATAGGGTCTTCCCCATGAGCATCTCCCTCCCCCCTCATCCTCCAGCAGGACACAGAGTCCCATGGAAGACTCCAAGGTTCTGGGGAGGGGAGGGATATGAGTAAGCAATCAGCCTCTACTGTACGAAGTAGCTGAGATCTGGAGATTGTTATGGCAGTCTGCCTACTCTGACTAACACAGCTATCATTAGGATCAAACAAGATAATTTATTTATAAGCACAGTGTCAGGAACATACTAAATGTCTAGTAAGTAATTGCTATTTATTATTATGTGCTATCTGCCCTGCTTCTCCCTTCCCGTTTCCCCAGTGCTGTTTCCTCCCTTCGAGCCAGTGACCAGCACATCTCAGGATGTGCAGCCCTGTGCTGTCTGCAGGCCTGATCACATTGCTAATGTGCAACTTCTCTCTGGACCTTGCTGTACTAATAAACAGCATTTCCTTGCAAAAAAAAATATATATATGGGGGTAGAGGGGATGCATCTATTGACATGATAATGGTTGTGAAATGAGTCAGAAGCATGAGGCAGTCCAATTGGCATTGTTCCTCACAGCTCCAATTTTGCTTTCCCTGCCTTTCTGTGTGAAGCCTACAGGATCGAGAGTTAAATTAGTTTGAGAACTGACTTGGATGAGCGGCACAATCTGCTCCACTGGAGAAAACATTTCATGAAAACTGTTCCTGTTGAGTTTCCATGAAACTTCCCAATTTTAATTAGACACTGGAGAACCAGATGGGTGGCAAAAGGAATTTAAGGTAATGTGGGAGCAAATGCTCATATACTAAGGTTAAAATCAAGAGCCATGTTACTAGGTGGCCACTTGGTCACACGATTTGAAAAGATTTAGGGGGTTCTCCTGTCACCCCTAATATCTCCTCCACTGAATGCCAACAATACCTGAAAAATTGTTCATAGAAACCCTTCACAATCATCTGTCACTCACAGGATCTCTCTTACTGTGCCCAATTCTCCTGCAAGGTAGGGTTTTCTAAATAAGCACCTCAAGTTCCCACAAAATCAAATGATCTGCACAAGACCACACAGGAAAAGGGAAGAACAAGGATTCTTCACAGTCCTGATTTTAGGGTTCTTTCCACTATGCCACAATTGCCTCTATCATTATTCAAGCTTCATTTCTTCAGGTTAAATGAATCTTTTAAGTAATTGATCATTCAAATGAAATCGTACCTAAATCTTAATGTATAAATGGCACTGGTCTGGTTAGTATTTGTATGAGAAGTGGGAAGGACAGGGAAAGTTTGGGGAAGTTAGAGGCAAGTCCCAGAAACACAGCATAAAGCTCTCAGGTTAAAACGTGTGTCCTCTTTCAATACAAATGTCCTTGAAGGAGCCACCTGCTGTCATCCAGACCTTATACCCTATCAGATCAATTCCCAACTGAGACAAAGAGACTGAATAACAGAGCCGGGTTAAAGGATTCTGTGTAGGATTGGGAGTTGAGGGGTAGAGAGAAGGAATAGAATAAAAGACAAAAAAGAGCTTTACATTTCACTTTAGATTTGCTCCGCCTATAAAGGAATCAAATTTTTCTGTGGCTAATACTTCTCAAACATTAGTGTTTCAAAGTTTTGCTAATAATAATGAAATAATAATAAAAAAAATCACAATCCAAAAAGGCCACCTATCACCTTAAGGTGTGATCTTTATATTTTTAGAAATACTAGAATTCCTTGTAATTGTCAATGAATGCTTTCTTAAAAAGTCAAGAATATGATTTTTATACAGATATTGAATGAACAAATGTTGGAGATTTTTTCACATCATTAGGAAAGAATGGTAAAACTGATTCTAAAGAGAAGGGAACTGGAATTACACAGGCATTGGGGAAAGAATACTGGAAAAAGAGGTTGGATTAGACACCAAGTTGGCTTAATGTCCACAGCCATAGAACCATGAGGATTATGTTTTCTACCTTTCAGAATTCATTTACATCCCTCTGAAATCTGGGGACAAGGAAATACCACAGTTGGGCTGTGCTTCTTCAGGATGGTGTGATTTACCCTCAGACCAACAGAGGGTAACTGCTCTGCAGACCTAGGTTTGTGAGCTTAGTGTGGGTCAGGAAAGTAATCATTCAAGGCTGTTCTTCCCCTGTCTCCTTAAGCCTGGTTTCTCCTCTCCTTTCCCTCCTTCAGTCATCCTGATAACTTTAGGAGGAGGGCTCTTATAGGTAGGTACCTTGGATAATGGGAAGAAGAACAGAGTAACAACCACTTACTAAATGTTAAGCATTTTCTTACATTATCTCAGTTCCTCTTCAATCCTGTGAAGTCAGTAACAGTGTTATCTCCATTCCACAGATGAAGAAAACCGAGGCTGAGTAAGTGCAAACACCTACCCCAGATCACCCGGCTGTAAATGGCAAAGCTGGAACTTGAGTTGTAAAGGCTACACTAGACTGCCTTCACCGGACGCAGATGATGCAAGGGGGCTCCCAGGTGTCCCCAGAGAACCTCCAGAGCCAGGACTGGGTCTTCCTCAATTATTTCTGTGTCTCAACTGCCACATAAACCAACGACATTTTACACAATACTTGCTTCACATAGACAAGTCCTCAAGAACTTTCCATGATTTCAAAAAGGTCAAAATTTAAGGAATTAAATGATAAACATTTTGGGAACAGACAAGAGGTCAGTTTGAAGCTGAATTATAAGGTCCTGGGGAAGCTCTTTAGCCTCTAGAAGCTTCTGTTTCTTCATTTGTAGAGAGAGGACGATGAAGCCTCACCGTGGGGCAGGTAAGACGATCAGGGGCACATCTGGCCTGTAAGAGACCCCTCAGGGAGCAGTTCCTCCACGTACCTCGCTGGGCAACTGGGAGCGGTGGGGCCAGGAGCAGGGCTGGTGTAGAAGCTTCCCCACTACTGACGTCGTCCCTGCCATGGGCCAGCAGGGCACATATCCTATGATCATAACCAATTCCGTCATTCCCTTGCCATTTTCTGGGGTCAAATTCCAAGCTTCTGGGGTCATCATTCCTACTAAAACTCATGGGCGTAATACAGAGCACAAGTCACAGGCAGCAATGGAAAGCTCTTAGTTCTCACAGAATGAGAGGATAAGGCCAAACAAAACAAAACAGAGCCCTTCTAAACCGATGAGACAAAAGCAAAAAGCCTGAAATCCAGCATCATGAAGTTCAAGTTTCCAAAGCATGAACAGTCTAGTTGCAGATTTTCCCATTTAGTTTCAGAATCTTACACCAAAACAGACAAGCAAAAAGCAATTAATGTCTCCTTGAAAGGATGGAGTGTCTCTTAAAAAAAAAAAACTGCTAATAACTATTTTGGGAGTGATTCAAGGTCAAGTAAGAGGATAGGGGAGAGTAAACCTATTTTCAACTTTATATTTCAATAAATAAACCCAACTCTGTGGCAACACCTCTCAGAACTATTGCTTTTCTTTAGTGTCACCCCAGATTATATTTCTGGATCAATTATTTTCACCTTGCTGGTGAGTTAGAATTATGCTTGTTTTATTCCCTGACAACCGTCTTTTTACTTTGCTATTTAAGTCTAGCTGTAGGCAGGGTGGACTACAATGGCCTGGTCTGCGTTTTTGGTGTTTTGAGCTGAGAAAATCAAATATATTGCTGGATAAAATGCTAAGTAGCTAAAAGTCAAATTTTATTTTAAAAAAGTTGAGATAACTGGCTTCTGAAGACTTTTAAACTTTGGTTTACACTTAGCTATATGTATTTAGTTAGCTGCAGTGCATGTATCTATCACACACATGATGAGAAAAACAAAGGCTTTCCAAACCATGATTTTTACAAGATACTCTGAGAAGAGAAATTAGGAAGTTACAAAATGGTAGCATATAAAGATGAAGACACTGAGGCCTAAGGAAATGAAATGCCTTGTCCAAAGCCACAAGCCTCTCCACGGTTCTTGTCAGATGTTACATGTCAGTTTGTTTTGGATTCTGTTTGAAGAGAGTTCTGCTTTCCTAAGTTAACGGATTATTGATTACTATTCACAAAAATGCCCAAAGAAGTTTTTTATGTTCCCCACTATGAAAACTGCTTTCATTCCTTCTCAGTGGGAATGCTAAGAGCATTTTGGGGCAGGAAAAATCTTTGCTGTGTGTGGAGAGCCCAAGAGTCTCAAGATATTAGCATCCTCTAGTGCAACAGCTGTAGCCAGGGTGACCACAAAACCCCTTATGCATTTCCAAACACCTTAGCTGATATCCACAGTACCCAATGGGAATCCTAGAGCCAAACTGTGCGCAGTCCTTACCTTCCTCCCTACCCCGGCGTCTTCATAACACTCTCCTCACTAAATAACCATCGCCTGTTGTCAAGGTTTCTTGAGCATCTAGGAGTAGCCTGGAGTGATACTGACCCGCTCACCCGTTTCCAGCACATGGCACAACACAGAGCGGGAGGCAACTAGCCCCGAAGTCTTCTGAACTCCCCAGGGTACCCCAATAGCTATTAGCTACTTATTTTGGGTATACTAGAACCTGTTTGACCCTTTCCTTGCCTTTCTAATAATCTACTTTTCAATTGGATTTCTGGTAGGGGCAGTTGACATGGATCCTTAGGGATCATTCATCCCAAGAGCTTCCTGAAAAAACCAAAGCCTAGATGTGAAGAGCTGTGCCCAAGAATATGTAATTCATCCATGACAGAACCAGATCTTGGCCCATTTCCTTTCTTCCATGTCCCGGAAACAACCTCCCCAAGGGCCACAGCTTTTCCTGGTTACACATCCATACTAGCACAAAGGCCTAAAAACAACATCACCTCATATGGGTTCTGCACTCATGCCTGCTCTTGTGTGAATAAGGTGAGATCACATTTGTTCAAGGAGACAGTATTACAGGGTAATGAGGAATGTGGAATGCCTATTTTAAGTCAGATTGATCTCTTATCTTGGACAAGCTGCCTAGTCTCTCTGTACCTCTGTTTCCTCAGTTACAAATTAGAAATCATTAATAGCCAAACTGTGTATGTTAATATGGTTCAGTGGTTAATGCTTTAAAATACCTAGACGGTTTGGCACCTCAAAAGCACACAGTAAGTGTTTGTTGGTCATCATCATCAGAGCTGGTTCAATTTCTCCAACCGGAATGGCCAGATGGGCTCTTCCCTTGGGGAACAAAGAGGGCTTCTAACCCATGGCTAATTTACTTTCCACTCAACTTTTAAGTCAGTTATGAAAATGTATAAAGTTAGGGACCTCCCTGGTGGCGCAACGGGTTAAGTGCAATGCTGTGGAGCTGTCTGCAGCTACAGGGCAAGTTCGATATCCAGCCGGGGAGATTCCTACATGGCGCAGCAGACCTCTCCTGCCTCACCCCGCTGCTCCCCTCAGCAGTGTATTTCCATCGATCTACCTGTTCTGCTCCCCACTCTGTCTCTGGTGAACCCTCTCACCACCCCCTACGTCCGGCGTGCACCTCAGTTCTTACATGCATAAATAAATCTTTAAAAAAGAAAACGTATAAAAGTTAGCATACTAACTTTGGTGATAAAAATCAAGCAAAACAAAGGGGTTTTTGTTTTGTTTTTTAAGAGTAAAGAAGAGGATCAGTCCACGCCTCTCAACTAAGTTTTCTTTTTTACGAGGCCATTTTGGCTGTTTCTCCTAGTGAATGATCATTTAGTCAAGGGAATAGAAAGACACATGAGGCACCTTTCAAAAAGGTTTTTCACCTGGTTTCACTCTGGGAGGACTTGGAATCCTGGTAAACTAAATAGGGGCATCCTACTCCCTTCTGCACAGACCACCACCCCTAATGGTGTGGTGCCTGAGCTCCCACACTGTCCCCTGTTCTCTTAGAGTCTTGTCATTTGCTTTCTATTGAGGGATGGGTATAGTAGTATGTCTTTTTATTTTCAGTACACTCAAAGTTTGACATCTGAGGACATGGATGGTAAGTCAGTCCAGGTGTTAGAGATTGCAAAGGACTCACCTCTGAGCCTATCTTTCACGTGCAAACCCAACAATCCGGAGTCCCCATCTCCAGCCACCTCCTCTATCAGACTTTCATACAGACCGTCTGCCTAAAGCACGCCAGGAGCAGGCACCAGATAATCAGGGACAGCTCCTATGCCCCAAACCCCAATGAAATTATTCAAATCAGCCAATCTTAAACCTCCTTATCATGCCATGCTCATTCCTTCCCATGCGAAGCACAAAAAAATACTCTTGTCCACATTTTCTCTTCACTTCTGCCTCCTGGCCGACCCTAGTGCTTCCGCAAGTGGCGCCCCCTGGGTGGCATGCCATGCCTCCTGTTTTCTACTCCAGGAAACGCCAGTAAAATTTTTTAATCATGACAGCCATTTCCATGTCTGTGTGTCTTATCATAACTGATTAAAACAAATCCTGAATACCCTAACAACAACGGGGGAAAAAAGGGAGAAAGAAGCAAAGACAAGAGCCAGTGGGAGAGAAAGTAAAATTTAATTCAGGACACAGGAATCAACTCGGGACTCCTCAAGCTTTTAAGAGTAGAGTTGGTGAAAGGCTTTCATAGACATGATTTCATCCTGCCCTTGGAATGGTCTGTGAGGTCAGCATTATTGACTTCATTTTACACAGAGACTGAAACCCAGATAGATTGAGTGATTTGGCCAATATCACACAGCCAATCGGTGGCAATGTCAGGATTTGAACTCAGATCTATCAGATTCTAAAATTCTGGGACTGCCCCCCCCCAAATAAGCAGAGAGAAAATAAGAATAAAGAATGGATTTTCTATGATTCTATAATCAAGGAATTCATTCAATTTGCTCCCAGTTCATGGACTTTACAGAGTTCTCTAAGACAGAGACTTTGCCTTCTACATCCCCCAATATCTTGTGTGCTCACAGAGTATTCAATGTGTGTGCAATTAGTACTCATAAGTACACAATGAACTAATGAAGGACTAAGGAGCAGTGAGGGACACACTGGAAGAGACAAATTAGGAATTTCAAGTCTCTTAGGAACCCACTGACTTTCCTTTTCTTGTCCTTGGTGCTGGTAGATCAATGTAGCATTGGTAGATCAAATTGATATAGGAAATTTGGAGATGCTTCCTACAAAAGACATTGGGGCATCTGTCAGTGCAATTTTAAAAGAAATGGTAAAACAAAAACAAAACAAAACAAAACAAAACTTTCTGTATGGTTTTGGAGATATAAAGGCCAAAAAAGCTGTTCTGGGATGACTTGCATCTGGTCTTGTTTTTTCTTAAGCTACTCTGACTGCTTAGGAAACGCACTTCCAGAACTGAGAGGTTTGGTTTCAGTTTCTCAGAATGTCTGAATGTGTAACTGCTCCTCATCACAGATTTCTGGACCGAAGATATATTTTTCCACTGATTTCTATCATAAAATCGGAAAGGCATTCATGTGCTAAAATACATGAATTTGCCACCAACGGCAGGTAGTAACTTTTCCCTGATAACATGCATTAAAACTGAGTCAGTAGTCCATTTTTCTGAATAATTTGACCCAACTAGAAGTTTAAAAGTTTGAATTTCAGAATCAGACAAGTATGGGTTGACATCCAATTAACAGTAACTATATGATACTGGGTAAGTGGTTCAATCTCTTTGACTTGTCATTTCCTTATCTGTAAAATGGGATACTAGTATATAGCTTACAAATTTGTTGAGAGAATTATGAGTATAGACATAAGAAAATGTTTTATCTGTATGTCTGGGACCAAATCAGTGTTCAATAAATGGTAGGTAGCAAGTCAGAACGTTTGATTCTTCTGTTCATGGTTGGGCATTGTGGATTTCTACTCTGTGGGCTGTGGTTGCAGTGCTGTTGGCTTTTGGTCAAAATTTCCTTTGTAACCATCCTCTTCACCCATTGTATAGTATGCTTCTGTTTTCTTTCTAATTCCTGTTTTTCTTCCTTTGACAAAGGAGAGAGGCCATTTCCACATCAGGTCCCCACAGCACTCTCAACCATTCATTTAACAAGAATTCATTGAGCGCTGTTTCATTTTCTCTGTTGTTGCGTTGACAGACACACCACCCATAATTTGCTATCTTGAAACAACAGTCATTTTATCAGTTCCCAGCTCTTCATCTGGTCTGAGCTCAACTGGAAGTTTCTCCTGCTGGTCCTGCTGATGCTTACTCTTGTGGCTGCATTCACCCAAGCAAGTCCATTTGGGGCTGCCCTCAGCGTAGGTGCTGGGTGGCTGGGTCTCTTTCTCCATATAGTCTCAGGACTTCTACCTCTCTATGTGGTCTTTTTACAAGGAGCCAGAATTCTTACATTGTGCTTCAGAGCTCCTAAAAGTACAAAAACAGGAGCTTCCAGGTCTTCTTAAGACACTGGTCTAGCACTGACATAGCATCACTCCTGCCACATAAAGAGGGCCAGCCCTCCTCCCAGGGGATACGGTACAAGAGCATCAGTTCTGAGGGATGTGACTCATTGGGGACTGCTACTAATGTAATGGATCATCAAACACCTTCTACCTGCCTAACACTTTGCCAGGCTCATTAGTGAACATCTTAGACAAGTTCCTGTCTCTATGGTGTTTATACACGAGGGCAGTGGCTCTCAAACCTGAGAATGCCTCAAAATCACCTGGAAGTCTTGTGAAAACACAGGTTGCTGGTCCTTATCCCAGAGTTTCTGTTCACATTTATTTGGAATGGAGTCCATGAATTTGTATCTCTAACAAATCCTAGGTGAAACCCATGCTGCTGGTCCGCAAACACACTTAGAGAACCGCTGTCCTAGGTTTGCTTCAGGACTGAGAATACATCCCCGGAGATTTAAATTCAACTCTGTTCTACAGTGAGGCCCAGATATCTGGCATTTTGTTTTGTTTTTCTTTTTTTATATTTCCCTACATGATCCCAATGTGTAGCCCAGGCTGAGAACTACTGCTTTAATGGTCTATTCTGTTTCCCTCTCTTTCTTCTTCAAAGCATCCTTGAACTACTTGCAGCTTGATTCATATTCATTACCCTACTAGAATATTCCCTCCTTTAAAACATGGTTCTTAAATTTGGTTACATATTAATTTCATGTGACTTTTAGCAGTCTTCATGTCCAGGTGACACTCCAGACGAGTTACAGCAGAACTTCTAAGAATGTAACCCAAGCACTAGGTAATTTTAAAAATTCCCCAGGTAACTCTACAGTGCAGCCACATTTGAGAATGAATACTTTAAAATACCCTTTTTTACTTTTTCACAGTACATGTTTCTAAGTTAAAAAAACAATCTTATCTATGGTAATCTCCAATGTCTTCCTTTGAACACTGAAAAATGCAAAGGATATTGTCCTCGAGAACCTCACCTCTCCTCTATCTACTCCCACTTACATCTGCACTCATGCCTCAGTTGTATTATTACCTTTTAGGTAGATCAGATTTTCCCCATGTACCATTAAAATTTTTTTTACCCATGACAGTGAAGAATTTCTTGTGAGGAAAGGGTTAAGATAATAATATACAGTGCATGCTGGGAACTGCAGTCCAATAGCAGTGCCTGGCATGAGGAGGTTCCAAAGCGGCCCTCAGGATCCCCCATTCCACAGAGCAGTTTGGAAAGGCAGTGTCTGCTAGTGGCTAATACTATGGGCATCAGTGTCAAAACACCTAGGTTATATCTCAGTACCACCTCTCACTAGCTATGGGACCCTGAGCAAGCTATTTAACCTCTTGGGCTTCCATTTCCATTTCTATAATAATAGTAACATCTGGCCTGTGGAATTGTTGTGAGGATTAAATAATTTACACAAAGTGCTTAGAAGAGCAGTTGGCACCTGATATGCTTTAGTGTCAACTTTCATTATTATTACCTTCTCAACTTCCCTCTTGGACAAAGCTCTGTTCTCTTGGACCATAAGAGTTGAAAATCCCCTAACTGCATCAGGACTTAAGAGCTTAGTTGTCTTTTAAGAAATTACTCACCTATTTTTGGCTAAGTTGTTCTCTGATCATTTCTCTTTAAAATCATGAGTTGAGTTTGGGGAAGATAGGCTGGGGCAGAAGGAAATTATACTAGCTAACAGATCCTGGCACCTGTCCCACAGTGAGTGTCCCTTGGTTTTGTCCACCCAGTGTCTAACCTTTCTGCACAGAAGTTTCCTTTGGGAAATTGCTCCTCTCCCATCTCATGTATGCAAGAGGACTGCCAGTCAAGGTGCTCTATATTCCCACTGGGATCAGTACCTGATGCATGTTCAGTCTATTAGACTCTCCTTTGGGAAGGAAGATGGGGGTAAGAACTGGATGGAGTGGATTCACCTGAGGATATGGTCCATTAGCCCCTGAATCTAGACCCCCTCCCAGTTCTCATGTTTCTCCATTTCTGAAGCCTGCCTGGCTTGGATTCTGCAAGTCACTCTATCACCATGGCAATAAGATTTTTTTATGTTTACACTGACAAAGTCAATGTTTCTCCCAAGGAGTTCTAAGTAATGAAATATTTCTGACTATCTTTAAAATCTGACCTGCTCACTGTTCTCAAACCCCTTTTCACTTAATTCTGATAAAGTTATCAGAGTTACCAAAAGTTGAATTCCTCCTCTGTGACCTGTCTCTCATGGGCATTATCACCAATCCTAATTAATCACTAGTCTTTTATCGTGTAGCAAATAAGGCACAGAGAAGTTTAGCAACTTGCCCTGGGTCACACAACTGGTAAATAATAGAGCTAATACTCCAACAGGTCTAATTGTTATTTCCATGAGTAAATTAAATAAACAAAAACTGAAATCTGCATATCCTTTTTCTTTTCTCTTTTTTGATCATAAACTGACTACAAGAAAAATATATTACATCATACTCATCATACACATACTCACACATACCTATCCAGAGAATGGAAACCAAGGCTTCCTGAGGCATTAATTACTCTTATAGCTACAACATGGTTCAATTTTGTATTGAAAGTTATTTCATTCTTTAAAATGCTGATTATTTTATACCCGTTAGATTGATCTTGTGACCCACTAGCACATCTGATTTGCAGTTGCAAAAAACCCTGCTTTACTGAGAAAGCTGCTTCAACTGACACCAGTTTGCATGTCTGAGTGTGTGTAAAAGGAGGCAGGGCCAAGCTGGCTCTTTTAAGGCTCAGAATAACAATTTGTTTACTTGCACAATGTGTGTTTCCTAGGCCACGCCAGCCTGAGGGGAAAATTGGGATCAGAACCCAGGCACAGGCTGTTCCTCTTTTACTCTGCTTTCATCAGCTCTACCAGAGTCACCAGCTCCGCCACAAAGACCCCTTCCAGTTTCTGGGGATGCCCAAGGAATGCTCTACATGTGCTCCCAAATGCCCAGCAGTATCCTTCATCTTCTTTCTCTTCTGCTCCATCTCCCTGCTGGGATCATTTGCTCATTTCCAGTTCCGCCGATGCCTGAGGGTTATCACTGCTGCCACTGAGGTTGGAAAATCCAGTGACCTTGGCGGTGTCTGAGTGTTGAGGCTGGACGGGGATGCTGTTGGTCTCACTTCTGTGCAGCAGCGCTGGGTACCACGGCACTGTGCGGAGAGATCCCTGCAGCACCCACATGCCACGCTGCAGTGCCCAGCAACTAGGGAGAACCTCTTTGATTACAGGAACCCAGATTAGGTTCCTCCTACCCCTTTACCCACATTCAAGAGCAGTGGGCTGGGGAAATAATCTGCATCCCATATACACAACCACCTTCTTTTTCTCCAGCTCTAGGCCTTGTGCTTGGACAGCGCTGGGGTGCTCCTACTCCTACCCAAACTGGTGATTTCTTTCCTTCCCAGGAGGCTTTTGGTTTGTTCATGTGAGTAGATTCTTGGCAAGGTCACAGTTTGTCATCCTGCCCAGAAGTGCCTGCTTCCTAGAATGAACATAGACTTAGTGGAATCCATTTTTATTTGAAGGCTTTGCTTCCCAGGTATCAGGAGTCACATGCTCAGAATTCAGGTTGTATTACAAAACTGATGATGATGACAACAAATTTTTCCCATGTACGAGACCCCAAACTAAGCACTTTAGATACGTTATTGTATTTAATTCTCTCAGTAATTCTGTGTGGTGCATACTATTATTATCCTCATTTTACAAAGGAGAAAACTGTGACTTACAAAGGTTAATAGCAAGCCCGTGGTCACAAGGCTGGCGGAACACAGAGCCAGCCCTGGACCCTGCTCAGTGACTCTACAGCTGAGCCTGGGCATTGAGCCTGCTTTAGCCAGGCCTCCCAGCCTCCCTGGGCCTCCTTCCAACACTGCTTTCATCCTTCCTAGGCCCCTCTTAAGAGCCCACACCGTAATCCACAGGTGGGCTGCCAAACCTTATTTAAGAGCCCCCTCCTTAGTGGAAACCCCTAAGCCTCCATCTTCCCCATTTCTACACCCATTCTTCCAGGGCTTTCCAGAACAGGAGTTGCTGGGAAGGGAAGGGAAGCTTCATCAGCAATGGATCCTCCTCCCCAAGTCCCTCAAGACTTTAATATAGCAATGTGCCCTCCTCTCCCAGGCCCTTCCCCAGACACAATTTTGGACCTCAGAGCTGTTTCTCCTCCCTACAAGGCAATCTGCAGTCTGCATTACAAGGTTCAAATTTTGTTTGATCTTAGTGGGTGTTTTAATTGAATGGGGAATTCCAGTCAGGACTTTAAATGCCATAGAAAAAGAAAAAGTCACTGTCTTTTCAGAATGCCCATTGTAATTTGTCCTTAGAGTTTCCCCCCCCAGAATGGTCCTTTTTCTATTTGAACTGACCAACTGAACTGCCAGACAAATACAGCTGCAAAGTGAAAGTTATGGACATGATTTCTTTCCCTCATTCATCTGCTCTCCCAACTTCACAGCCTCAAACAGGAAAGACAGCTCACCCTTTCTATGACTGTGTCTACAGACCACAAAGCCATGGGCTGAGGGAGCAATCTGGATGATTCGATACATTTAAAGTGAACCGCTCGGGAGTAAATAACCTGCTTGACTATGCTGATCAGCTTTTTTTAAAAAAAGATTTATTTATTTATTTATGCATACAAGAGCCAGGGCATAGGCCAGACGAGGGTGGGGGGAGGTGAGAGATTCATCAGAGACAGAGTGGGGAGCAGAAAAGGCAGATCAACTGAAGTACAATGCTGAGGGGAGCAGCGGGCGAGGCAGGAGAGGTCTGCTGCACCACGTGGTCCCTGGCCAGGGATCGAACTCATGCTGCAGTGGCTGCAGACAGCTTCAAAGTGCTGAGACTTAACTCCTTGTGCCACCAGGGAGGTCCTATGCTGATCAGATTAACCAAGTATCTGCCAGAGGCTCAGCCCCTGCAGCTCAGTGGCTCAGCCACTGACCATCTCTGTGACTCCTCAATGCCTCAGTTTCCCATCTGCAACATGCAGAGACTGGATCCAGGACCTCTGAGGTACCTGAAGGTTCTCAGGATCTCTATATTATAGTTAAGCACATCATTTATGTCAGATAATTTGGGGGGGGTAGATTGAACAAAAATGATCCACTGTTACATTTTCACTGCATAATTATTTTATGGAACACGTTTCCACCGTGCACTTGAAGCAGGAATCAATTTATAAAAATCTGACTTGCAGCCAACCTTTAACTGACAGTTTTACTGTTTAAAGTGGGGCTCACCCATAGGTCATGATTTCTACAACACAGCCATACACTCCCTCCATAACGCGTGACAGTGAGGCATGAACAGAATCCATTCTAAAATCATTACCTCCCTTAGACTGAGTGGTTTTCTTTTTCTTTTCTATAAAAAAACAATGTATTTAAACCCTTAAAGATGGTTTAATGATAATAATCTATTGGTTCTTGCAAAACACAAGACTGATTCTATCAGTCCCCTGCCTAGAGCTCAGCAGATGTGTCCCTGCCCGTCTTTCAGATGGGGTCTCCGCCAGGCTGCTGCACATGCTGTGGCCACCCCACTGCTCTCAGCCTTCCCTGGCCTTGGACTGCAGCTCAGTCATGACTCCTTCTGGGGACTGTCCCCTGACCCCCTTAACGAGGTCAAATCCCTTTATTCTGACTGTGAGGAACCATTTGAAGTTTCTTTGGCTGAGCGTGAACACCCCATGAATAGCCTCTGACATGGCTCTGACATGGCCCACGTGGGCTTAATGGTCGCTCACTGCCTGTTCCAGGCATGGGATTCACCGTGGGGTCTCTACCATCATTCATGGAACTCACAGTCTTCTGGGAAAACAAATAGTAATCGAGTATGAGAAGAGACGGAGCACCACCGCCTCCCCTCACAGAGCTTACAGGATGGAGAGGGAAGAAAGTCAATGTCTCAGGCACCCATGAAAGATGTGCTCATGCAGTAACCACATTGTCCAGCCCTTTTACTCCTTTCATTCTAAGAAACAGAGAGAGAAAGAGTGGGTCGGGGAAAAACGCCCCCCCCACCCCCCAACCCGGGGCAGCCGCACCAGCTTGAGGGAAGGCGGCCATCAGCTTGGGAAGAGGCCCCAGGCCCTGTTTTCCTCCTCTTGCTCTTTCCACCTTTCTGGGTTATTCAACCCTGCCCCAATGCCACAGACTCTTGCTTTTTATTTTCTTCCTTAAATAAAATTATTTCTTCAAAGGTGCATCATTTTTCTTATGAAATTCAACAATAACATAGCCTACCATTTTGATTTAATGTTCACAATATTTATGGAACATCTGTATTGTCATTCCACTTGACAGGTAGGGGAATAAATGCAGAGAACATCAGCTAGTTCATGTGCAAAACTGGAAACCTCAAAGCCAAGTCTCTGGTTCTCCCTGCCCTATCACAGCCTCCTGGGCTGACATGGGCCTTTTCCAAAGCCCAGGGCAATCAGAGCTGGCTGCCTCCTGCTGGCTGGAGTTCCTTCCAGGCTCTGGTGCTAGTGCTAAGAAGGGAGAGCACAGAATCAAGGAGGGAGGGTTACACAGAGCCAGTCTACCTATGCTTCTGTTTCCCTCCCTCAGTGTGGAAGGACGAAATGATTTACACTTGGTGGGGGGGAGGGGGGAAAAGATGAAAAGCAATAATTTATGATAGTTGATAAGTGTCAGAAAACTATTTACTCACATTCATTCCCTGAAAGCCACCTCCGGCATGTGTTCTTATTTGTCTTTCAGCAATGGTATCAGTCAGGTAGTCTCAGCAAGAAATACCAAACAAGGTTTTAGCCAAACGCTGTGGAAGGAGAGAGTTTCATTTAACTTCATTTTTCCAGCCAGGGCTGGCTCCAAAGCTAGTTTTTCTTACTAGGTTGTTTGCCACATGAAAAAGCAAATTCCCAGAGGTTTCTGAGATTGCCGAGATCCAGTGCAAGATGACTGCTCCCACCCACCGCCCACCCACCCACTAATAAGACATAATGCCGTCCTATTTTTGGTAACAATTAAAGGGCCTCCCGGTGCAAGCAGAAAGCTGTTTATTTTCTGTTACATCACTTCACTTTGCCTTCGAAGGCTGGTCTGTGCTCAGTGTTTTCGTGGTGATGCAAGTCGGCTCTCTCCTCCAGCAGTTGGATCCCTCCCATCTCACAGCACCTCACAGGTCTCTTCCCCGAGCAGTGCATTGCTGGAGCAAGGAGCAGCTCACAAATCAGCCGCAGGTCCCTGTTTTGAAAAGCAGAGACACAGAGGCAAAGGAAAAAGGTGGACTTCTGTGTGACCTGGTCTTAAAGCAAGACAATCACCATCTGAATTCCAGAAGCCCTGTTCATGTTTGGGGATATTTTTTCGACTGCATGGAATCAGAGAGAAGCCAAAGGATGGGAAATGCCTGCATCCCTCTGAAAAGAATTGCTTATTGCCTATGTCTCTTATCTGCGCTTTTGCTGACTGAGGGGAAGAAGCCAGTGAAGCCAAAATGCCCTGCCGTGTGTACTTGTACCAAAGATAATGCTTTATGTGAGAATGCCAGATCTATTCCACGCACCGTTCCTCCTGATGTTATCTCATTGTAAGGCCCGTAAGCATTTTGATATCTAATTTCTGATTTAAAATTCCAGCCGATGTAATTGGGGCTTTGCATGTCTTGGTAGAAGGGCATGGAGAGAGAGAGATTCCTCTTGCACGTTTGGCCATTTGACAGTACTAACATTCTGTTGCATTTAGAAATTTGATTTTTATTAGCTGCTACAGAACATGCTTAGATACTCCTCAACCCTGAACATTATTATGAGAAACCTGTAGCCGATTCATCTCTCCCACTTCATCTGGGAAGGAACAGTATCGTACTTCATAAAACAGTATCAAAATAGTGACTGTTATGCTAAACCGGATTAACAGAAGGTTTGTTCTGTGTGTGTGTGTCTCTTTGTGTGTGTCTGTTTGTTTTTTGTTTTCTTTCAGATCCTTTGTGAGATCTGGCTTTACTGAAATCTCAGAAGGGAGTTTTTTATTCACACCATCGCTGCAGCTCTTGTGAGAAATATTTATATCATGACTATTTTTAATATAGCATATATTTGGATAAGCCCTCTAGTAAAACGATTTCAATATTAATTTTGTCAAATGTGATTGTATTTCTGGAAAGAAAAGGACTATCAGCCAAGTGAGAGGGAGGTGGGATTATTTGCCACTTGACACCAACAGTGCAGGTGGAGTCTTGCATTGGTAAATTTGCTAACCTGTGATGCTGTCTACTTTCACGGCTATTTATGAAGTTGTCGCAACAGTAATCACAATTCCATTCCACTATTTTACTTTCATTTTTGACTTGGGAACTTTGGCTATTTTGCCCTGGAGTTTTCAAATTTGTCAATACAGAACCCAATATAACATATGCCCTCAAGACGCTGTCTCATGGGGACCTGGGGTGGGCTGTTCCTCTGCATGGCTTACCAAGTGAGGGGGGAAAATCTGGGCTCCTTCTAGGTAATTTCTTAAAATATTAATTCTATAGAGACTGTCTTCTAATCTCATCTAATTTATAACTAGCCCCCTTAGAAGGAGGAATAGAAAATATTAATATAGGATAGTGCAAGGGATAAGTCTTTGCTGTGTTTTGAGTTGGCCACGAGGGAACCACACATTCAAACTATGTCTGAAAATAGTCAAAAAATAATATTTGACTAAGAAAACAGATCTCTCCACAGGCGTAATGTAACATGCATAATTTGATCTGACATGTAATGTTTGGCAATTGGAGTGCGAGTTCTTAGAGCAGCACCACGTGGGGGTCGAGAGGGACCTGGTACTCAGGTGTCACATGACAGACGGGGGGTAGTTACATGATTCCAGGAGGAAATCAGCCAGTTTTCCATGAACTGAGTTTTGGTTATCTTAACTGAGTGATTCAGGATCCAAGGTTTTTGCTTGTTAGTGTTTTGTTTCTATGTTTTCTTGCCTTAATTGACCATTTTGGCTGTTTGAGGTTATATGTACAGAGACAAGCAGCATGGATTTGGAATTGGAGAGATCTGTGTGTAAATCTCACATCCTACCACTCACTAGAAACTAGACATGTCATCTTGTGCAAATGACTAACTCTCTCTGAGCCTCAGTCTTTCCATCTGTAAAATGGCAGTAAGAACACATGCTTTGAAGGGTTGTTGTCAGAGATAAGTAAGATTTAAGTAAATAAAATGCCTGGCAAATGGTGACACATTTTGTAAATGGTAGAGTTTAAAATTTTTACATAAAGAACTAAAAATCACTTAATCTATTGTTTTTGTCTATATGATTTGACTGTTTCATTGAATTCACAAACCTGATCAGGTATTTTGACATTATATAACAATGTTGGCTAATGTCCTTCCACTAGCTAGTGTCTCTGAGTGAGGAACAATTGAATAGCATATTCCTAAAGGAATTATCTGTTTGATTGGGCTATTGGTGTGAGCACATCAAACTGGTGTTAGTACATGTAACAAATCCAAAAAAGATAAAATCTTTAGCACAGAAAGGGACAACATCTCTAATGCTGGGATCCTTCCATAGATAACAATTTTTTGTATCTGAGAAAGTGATAAATTGTGCTTATGTTGTTCATTTGTTGAATAAATGAATGGCTCATTTTAAGAACATCCTTTGAGCAAAGGCACCTCTATCCCCCAGGATAGTTAAAAATATTAGTCTACATATTCAAGCAGGGTCAGTCAGCACACACTGACACTAGATGGACATTAGCTGTAACACAGAAAGTCTAGATAGAGCAGCCTAATCAGTTAGCATATATCCACTTTGTTTTTGCTGGGTGACAAGCACAGATGCTGGACAATGTTATAGAAATAGTTACCGGCTGCTGCAGGGTAATGTGATTACATGTATTTAGAATCACAGAGGGAAGCCAAGGAACTGGTTTTTAAATAGCCCACATGGAGTGTGTGCCATGCCCCTGTGTCCCATGCTCCAAGTTCCTATGGAACATTCCAGCTCTTATTTCTAAAAGCAGTTCAGGTTTCAGAAATAACAAAAGGGCAAGTAATTCTTACCCTGTATGTCCTTAGTTAACTCACACTGCTAACTTCAACATGGCAGCTTTGTGCCAGGGCTATTCCTATGCAAAGTTTCCAGGGGTCAAAGTTTACTTCTAAACTCCAGGACCCTATTTCCTAAAGACTCTGCTCCTCATACTTCTTGCTCAATGTTCTCTGTTTGCTCTTGTCCTCAGAAAAGGGCCTAATAAGCTCATTTTCACTGACAAGGAAGTAAATAATAAGATTCTGTCCATAATCAGAACAGTGGTGGGAAAGGATGGTTCGCAGGCAAAAAAAGAGTCCTTCTGTGGGAGAGGGCCATCCAGTGCCCTGCAAACCTCACGTGGGCTACCGACCCACAATGGAAAATGAAGACCTAGGGGCCTAAATTTGCCATTTGACTTGTGCCATTAGACCAGGCCTGGGTCCCACCAACCATTGCCTGGGGCATGCAGTGAATTCTAATGGCATTTATGACTGTGATTACCAAATTGATCTATCATAGCCTGTCAAGAAATAAACTTCAAAATCAGTTCTGTTGAGTGACATACAAAGACAGTGGTTTATTGCTCTGCTGTTAAAAAAGGAAAAAAGAAAATCTTTCCCATGATCCACCCTAACGATCTGATAATTTCATTATGGCCCCAAATGTTTTTTCAGACCTGCAGAAGGCATGATGAGAAGGTCTCTTTGAAATGTCAGCCTGGGGTACTGAGGGAAACAGAAGCCGTTTCTCCTTAAGTTACACACAGTGTTTTTGGGGAAAAGATCCTGGTAGGCCGTGGTTGGCAGTTTGTGTTGGAGAACAAGAAACATAAAAGCCCACACTCTGTAGAGAGGAGAGAAAAAATAAAATTTCCCAATAAAACTCATCAGATTAGTTGTACAAAACACAGACTTTTAAAAATATTTCACTTATGCTTTTAAACAGCAGGGAAATCTTCCCCATGCCAATGTAATTTCATTCATGTTTTCCATAGGGCCCGTTATAAAATATTACCAGTGAGAATAATTATTCATTCTAGTTTCCTTTTCGTTACAGGGAGTGGTGCTTATAATGAATGCAATTTGCAGAAATGTGTTTTCACACATTACAGCCCTGTTCTTTCAACTACAGACTGAAATTTCCAATGGTACCAGCTCATTATAGAAATAAATTCAAATTTAAGAGTATAAAATGCATCCAGGTTCCCATTCACTTAAAAAATTTTTAATAAACTAAATATTCCAACTCTTAAGACAGTTCTACTTGAGAGGAGTAAATTCCAGGGTTGGTTGGTTTTAGTATCATGATTAAAAAAAAAATCTATATATAAGAATTTAGTGTGAACAGAAAAATATTCTATGTATCCCAGTGATAGCTGTTTTTTTTTTTTTGAAGCAATGAAATTGATCCTTCTGGGGAGAAAATATTCTTTCTTTTACTAATACATAGTCAACACGGCAGTGCATAGAGTCCATAAGAAATAAAAAACTAAAAACAAAAAATTATTTTTTTAAATAAAGCAAACGATATGAGCAAGATAAATAGATCTATCTTTACCAAAGTTTTATCATTTAGTCTTTCCAAATATTATTTGCACAGGAAAAGAATATCTGTGGCTAATCTTGCCTTCACAGTGAAAGATTTAGCAGCCTCCATTGAGTGTGCAAACCAGACCTGTCAGTTCAGGGGGCTTCTAAAAGAATTATGAGCTGCTCATGGGTGAGCATGTTTTGATTTGGGCCCAGTTGAGACATCCACAATGGGTAGAGAAGTTAAAAACTTCATTCATTGAGACTTTTGTCTACAATTTGCCCAATGACCCATAGCTCATATGTTTAAGTTTTAATCGATTTATGTAATTGTGCAAACTAATTTTGTATAACAAATGTTTTTTTTTTTTTTTCCTGAAAGTGTATTTTATCCTCTCAGTTTATTCAGGCAAGAAACTTAGTTTCTGCACTGGTCTCCCTGCTTCAGTCCCCATCCTACCTTCTGTCACTAGGTCACCTTCCTGAAACACAGATCTCTTAATGTTACCCTCCTACTTGGAAGCCTATAGCGGTTCCCTAGAAACAAAGTTTCTAAATAGCTATATCTATTAATATAGAATTGAGTATTTGTTCAGGGTCATCTCTCACAATATTGACCACCCACACACACACACACACACACACACACACACACACACACACTCTCTCTCTCTCTCTCTCTCTCTCTCTCTCTCTCTCTCTCTCTCTCTCTCTCTGTCTTAACCATGCTCCAACCAGACTACAGTGCCTCATTCCCTAACCTCTGTTTTCTCAAGCTCTGCAGACTTTCCTGCTGTCTCCAGTTCTCCGAGCTGTCTCTAGAGCTATTTGTGCTGTATCTGTCACATGTCCCTTGTGGTGGATTATCAATCACCAGGATCCTAGGGAAGAGCCTGGCTGTTATAAGCCTAGACCTTGCTTTCTATTATATGTGTTATTTGAGTTCACATAATTTCACAGATTTTATGCTACAAGCTCCCATACTACTTTCAGTAACATAGCCTTGGTCATGCTCACACTCTTTCTTATGTTTACTCTGCCTTACCAGATTTCACATGAACTAAGAGTGTGGAGGTCTGGAAAGTAGGATAAATTAAATGAAGAGATATTTGCTGTTGGTGTTATGATGTCAAACACTGGAAATTTCCAGTGTACCAGAACTTGAAAGGCCAAGCTTCCAGAACCTTTCCTTAGATCCAATGATTAAAATTTTTTGTTCCATTTTTACTTCTTCTGGGCCTTTGACACATAAAAAATCATATTAAGCCCCATAAAGTTTTCACTGGACTGTGGATGCTGACTCACCCTTTCCTCTAAATGGGTAAAATATAGGGATAAAATTACCCCTTTATTCAGTCTGGCAGGACAGCCAAAGGGAGGGTTAGTTAAGCATTTTTAAGATGAAAAAAATTATTAACACAAAGATAATTTTCTTTTTGAATTATTTGTATTTTTTTAGCTGAAACAAGTGTTAACTTATTATACAGTTATAACAGTAACAATATGAAAGCTAAAGCCTCCCATTGCAGCCAAACATGTTTTGGGGTCCTACAGTGTAGCAGGCACAGTCCTGGGCTTTGTGAGGGACACAAAATGAGTGACATCTCTCCCTCCCCACCCAGATATGGCAGCTCCAAGCTGGTGGTGATCCCTAAAAAGGTAAATTATATTTGGCCTGTATTTGAATGTATTGCTAGGTAGTCTTGAAACATTTTCTCATTTTGTTCAAAATGGTATTTGGTTAATGGGTGATGGTGATGATACTTGCCAGTTATTGATCATTTGGCTGATATAGGCTATAAATAATTGCAAGGGCTGTATAATGACAGCAGTGATACAAAAATGGTGAACCCCAGTCAGCTGGCAATGTGTCAAGTAGCAAAGAACATAGGTTTGTGGTCAAATAAACATGGGTTCAAATACCAACTCTGCTGCTTACTATCACTAGTTCTGCGATTTGAAGCAAGCTTAATCAAGCCACATTATCAGCCTCTACAACATGGGAAATAAGCCTAGTACCTTTTACACAGGATTATGGTGAGGATTAGGTGAAACAACATAAGTAAAGTGCTTGGCCCAATTCCTATAACTCAACAAACATTAGTTTTTATTATAGTTTTTGATAATCACTTTAATTTGAATAACCATAACATCAGATTAGCTGATGTATAGGATAGATTTTCCTATCCTAGTTTTTAAATTTTGTTTTCTGCACATATCAAAGCTTGCTAAGTTTTTCCTTCAAATACTTTTCACATGAATTATTTACCTTTCTGGAGTTGGAGAGGGGAGTGAAGTGGAGAAGCATAACTTTTTCATTACTTACGCATGAAAAAACAACTGGCACTAAATTTTATAAAATATGACATATTTTCTTTAAAATAAGTAACTGAGGAGAAGTAAAAGTGTGAAGTTTAGAAGTGCTATAAAATTTAAGTCACCAGTTTAAAATAAGGTATCATAATTTTAAGATATTTTATGTAAATGTAGGGGGAAAAACTTGTAGTAATTATACAAAAAGACATGATAAAAAAGTCAAATCATAAATGATATTGAAAGACATCAATATATATACAAAAAGACAGCATGATCAAAAGCAAGAAAAATGAATCTGCAAAGCAATGAGAAAACAATAAAAAAAGACCATGACGAAAAGTCCTTGCCTATCCATAATTATTTTAAATGTAAATAGATTAAATTCTCAATTAAAATAATTAACATTGGCCTGTTGTCATATAATTGGTATTTTGGAAGAGTGGAAAGAGGCCTGAACTAGAAGCCAGGAAACACTGATTTGAAATCTATTTAGTCACTAAAGAACTGTGTGCCTTTGGGTTGGTCACAAAATATTCTCAAATCTCCTATCTTAATACCAAAACTAGATTAAATTATGGCTATCAAACTTAAATGTCAGTGGGGCTTGGAGTGATAAGGTAAATGAAGGAAACAGTTGGGTATAATAAAATAGGGAGTGATACTGACTGGGGTAACTAGAGAAGACATGTCTTAATTTTAAAAAATCACATCTTCAAAAAAAATTATATCTTCAACTCCAACTGATTATTACTGATGAGAATGTGATATGTGAACATAGTTAGGGCCATGTTCTCTTAATTTTCAGGGGAAGGCAGAAACCTGGAAGCAGATTTTTTTAAGCAGGATAAAAACCAAAGTAAGTTGGCATTCTAAGACCTTTACATTCAATTAACTAAGATCTCATTTTAGTTGAAAAATTCTCTTATAGTATTCTATTCTATACAGAGTTAAATTAATGTAATATAAAGTAGTCTCATCAAGGAAATGAACAAAGTTTCTTTTGTCAATGTTAATAAGCCTGCAAAATATTCAATTATAAATTGAAATAATCTCATAATATAGATTTGATACTTATTATAAAGCTATTACTGAAATAATAATTGTTCCAAGTAGGTCCTCTGGGTCTTTAGCAGGACCTCCCTCATGTGACTAATGATAAGACGATGTTTTAGTATCTCTCCCACGGGGCAAATATTGGAAAGGAATGGTTGGACCAATTTACATGGCAAGGTGGCAGGTGTTTGCCTGTACAAAATGGGCTTTAAAAGAAATGAACCTTAGAAAAAATGACAAACTAGAATGCATATGTATAAAGAATTCTTGACTTCCAGAGAATTCCTCATAGTATAAGAATTACTGAGCTTCTTTCCAACTGTGCTTCCCTGACTAATTATTTCTAGATCCTTCTTTGAGATTTGTCTTCACTAGCAGTTCACAAGTCATGCAATAAAACCAGGCAACATTTGTGAGGAGATATTCATAATTACAGTATTGCAGTATGGTAGGCACTTTATGTATTTCATTTTTTATTTCATCATCATAAAAAATGATGATTTTACTTTATTGTGAGGTGGGCATGATTATCTCCATTTTACAGATGAAGCATTGAGTCCTACAAGAGTTATGTCACCTCCTCAATGTCACACTCTTCATAAGTCAAAGTACTGGGATATAAACCCACATTCTCACTTTTAACCACTTCTGTCTGCTTCCATTTGAACATGAATTACTGAGCTTGACTTTACATTGCTTTGTTCCTAAAATCAATTCCCCATTCAAAGGGTCAACCTTTGCCATTAATAAGTGTATTCAGGGGAATGTGTCCTGATTCCTAGGGACAATTACTGAAAAGGAGTTTCAAAAAGCCCTTTGAAAGAGTGGTGGCATTGCTGGCAAGAACATTTAGTTTCCCTAGGATTCCATTCTTATTTCTATGTGTACACTGTGGTGTGTGTGTGTGTGTGTGTGTGAGAGAGAGAGAGAGAGAGAGAGAGAGAGAGAGAGAGAGAGAGAGAGAGAGAGAGAGAGAGAGAGAGAGAGAGAGAGAGAGAGAGAGAGAGAGAGAGAGAGAGAGAGAGAGAGAGAGAGAGAGAGAAAAATTACTTAATTAACTTTAAAATTATACCTTAGACCACTATCTTCTAAATGTGCCTCCTGTGGAAAAGTTGTTCTGAAAGAAAAGGGGTCTGTGTTCAAATTAATTTGGGACACTGCACACACTCTCCCTGCCTGGCTATTCACAGTGCACCTTGGCACAGAAATGCCTCTGGGATTATTTTTTGCCATTTCACCTTTCTTCACTTCCCATAGAATATTGGTCTTACGGACCATACTTTGGGAGTCTATGCCTTTGGTGTTCATTTTATTTATTAGTCTAATTTTTTTTAACCACACTCTGTTCTAGAGAGGCTTGCTAGCAGAGCGTAGGCAGACAGGAAAAACTCCCATTTAAAGGATACACTAACGTTCTGTGTCTGGTATTTTAGTGATCTATGGAGTGTGGTGTCTGAGGCCGAGTCCTCACCCTCAGCATTCCACTTGGTCAAGTGGTGTGGCAACATTACTTCTTTAGGACCTACCACCCAGTGAATGTTCCATCTTTTGGAGGAAGTAGATGATCACTAGCAGCCTGTTCAATGGGTATGTCCCATAAACTATTCACTGATAAGAGGATCCCGTTTTTGCTAAGATTAGGAAATTGATTATTTTATTCCCATTTGAGGAATCTCAGTTTACTTAAGGATAGAAAGATTCATGTAATTAAGAATCCTGATTGACTTCACTTACCTATTTTCCCCAAATTTGTCTTTTTTGTGCGTGTAGAATCTCTTGGCCCCAAGAAGACTTTGTATTTCAGGGTATATACTCTGGGATCTACTGGGCAAGCCTCGTCTAGATTTGTAGCAAATACCAGGCAGATGGGACTGAAAAATGGAACTGGCCCATGACTCTTACTTCCCAGGAGGAAGACCATTGCTAGAATCCCAGCACAGAACCCTGACTCTGCCAGTTAGAAGCTTCAATTTACTTTGCTTCTCTCACTACAGTTTTCTTTATATTTTAAGTGAAGAATATAAAACCTACAATGTAATGTTTGTTTCAATATTAAAATGAGTTAATAGATAGCAAGCTGCTAAATAGGAGGCATGACACAGAACAGGCCTTTGATAAAATTTGAGTCTCTTCTCCTTGGTATTTCAGGACCAGGGAGAAATAGACTGAATTTATAAACAAATTTGGGAGGGTGGTTGTTGACTAGGTACGTAAATTCCTAGAAAGGAACACTTTATTCTAGGATGAGAGGCTGTAGGCTATAAAATCAAGGGGATAGATCCATGCTCAAAACTTTGCTAGAGAGCACACACACACACACACACACAAACACACATACACACACACACACACACACACACACACACACACACACACACACACACACACACCCTCTGGAAATGTGCACATTTATGTTTATTCACACTGACCAGGCTGCCTAATCCCCTAGACAATGCTCATAATAGTTCTCTTGGGCAGATTAACAGTCTCACTAGACCTCAGTTTCTCTACCAGTAAAACTTCAGTTTCTTCACTAGAACTAACAGATCTTACAACCCTAACATTGTATGTCTATGCTCTTGCTTTTTCTTTGGCAGAAGTATTAGAGCTATTTATATACCTTATCCCATGCAATTCTTAGAATCATGTAATTCTTAAGATCTTCCAAGGAGTATTTTTGTTATTATACTTCTTATTTTAACAGATTATGAAACAGATTCACCTACTTCATGCATTGTGTATATAATAAGTGGCAGCAACAAGCTTAGAAGCCAGATTCTCTATGCTCTCTAATCAAGCTGCATTGCATCTAATCAACGAAGTCTCCACATGACAACCAGGGACTGGCTACCCACCCTTCTCTTCTTTATTAAGAGTGGTCTTCCCCAAGGAGAGGGGTATAGGAAAACTCCCTAAGCTATCCCCCCTCCATAGCCAGGAGACTGTACTCTGAGTTGGAAGACAGGATACAGACCACTCATGGCCCAGTGACAATTCTGGCAATCAAGATGTCACAGGTAACTAGCGAGAGAATCTCAGGAGGCATCATTAGAGCAGGGACACTGGCACATGGCCAGAGGAGCAGTCTTTGAGACAAAGGGGGACATTCTCAACAAGAGGCATATCTCCCATTCTGCCAGCTGCAGACCTGGTTTTCCACCACCCCTTGCTCTCCGAACAAGGCCATACCTATCTACTCTTCCATGAATGAAGTCCACAGGAACTCAGCACAGGCTTAGAGGGCTTGCAAGCTAGAAATGTTCTTAAAATTGGTCTGGTCTAGACCCCTCATTTGACAACAGAGAGAAGTAACCAGCTCAAGGCCACAGTTAAAGTACAGATTAAAACCCAGGCTTCCCAATTCCCTCCTCAGTGTGCTCTTTCCCTTGTCCTTGGAATAAGTGAGAAGCTGAGACAGGAAACCTGTTGAGTGGGCCCTCAGTTCTGGCACTGACATGTGCCTTCCTAGTCGTTGCCCATGAGTGGACCCCCCCATCTCTGGAATCTTGTCTGCACACTGGGCAGCCTTAGCCTTGGCCTTCTAATGTAGCTAGATCTTCATTCTCCTTCCTTTACGTCTCTGTTGCCCATCTCTGCTGCCCTCAGATCTCTGAGCTCCACACTAACCCTGTTGCCCTCTTTTAGATTCTTCTTGAATTAAAGTCTGCTGATTCTAGCTTTTCAATTTATCCAGCAATCCTCTAACAACTTACATTGTCACCCAGAATCCATAGTTCACATTGGAATTCACTATTGGTGTGTATAGTCTATGGGTTTGGATGTGTGTAATGTTACATGTTCATCATTATGGTGTCTAAGAGAATATTTTCACTGTCCTAAAATCCTCTGTACTCTGACTATTCATACTCCCCACCATAATTTTTTTACGAAGTGAACACCTTTTTAACTAGCACTTCGATCAAGAAACTAAACATTAACATTAACCTGAAGACTCTTGTGCCCCCTTCCAGTTACCATTTGCCTCTAAGGGTATCCACCTTCCTGACTTCTGGGCAGAGACTGTTTTTGCTGGGTCTGCATTTTATATAAGTGCAGTCATATAGGATGTATTTTATTGTGTTCTGGCTTCTTTCTCTTTAATTAGGTTTGTGAGATTCATCCATATTTTTGTGTATAGTTATAGTTTTACCCAGCAGTTTTAATCCTTGAAATCTAGTTCAGTAAATACTACTCAGTCAAGAACTACGCTGGGGCTGAAGAGACAAAAGCAAATAAGGGTAAATCCCTGCTTCTGTAGTAATGACTAGACTTTAATGTGAAGTGAATTCCTCTTTATTAAACAAATATTTATTCAGTGTCCACTATGGGACAGACACTATTTTAGGGATAAATAATAAACAAACAGATAAAAATTCTAGTAGAAATCCTCTGTTTTATTTTCCTGATGTGTGGGCAAGTTCTGCCCACTAATATCCATCTCCTACTCTGTTTGGCATCTGATTGAACATAAGGGAAACTAGTGGTGGAAGCTATTTCTTCTGGCTACTTGTGATTATGAAGTCGCTAGTCCTACCATGGGATATTTTGCAAACCAGTGTGCTGGGCGAGATTTCTCTATCTATGTCTGCATTAGTCCATTCTTTATACCTGGGATATTCCCTATACAGAGTGAAACAAATGTGTGAGGACCCTAAGGAAGCTTTTGGATGTTAGCTTAAGAAGAGCAATATTGTCTTGTAGAAATATCAAGTGAGAAGAGTGAATAGGCAAAGTTGTGGCAGAAATCATAAGCCTTTGAATTTGTTTTAATAAATATGAGCATAAATGTGTATCACTATTCATGAGTTTGACTTTTCAAAGCTCAGTGAATTACTTGAGTATAAAGCTTGATGGTGGAGGGAGACAGTATAGAAGAAAATTCAAAATCACTCTAAGATCAATAGCTCAGGAAGAAATGAAAGCAACCATCTAGCTTTGTTTGGTTACTACTTCCCCATCCTCATTTTTGTAGAAAATTTCAAGCATGTGTAAAGGTAGAGATAGTAAAATTCATTTCCATGTCCTGATAGTTCAGCTTTAAACGTTATCAATTCATGCTCAGTTCCTCCTTGACTCCTTGCTATTCCTCTTCTGGTTATTTTGAAGCAATCACAGATGTCAAGTAAGTTATTCACAGATGTTCAGAAAGTGAGATCTCCTAGTTTTAAACCCCATAGTTAAGAGGCTCACAGAGGTGAAATCACTAAGTTAGTTAGTGGCAGTTATTTTTAGTTTTATATTTCTAAGCAAAAACAAGAAAGTTTACTAACAGAATATTGGGCTTTGCATAATACAATTAAACAATACATATGAGACATGAATTATCAAATTATGTCAAACGTCTGGGCTGGCCCACGACCATGGCCATATTTTAAAAGGTAGTTATCAGCAGACCATGAGGTTTCCCATATACAAGAACCTTAAAATGCAGACTGAACATCACTTGAACCCTTTATAAATTGGTCATCAGTACATTCAAGACTTTTTATATCAACCCTTTATCTAATGAGTTCCAAAAATTAGTACTCACACTTAAGAAATGCTGCTATTATTTGGTGTCTCAACACCTTTTTTAAGCCTCCCACTTAAGAAATTAGAAAATTCTTTAAGGAGCTCAACAGGGTGTGGGGACTGTTGGTTGATGTTCCTTTCCAGAACTAATTTTATTTATTTATATATATAATCATTTTTTTAAAAATCCTTGTTTATTTTTTCTATCATTGATTTTTAAAATGACATCCTTGCGGATTTTGAAATTGCAAATAAGTTTGTCTAATTGAAAGTGTTTTTTACAACTATTTAATATGAAAATGGGTCTCAGACTCTTCCTACTTTTAATTGTTTCTCATTTCAGCAAAGTTCTGTTTTCAAAGGCAGTTACTTGATGCTCAACCAATCAGTGTCAATGGTTTATCTGCATGAGCCCATGACACAAGCAGGCATGGAGCTGCTTTGCTCGGTTTCCCCAGCTTCAGACTCTGTCAAGACATTGTTTGGGCTGCTCAGAATGTTCTAGTGGTTTCCAGGACAAAAGAGAGTCTGTTAGTGTCTTTGTCATGAAAATGTATAAGCTATTGATTTGGCTACACTGGCGATCATACTTGCCCGATTTTTCCCAAAATGTTGCCAGGACAAGTGATAACACCACTGTGAGAAGGGAGGTACAAAGTACCCCCCTGAGCATTTGATGAGGAGACAAATGAGATATTAAAAATTGCAAAAGTTACCAGAATAAACATTGTAGGAGGCAGACCTTGAGACACTGTTCTTTACACAACTCTCCTCCTTTCTCTAAGATATGAAAGCAGCAAAGATTGACAATCTGTCAGTTTAACCATTTTCATTACTTTTTCTGGGCAGATTATTCACATCCAATTCCTTTGATGTGATCAGTGATGATGCTTTTATTGGTCTTCCACACCTAGAATATTTGTAAGTAAAAAAATTTTTTTTAAACAAAATGATTCAGGAGTAGTGGTCTCAGGGTCCTACAGCTTTCTGACAAAAAATATTATAACCTCTTGCAGATTCATAGAAAACAACAACATCAAGTCCATTTCAAGACATACTTTCCGGGGACTGAAGTCTTTAATTCACCTGTAAGTATGAGTGTTACTGGTACTCTTTAGCTTGCTAATGAACAATGCAAGTTGGTAAGCTGTGCTTAGGGCTTCCTCATCTGCAAATCCATAGAATTTAAGAGACTTGAATGAATCCTCTCCATGTGCACCTGCCATCTCTCCCTGCCACCTCACGCAGTGTATATCAAAAAAGCTGATTACTATTACTATGATTAATCTAAACCAAACACAAGTAGGAAAACCACCTTAATTGCGCAGGGAAACAGGTACGGAAACAACTTTATTATTATGTATATCATTACTCACTTCATGGACTGAAACATAGCTTAATTCAATATTTACTGCTTTTCTTTATTCTGTGTAAGCCCAAACTTTATATACATTTAAACATAACATAACCACAGGTGAGGTCTACACAATTTCTGAACAACTAGGTTATAAATGAATTATTTAGTTATCATATGGGTGAGTAGCGCTACATCAGTCATTCTTAGCAGGAAGCAACTTTGCCTCGCAAGGAATGTTCAGCAATATTTAGAGACACACTTGGTCATCACAACTGGGGACTGTAACCAGCTTCTAGTGGGCGGAAGACGGAGATGCTCCTGAACATTCTGCAATGCACAAGACAATCCCCACAACAAAGAATACCCAGCCTAAAAGGCATGGTGCCAAGGCTGAGAAATGCTGGACAACACAAACCAAATAACTGTTTCTTTTAGCCTACCCCAACCCCTACAAGCACATGCCCACATATATTTGCACAAATGTATTTTAAAGGAAACTAGAAGGGCATGAGAATAAAAGGCACTAACATTATTAACTGCCTACTATTATGTCAGCTGTGATATATTACATAAGTTTTCTTAATCCTCTTAATAAACCCGACAGATAGGCACATCATCCCCATTTTAGAAATGAGGAAAGACTTGGGGGATGCATGATTAGTGAACTGAGTAGTTTTACTATAATATCACCTCAATTGCAAAACTGCAATGCTATTGATTTTGTCAACTACTATTTCTCAAGTGCCTCATATGTTTCTCAGTAGGGTTCGCTAAAGATTCAAGAAATCTAAAAATCGTACCGGCAACTTGAATGTGCTCCCTCACAACTCCACATTCCCAGCTCTGTTCCAGGCCCCAGACACAAAAGAACTAAGCAGACAGACCTGCCCTTTTAGCCTGATGCTAGTGTGTCCACACGGTCATCACGCTCCCTCTGCCAGGCCCCTTCTCTGCTGTTGTTGGATTTGCAGCAAAGTGGAGGCGGGGAGCAAGCACGGATGGACATGTATTTTACAAACACCATTATACTTTTCAAGGCTTCTATATACAGTCACTATAATAAGGCCAGAGTTTGCAAAGCTGCTGTGCGTGTCAGTGATATAGGTGAGGCAAAAATGCCTGTGTATGGAATGGATGTTATGCAATTTGATCACAGAGGCGAATACTGCCAAACCTCATTTTTCAGATGAAAATACATTTAAGAAATACATATATGGAAAGAGAAATGGAAGTTTATGACTCAAATTAAGATCTACTCAATTCACATAAAATCCCATACAGCATAGCCTCTCTCCAATGCTCAGCACCAGGAGGAGCTGAAGGAAGAATGGAAAAATCTAAGTGTCCTCTTAAGAACCTGTGATATAAATCCTGCCAGGTCCCTTAATTCACTCCAGTCTAAAGATCTGGGACTTTACCCAGACTCTCTGCACAAAATAGGAAAAAATTTTCTATTTCACCTGGAATATAAGGAGGGAGAGAGAGAGGGAGAAAGGGAAAGAAAAAAGTCTGTAAAACACCTTAGTGAAGAAGTCATTTTGTTTGATCAAGTTTATTATGTCCATCAAATTAAATGGGAAATAAAGTTTGAGTCATAATGAGACCCTTTATTTAGAGGTATGAAGACAAGATGGGGACACTGGTACAGCATGTGTTTAATATTTAGAACTCTTCAAGTTCAAGGAAACACCAAAAGCAGCTTTCAAAGGGGGAAGCATGAACCTTAACTGTCAAACAGACAGTGAAAGTGAAGTCCCACTTTTCTAACTTGGTGATAGAAGGGGGAAGGTGTTCTGCAGAAACAGGTAAAAGTTGTCTGAATGAAATGACCTTTAAGGTCTCTTGCATCTTTACCTAACATTTAGGTTGACTCATATGGCATTGCCAATGTTAGACTATTCTGATCTACAAAAATGGCAATGCCATATGGTTCAGCCTAAATAGTCTCTAAGATGTTCCACACAAAGATAAATAAGATCCAGTTCCAACCTGCAGGAGCTCAGTCTAGCAAAACGCTTTGGCTAAACAAATATTTTCTCACTGAACACCTTTGTTCTCAAGTTGTTTTCTAATATACTGTTCTTCAAAGTATCCTTCCCTCATACCTCCCACCTTCCCCTTTCTTCCTCCCTCCTTTTTTCCCTCCCTCCCTTCTTTCCGTCTTCATTTCATCTCCCCTCCTTCCTTCCTTCCTTTTATCTTTTCTTCCTTCCTTTAAGGAAAGATGGGCAGGGAGGATTTGAAACCCAAATGTCCCCCTAACTAGTAAATCAAGTTCATTTTCCATTATTTACCACCTACATATATATAAATATTATTTGTTTGAGTCATTAATTTCCTTTTAAAGATTTGCGATGCCACAGTGTGCTTTTCTCTACCACAGACCAATTCTTCCTGAAGACTAACATCCAAGCAGTGAGGAATCAGCACCTTGCCTTGAACCTGCATCTACTTGCAGGAAGAGTTTACAAAGCGTTTTCTTATTCTTGACCTCATTACAGTCCCTTGAAAGAGCTAGGGCAGTAGCCCTACCACCCACTGATGAATGAGAACACAGAGGTACACTCTGAATTCAAGCTGCTCCCTAGTAAGTAGTGGTAAAGCCAGAGGGTCCTGAGGTCTTTGGTGAGTTCTAGCAGGACCAGAAGCTTTAACTGAGCTGATCAGATCCTTCTACAGGACAAGATTTGAAGAGGAAATATGGCTAGGGAAGACAGAGAAGATCCCAAAGACAGGAGTCCTAACCTCACTCTTTGTTTCCAAGTGCAAATAGTTGGACTTAGACATATGCTTTTAGATCCAAATGGCTCCCACTCTGGTCTAACATTAAAACTATTCCAAGGGACCTGCCTGAGCATTATATAAGTTCAGTTAGTTCCTAAAGAAGCAACGATCACCTTCTCACACATCTATCTCAGCAGACACAGCTCCTAAAAAGACATTAACAGATGACTTGAAAGTTACTATATATACTCCCTTCCTCTGAAACTAGAGCTCAGAGAAAAGAGAGCTCCTTAAATGTAAGTCCTTACAAAACTAGTCAAATCTAGGGACCATCTCTCAATTACTTCATTTGGAATGACTGACCTATTGTTACATATGTGTAATTTTAATATTTGAATAGTTTGTATATTTCATCAAGTATGATTTTTTTCTGCTGACTATCACTTTTGAAATTAGGGAGGAAATGAATTAAAAATACCTTAAATATTGGTTTCTGTTAGCACCCTTGAGTTTGTTAGTAATGAAAGTCCTGGGCATCACATAGTGACACCGGGACTAAGGTCTAACGGAGGCAGGATTGCTTGTACGCATGCGTACAAACATTTGCGGGAAACTGTCATCAATCTCTCTAGTCTGTAGAGCATCTACTAGTTGCTCTGCACCATGGGCACAAAAGCAGCTCCTAAACTCAAGGTGCCCATGTGTCCCCAATTGGTTAGGCAGAATGTCATCCTTTCAGCCTTTACAATGGCTTGCATGTAAAGAAGCAGTGATGGAGTTCTCACGTGATTCCTGCCGTTGCAATGCCTAGTGCAAAGCCTCGTCCCACCCATTGATGGACGTGGGATGTCTGGCAGTTCGCTTAGACTCAGATTTCTTATGTGTAAAAGGTGGTGATCACAGTCATCTGTAAGAACAGAATGGGGAAGAGTAAGATACTTAGGAGAACCTAGGTTCTAAGGTTGTCATGAGATTAAATAAGTTAACACTCATTCCTCTGGCATGGAATAAGGACAATTATTTAGGAATAAACTGAAACCACCTAACCTCCAGTGGCCCTGAGTCAGGATAGCAAATGCTGCAGTGTATTTATCCCCTTTAAAAATTTTGTATGAAATTAAAATAACCGTACTTGAGACACCACAAATTCAGTGAGACACCAGCTCCAGCTGAGAATCTGCATTGCAGGGAGGTTGGGAGCATCCCAGATGGCCGTGGGCGGTGCTTTCTTAGCAGCAGTGCCCAGTGGCACTGAAACAAACGTGCTGTCTGAGCCAGTACGGTCTGCCTTAGAGAGAAGACTTTCTAGTAGGTTCCATAGTTATAATCAGAGGTTTTCTCAGGTAAGTCAGGGAAATACCCAAGTGAAGCAAATGGTCATCCGTTCCATTGGAAAGGAAAGACTGCCTCTGAGAATGTCTAACCCTACTCACTTGTCTCAGGGAAACCAGATGTTTGGCTGGGTAGTTTCCCGGGTGTTTCAAAGGGTATTTCTTAGGTAGGCTTTGAATCAGAACCTAGAGATGGTGCTTAGTTGAAACCACTTTTAAAAGAGCCTGCATGTTGCATTGGAATTACCATCATGGTGAATCTAAGACGGGGAAGTCACTTTGTGACTGGTGGGTGCATATGATTTGAGGGTGAGTGACAATGGTTCCCACGGGCCTTTGCAATTTCTCCCTGACTCAGTATCTTGGTTTAAGGGGCCTAAGGGCAGTATCCTCTGTTCTTTTCTTTATCCAAATTAGACTCTTCCCCTCTCATTCACTCCAGCCTGATTCATTCATTCACTCATTTAAAAATATCAGTTGAGAATTTACTTTGTGCCAGGTACCGATGCTATAGCAGTAGGAAAAACATCCTTCAGTATATACTCAAGAATCATCCTAGAAAAAATTAACAGTGGTGAAATATTTTCTCAAACCTCTGCTAGCTCTGTCTTCACTCCTTTCTACATTCCACCCACATCGGCTCTTCCAGTGCATTCCTCCCCCCTAGAAAAACATGTGGTCAATGTGACTTAAAGTATCTCCTCTTCTAGTGTCTTTTAGTATTATTGTTATTAAATATGAAGCCATTAACTCCTCTCATTTAAAGGTGATTAAAGAGCTAGACTAGAACTTGGAGATCATTGAGATCAAGTGACTGTTCACTTTGTAGAAAAGAAAACAGTCAGAGCTCAAACCCAGAAAGGCCAGACCTGGTAAGGTCCTTTACATCTCATGCTGCCTCTTGAGTTAAGAGAAGTCTCAGCAAGGCTTCAGTCAAGGGGTAGGCTGACTCTGTAGGCTTACAGTCATTCAGTCCTACCATGTAGAAAGTCTTTCTCCTAACCACTCGGGTGGCTACCTCTCTTCTTCATCCTTCTCATTTCCTCCTCCCATAATTCCTAATAGCACTCGCGTTTAGTTTTTAAATCCAGCTAACTTTCCACTTCTAGCTGAAGTGGAAGGAGGTCCCCCCCACCAGTTCAAGCTTATACTCTTTCATACCATCACGCTCCGAAGGAGACAGAAGAACTAGCATTCTAGGGGCTCTGGAGCATGGCTCTCTGGAATCACTTGCTTTCCAATTAATGTCCCCATGAGATGGACTCTGTACTAATGACTGAGAGAAAATATGACAAGAATCTTAACAGTGGTTGCCTTGCCAGAATTTTTGTTTCCTTAAAAAAATTTTTTTGGACTTTTCAAATGTTCTTGAAGTGAAGAATAACAATTATTATTATATGTGTATATATGTATACATTTATATATATATATATATATATATATATATATCAGTCACATGTCAAAAGATGGGACATTTAAGAAAAGGAGACATACAGTTCTCTTTACTCAGAAGGGCAGGGAGAACAGATGATCATAACCTCCTGAACTGATCATTTAAAAGTACATAGCTATAAAATTCTACTAGTTTGTTGTTGACAACAATACAAAATAGAAGATTAGTTAATGGTCTTGATTATCTCATACAAAGCTTAAAAATTTACCTGAAGATAACACAGTTTCCCCTAGAATCCTTTTTACACATATGTATAGAAACATTAGAATTTACCTGTGTTCATTCTCACAATGAATGAAATCAGTACTTTTTAGTGAGTTTTGCAGATGTTGAGACCCTAACCTAGCGAGGTTAAATTACATCAGCTAAAGACACACTCCTGAGAGTGATAAAGCTCAAATTTAACTCCTTATCTAGCAGGAAGACGCTGGCCCCTGACTATTAAGCAATGCAGGAGTGAGTGCTGCCACCAGTTTTACAAAAAAGTACAGAACATATTTCTGTTGAAGTGAAGGGGATACTCTGTGAAGCTGGGGGTGGAATGGGAAGAATGAAGAAGGAGGAAGAAACTGAGAAAAGTTCATGGATTAAATTTTCCATTTTGCTTTCTCGTGGTAAAATTCAATGCAGAGATGGAATCTAAAGAATCATAATCCTAACATCAATTCTAAAATAACCGTAACCCATGAAATGCTATCTTAACACCTCTAGCTGTTTACACAACCTAGCAGTCACCTGATCTTATTCTATTCACCTTTTTTGCACACAGACCAAATGCTGAGCAGCTTTAGGTGGCATTATGGAATCTGCCCCTTTTCCTTCCTGGCAGCCCTGACCCAAAGCCCGCAGCAGCTGTCTCATGTGAACAACCCCCACCTAACCCCAAAGGTCCCCAGTGGTTTACAGAGGCTCCAGGTCATCCCCCAAACTGAGTTTCAGCTGATGCCAGGAGCCCACAGGGTGACTCAGGCCTGGGCTGACTGTAGTCCTAACTTCCCCAGAGGACAAGGACTGAGCCATTTGGGAATTTTGTGGGAAAGAAGGCAGATCCACCTCATAAAAAGATGACCACTCAGGCACCTGAGTGCTGATTTATACTCCAGTTTATAACATTGGAACTTCAGTAATACAAGCAGATGATAGATTTTTTTTTTTTTTAATACACAGACTGTCTCTTCAGTAGTCGTCTTCAGTAGCAATTTATTACACCACATCTGTGAGTTACAGGGCAGGCAGAGTGGCACCCCGGAAACCCCACACCTGCCCTGGTCTAAATGGGTTCTGCCATCCGCCGTATCAATACAAAACATACAAGACCTTAAGTGGAAACCAGACTTTAATACAATTAGAAAAGACAGAGACAAAGAATATATTTTCTAAGTCAAGCACCCAATGTTATCCAAGTCCTCGTGGGTAAAAGTCTACCCAAATGGGATTGGCCCAAAGCAAGTCTTGAAAGCCTGTCACTAGTCTAGAACAGCTTTTGGCAGGGACCCATCCAAAAGGGTCAGAAACAGTCAGACAATTCTGAGAGGAACAGAACAAAATCAAAACCAAAATCAACACAGCCATCGTTAACCTCCCCACGGTTCTCTCACCCACATCTCTTTCAATCAGACCAAGCCAGTGCAGCTTCTTTGCAAGTCTCTCTGCTCCTTGGGCCTCTTGTGGCTTTCCATCCTCTTCCATCTCCTCCTGTCTTCTGTCTGCATTCTGTGTCTCCTCTGTGTGTGTCCTCCATCTGTCCTGTCTCTCTTCTCAAGCTTCTTATATCCTGCTCAGTTCCACCCTACCTTGGGTGGGACAGGGAACCTGGGACACACCCTTTCTCCTGGGGACCACCCTGTTACATGTGGACAGTCATGGCTGTTGATTCATATGGTCAATATCCTAAATTCTGTTGCTTGGGCAAAGGAGACACAAAAGCCTTTCTTTCCTTTCTCTTCCTCCTTCCAGTTGCTCTTTATCCAGAGTGGCCCAGTTGCTAACTGCACTACTTTTTCTGACAACCTTATGAGATGAGGTATTGTTACCTCCATTTACAAATAGAAAAACTAGACAAGATTCATAACCAAAGTCACACAGCCTGTAATTGGTGGTCAGGATTCAAACCCACCTCAGAAAGACTCCAAAGCCTTGCCTTTTGTCACAAAATGAACTGTCAGTGAGACAGCATTCTGATTTAGTTCCCTTTGTTCCATTCCAGCATTCATTTAAAAAAGTTTCCCAGCCTCATAGCAATTTCTAAAACTGAGAAAAAACAACATAATTAACTTAGAATAGGTTTTTAAAGTCTTGTATGTTTTCCCCAAGAAACTGTACATTAATTACAGGAGGTGAAAGACATAGAAGACTTTTAAGGTTGTCTTAAAGGAAATTTGAGAGAATTCTGTTTTGGAGAACAACAGCACATGCTATTTTGTTTTAGTTTTAGTTTTTCTACTATAAAAAAAACCCTAAGAAAAGTATTTGTACAATACTGATTTAAAGAAAATTACCATGCCTAGACTGTGTGATGTACCCCATTATACAACACCCACTCTTCCTTTTGCCCACATTTTTATAGTATTGACACATTTCTCTTTCCTTGATACTATTGGTATGCTTTCTTACTATGTAGTTTTGATTAGAATCATTCTAGTGATTCATGGAGAAACAAATAGAGAAAGTGAAGACAATTCCTGTGACGATAAGGCAAGAACTGAAAGAAAGGGAAGGGAGGGGATGACTAAAGGTACATGGATGGGTCTATCTGAAAAAGCTATTTTTTGAGGTGGAGTGACAAGTATGGAAATAGGGTGTGCACTTTGGAAAGAAGATTGGATATGCTGGTGAAGGGACAGATTACACTGAGCCCCAAACTCTGGAGCTATTAGTACTAATGCTGGAGGTTGAGCTTGTTCTGGAGCAAGTGACTAAAAGGAAGGAGGGAAAAGAGGCACTGGAGATGGACAGTGTCACCAGCTCAGTTAGCCCTCCTCTAGGGATATCCCCGAGACTGCCCCTTGGAGAACATGAATCTCATATTCTCCCTAACTAGGAAGAGCAATGCCCAGGCATCATTTTATTGCTGGTATTTTGCTGTTTTCTTTTTTTTAACCATGATACACGATACATATGTTTAGCCATATATACTGAGTGCATGTTGAAGCAAAAAGTCCAGCATTTGAAAATACAATAGCAGGAACCTTAGCAGTTTCTTAGAAGAAAAAAAAGTACCACAAGTAATTCAATATAGTCTGGAAAGAACAAAAGGGACTCATAACTAAGCTTTATCACAAAATGTATTTAATTTGTTCATGTCTACGGTTTACATCACTCTTTTTTTTTTTTTCCAGGAGCCTTGCAAACAACAATCTCCAGACACTCCCAAAAGACATTTTTAAAGGCCTGGATTCTTTAACAAATGTGTAAGAGGAGCTAAAACATCACTCACTAATTAGTTAATTAGTTAATTTATAGTAGTTAACAGAAAAGATGGATATTGATAATTAGAATTTTTAATTGACTTTTAAGTTAAATCAGAATTTTAAATGGACAAAATTTAAATTTATTTGGACTAACTTTTGAGTCTTCTACAGTACTTGCATTGGAAATTCTGAGGATACGGTGCCCAGGCATTTCTTTGATAAGATGGGTGTCTGTATGGGAGGGAGGGATGATAAGGGACTTTGAGTGGGTGGGAAGAAGAGGCCCAGATAGAAATCTCAAGATGCCCTTTTTTTTCTCATGAGATCCAGGAAATGGGGCTACAAAGGAAAACATAAAGGAGTCTGGGAAACTGACAGAGTGGAGATGAAAGGTTACACCCAAGGGTTGGTCAGTCAAAAGAGAAATGGAGCAGGAAGTGGGGGAAGGGAAGAAAGTTTGCCTTTTCTCATTAGACTGAACAACAACTCTAGGCTTAATCCCCAGGAATTTGGCTTAAGCCCCAGTAAGGGAATGAACTTAATTATTTTTGACCCTTTTCAAACAAAAAAGCTTTCAAACTTTGACTTTTAAGCCTCAGAGTGAAAGATCTTTGTAAGGAATTTGTATATTTTGCTGTGAGCAAAGCAAGTAATATATGCCAAACCCTCTCAGAAGCAATCTAGTTTCATTAAGTGCCTTCTATAACATTAAAAGGAAATGAAATGCCATAAGGTAGAATAAAGGAACAAATGAAAGGATATATGAAAACAAAAGGTTTCTTTATTATTCAGGTACTTTACTATAGCATATGAATTCCAAACAACTCTTCTTTCATTACAAAAAAATCTGAGTCAAGTATTTTCTTATAAACCCAGTATTTAACTTCAAATCAGTAAGCTAATGAAAAACTTTCTTTGTTCCTTGCAGTATTCCTCAGCCCCTCCTCCATGTCTCTTTCCCCAATTTCTGAATGATGGTTTATTTCCAAGAGAGTGCCAGGATCAGGACACTTCCAAGAGTCTCCAACAAACCATAGTAATCCACTCTGGTTTACAATAGTTCAGAACATTCTGGGTCAGAATATTCTTGGGAGATGAGGTCAGTTCTGGGAATATCTTGAAAGTTAGATGATACTGTTAGTGGATATGCCACAGCAGATCTAGGGCTACAACTTTTGGTGAGACCCTCTGACCCACCTTTGGTCCACCTATACCCTACACTAACAAGAAAGAACAAAACTGTTCAAATTAGCTTCATCTCTTCAAAGAATCCCACAGTGGGTTTGGCTTCCTGGGTATATTCTCATATGCCCAAATCAAGAATAACCTAAGAAGTACAAGGACCTATGAAATCTTGTCTCTTTTAGCAGGTTTCTTGGTTTTCTTGACTATATCCCCTAAAAAATACTTTTAAATGCTTGAGCATTTAAAAAGTATTTGTGTGCATGTGAAGAGTAGGCAGTACCTATCTTAGGAATTCTGTGTGACCAAGAAGGGTTTTAGAAAGGAGATGGAATTTCTGAACAGAAGCAAAGCAAATAAACAGAAAACTTGGTGAGCTGGAATCACACATGGAAAGTTAAACTATGCTGTAGAGTTTATTACAGACACGAGCTATTACATGTCAGCAGTAACTTTGCTGTGTTGAAGTCATTTCCTATTAAAACTGAATTTGTAGAGCATGGAATATGATTAGAATTAATTATGTCTGTGAGGAAGAAGAAAGGCAAATAGTTTACTTGATTTAATTAAATATGATACAATAGTTACTATATTCTACTCTCTGAACTTGAACTGGCCAATATGGCCACACATGCACCAGAAACATGTTCTTAGTTCAGATGAGGAATGGAACTAAGTACAATTAAAAATTAAGTAAAAAACTAAATCTAAGTTTTAAAACTTATCCTCAGTTCAATTATTAGAAAACTTTTAGGAATGTATGACAACTTGGGTATGTGAATCTACTTTTTTCAACTGTAAATTTTATTAATCGAAATACAGAAATACAGATCAGATAGTTCTGATGAAAATTTAGCAATTTCAATTTCTATTTGAGATGTACAGTAAATACTAAATACACTTGAGACTTCAAACATGATATATCAAAGAATGACAAGTATTGCATTAATAATTTTATATTAACTACATGTCAAAATAATATTGTATATGCATCAGGTTAAATAAAATAAACTTTTAAAATTAACTTCACTTGTTTCTTTTTTTACTTTTTCATTTACCTAGAGAAAACTGCAAATTACATATGTGGTTCACATTCTATTTCTATGGCCAGCACAGCTCTAGATGAGCTACCTACCTTTGAATTCGAGAGGGAGTCAACTATGAGTTTCCACTGACTGGAGTAGCTTTCAAGGGTGTGCTGTGGTAAACTCTGAGTCTAAAGCGAATGATCAGTGAGATTCAAGGTAGATTATAAGGCATGACGCGAAGCCAGATAAGGTCATTCTGCCGTGTTAATTGCTGAAATAGAAATCATGTCTGTGAAGGTAGAGTTCTCGTATAGCAAAAGCAGCTAAAGTTTGTCTTTCAGGGACCTGAGAGGGAATTCATTTAATTGTGACTGTAAACTGAAGTGGCTGGTGGAATGGCTAGGCCACACCAACGCCACTGTCGAGGACATCTACTGTGAAGGTCCCCCAGAGTACAAGAAGCGCAAAATCAATAGTCTCTCCCCCAAGGATTTTGATTGCATCATTACAGGTAATGTATTCCAAATCATTCCACCTCGTATAGTTAAAATAAGGACTGCATATTTTTGCACGTGAAGGAATTGATATTTTTTACATCTTAAAAACTAACCAAGAAATTTAATTGAAAAAATAGTAAAATCCATTAAATCTTCATGTGCTTAAAAGTAAAATAAAATTGCCATTTTACTGTTTCTCTGAAATAAATGTATTTCTTATGGATATTTGCAATCTGGCCAAGGAAAAGGCATTAGCACACAGTTACTCATCATCATTTCCTATTTTTGCAGAATTTGCAAAGTCTCAAGACCTGCCTTACCAATCACTGTCCATAGACACTTTTTCTTATATGAACGATGAATATGTAGTCATTGCTCAGCCTTTTACTGGAAAATGCATTTTCCTTGAATGGGACCATGTAGAAAAGACCTTCCGGAATTATGACAACATTACAGGTATGATTGTATTTTGAGTGAAAAGTTAAGCTGTTTGGGCCAAAGGCAGCAGGAAAAGAGAAATGGCATTAGGGAATGCTTTGGGTAGGCTTAGAGTTATTTCTATCTCAATTCTACCATTTACTAAGTGACCTGAGACTGTTCCCTAAACTTTAATTTCCTCACTTGTAAAATGAAAATGATAATGCCTAACCCATAGGGTTGTTATAACATACTCAAGAAACTTAGTATAAGAACCAGCTTAGTAATACACCATAAAAGTTGGAGTATTTTTTTCTTCAAAGAAAAAGTACTGGACTAGGAATAATGAGTTCTAGGAATGAGGTTTTCCCACAAACTAAGTACATAAGTCACTGACCTGTACTGGGTCTCCTTTCCTTTAACAATAAAATAAGGAGGTTGTCTTAGAGCAATGAGTCTCAAAATCTGTTGCACAAATGTTATGTCTATAAAACATTAACATATGCCTTGTGATAAAAGGGGCTATGCAGTCTAATAAAACTGTGAACCATGTCTTCCTCTAATTCATAATAATATACATTAGTGACTCTCAGAAGTCCTACAGTGAGGAAAACTCTTTCCAGTATTTTTTGCTTTTAATTTGATCATGGAAACCAATTTCTTCATTAAATTTTTATTTAAGTGATCTTTTAAGTTTCTTTCTCATTTTAACAATGTCTAAATTTTTAATTCTTAAATTAGACCACGGGGCTGCCTCTGAAGTGTTTTATTTGCTTTAGCTTCTATTATCTTTAAATCCACCCCTAGAAATCACTACAACTTCATCAAAGGTCACCCTTTAGAAAAGGCTAGAAGGGTCATAATTAGATTTTGTTGATGACCATCAATCCACTTGCTTGAAGGATCAAAACAGATCTGGGGTTTCCTTAAAAATGAGGTGCCCAGACAAAGGAATCTCCTCCAAATTCAGATCCTCCCAGAAACTCCCTTCTTTCTCAAGAAGAAAAGCTATACTTCCCTTTTTCCCTTAGCTCCCTTCCCCCCTGAGTTTTCCAGTGGACTGCAGCAGTACTTTGTACACTCTTTATGAGGTTCGTCTTATCTGTCCACAGTCCATTGGTTGCTTTGGATGAGTCTTAGATGAGCAGTTGAAAGATAAATGGATGGTATTGGTATTTGTAGATTTTCAGAGTTTAGGATGATAGATACATTACAAATATCACTCATCTATCATGGTGGTCTTTCTTACAGAGTGCAGACATGGCCATAGAATTCTCAACATAGTTCTCCAGGCAGTCATAATCAATCAATCAATAGTCAATATTGGTACATGGCTAAAATCTAGTGACCATCCCTGATGTAGTCCAAACCCTCATGGTACAGAAAATTGAATATAGAGCAGCTGAGTGATTTTTCAAGCAATTGATTCCTGGTAAGGGTCATGATAAATAATTTTGCCTATGGATGTAGCCAATGCAGAATGTATTGCCTCAGAGCCCCTAGATGTGCTATCAGAAAAGGTACTGCTACTTTTGGATTTAGATCAGAAACTACTGATACATGTCAAACTCTTCCAAAAAGACAGGCGGTTCGGCCATTGAGAGATCCCATCTCATTTTCTGAGATTTCCCAAAGCAACTTTCGTGAATATCATCTGTGGCTGTACCCCTTTTTCACTTCTCTCAAGTGCTCCTTTTCCTCTTCTCTCCTGCCACCAGTCTCACCTAAAACTTCAGAAAAATGATAAATGGCATCTTCTTCCTTTCTCAGGGGAAAGTCAGGTTATTCTAAAGCAAGAAGCAGTTCGCACTTAGAACAACCAATTACAGGTAGGACTGTGGGCTGCCCAGACCATATCTCAAAACTTTGTAGGGTTGTTCTAGAACTTTGTGGAATCCTAACCAAAAGGAAAGCCTTAGAAAAGTTAATCTCCTATCAGATTGGGCTAAAAACGTAGAGTTGTGTTTGAATCCCCACCCATCTGACTGACTCTTGGCAGCACTAAAGCAGAGCTTCAGTTTGCTCAACTGGAAAGGGGTGGATAATACTATTTATCTCGTACGACTGTTGAGAAATTTTAATGGAATGATTTGTCAAAATACCTAGGAGGTGCTTAATAAATGGCAGTTTTTACTAGAGTTATGATATTTGCTCTTGATGTGTCAGGGAAAGCAATGCTTTCTTTCTGCAAGAAGTGAAAGGAGGAACCCAGGCTGTTGTCATGTTTTCTAAATATCTAGTGCAGTTGGATGTGACAAATGACATCCAGTTGATGGCTACAAGTTCTCATGAGATGCAAAGGTGCAGGATCTCAGGATCCTGTAGCCAGTGGGCCTAGGCGACTGCCCATCCCTACTCAACCAAGGAAATCTCTTGCTTAGTGCTGATTTTGGAAAAAGTTGTATGGCCTCAGCCTGCATGTTTATATGCGCCAAAAGAGGATGGCCATCCAACTAATCTCTCATTTGTCTTTTCCCAGGCACGTCCACTGTGGTGTGCAAGCCGATAGTCATTGAAACCCAGCTCTATGTTATTGTGGCCCAGCTATTTGGCGGTTCTCACATCTATAAGCGAGACAGTTTTGCAAATAAATTCATAAAAATTCAGGATATTGAAATTCTCAAAATCCGAAAACCCAATGACATTGAAACATTCAAGATTGAAAACAACTGGTACTTTGTTGTTGCTGACAGTTCGAAAGCTGGTTTTACTACCATTTACAAGTGGAATGGAAATGGATTCTACTCCCATCAGTCCTTACATGCGTGGTACAGGGACACTGATGTGGAATATCTAGAAATAGCCAGACCACCTCAGACACTCAGAATGCCTCATTTAATCCTGTCTAGTAGCTCCCAGCGTCCCGTAATTTATCAGTGGAACAAAGCAACACAACTATTCATTAACCAAACTGACATCCCTAACATGGAGGATGTATACGCTGTAAAGCACTTCTCAGTGAAAGGTGATGTGTACATTTGCTTGACAAGATTTATCGGTGATTCCAAAGTCATGAAATGGGGCGGCTCCTCATTTCAGGATATTCAGAGGATGCCATCACGAGGATCCATGGTGTTCCAGCCTCTTCAGATAAATAACTATCAATATGCAATTCTTGGAAGTGATTACTCCTTTACTCAAGTGTATAACTGGGATGCAGAGAAAGCCAAATTTGTGAAATTTCAGGAATTAAATGTTCAGGCACCAAGATCGTTCACGCATGTGTCCATTAATAAGCGTAATTTTCTTTTTGCTTCCAGTTTTAAGGGAAATACACAGATTTACAAACATGTCATAGTTGACTTAAGCGCATGACACACCAGTTCTGTGGCTGCCATCAGCAACTTTCTACAGTACATGATCCGGATGAACTCAATGCATGATGACTTCTTAGCACACTTGCAAATGAATGCCTTTCAAACATGAGACTGCTAGAACCAAGCACTACCAGTATCTCCATCCTTAACTGTCCAGTCCAGTGGTGTGGGACGTGACCTTTTCTAAGACAAAATTGAATTGTGTAACTGTTCTTTGCAGTGAAGATGTGTAAATAAGTGTTTAATGGTAACTGTTATTCCAAAAAGAAATATTAATATGTACTTTTCCATTTATTTATTCATGTGTTGAGAAACAACTGCCAAATAAAATGTTTACATTTTCTTTCATATCCCAAAGGTAATTATTTACAGGAGTTGTTTTATTTTTTGGTGATAGTATGTGGAGGAAATAGTTTTATACAGCAGGGTTGTATTTGGATCAGGAATGTATGGTGTCAATAATAATGGTGAAGATGAAACACTGATATCGATTACCCATAATTTAAAAATAAGCTTTTCAACTGATTTTGGACATTCAAAGATGTTTCCAGAGGTCATGGCTTTTTGGAACTCTTTGAGGTGAAATGGTGAAAAGAAAGAGAAATCCGCCTATTGCAAGAGGACTAGTTTGAAATAGAAAGAAAGTAAGATTCATTTATTTTTTGTCTTATAGTTACAACTAAAACATCATTCTGACAACTTGTAGAAGAAGCTAAAGTCAAGATTTTGGAGTTTAAAAATGCTATTCAAGGACTTTCTAAATGTGTGACTCTAGAAACATCTGAGAGTTGAAAGAGATTGTCATCTTATCGCACTTGCTTCAATAGCACCTTATATAAAGCCTCTCAATCTGCTTAAGGATTCTTCACTTCTAGACACTAGTTTTGATACATTACTGACATGCTTCAGAATGCCTAGGAAGCTCATATTTGATTTTCTAAATCCTTGCTCCTGGATCATATGGGTTGTGAGCACCAGCACAATGCTGGTGATATATAGGTTCTCAAAAAATGCTTTTGAAGAAGCACTTGTCCTCCCGTTATAATATAACAATAAACTTTTAGAGGCCCTTTGACCTAATCAGGCATATTTGTTGGGTATCTATTAAGAATGGGTTATTCCAGTCGGGGCAGGGAGGAGAATTGAGGGAGTGCAGGGTACCGTCCTTACCTTCTGGGGCCTTAGAAGACTAACTGGAAGACTAGCTTAGAAGGCTAACAGAAGCCTACAGAGCCAGTAGTGAGTGCCAAGTACCATCTGAACTTTCTGATTAAAGTATCATGGGAGTATCAAAGATGACTTCCTGGAAGAAAGAAATCATAGCAGAGTAGATATTCCTAGCACAGTTTCTGTGTGCTGACTTCATGGAGGGGATTAGATCTTCCTCCAATTCATTCCCCAGATTCTCTGCCAAAAGACTGGGTGTAGAGAGTGGGAGAGGGAGAGAAACAGCAATCACTCTGCCGTATCTGGCAAAGTTGAGGCATCAGAGGTAGACTTAATAGTCACATAGTCCCCACATATTACCTGAGAAGTCCCCAGCAAACTGGGGAGTTATTCACAGGAACCAGATCCCTTTATCACATGGGGAAGATGTTAACTTCAACGGTCCTGGAGGAAAAGATGATTTACTCACCCTCAATCCTGCAGACTGGGAAGACTAGCCTTTAAATGTTTTACCTTTTCAGGTCTCTTTTCCAACAGTGTAGATGCTGCTGTTGGAAAAGAGATGTTGTGTGCAGGTTGGGTGTTAAGTCAGTCTTGCCATGTATTGGCTTTGTCCACAATTATTTAACCTTGTTGAACCTCAGTTCCTTCATCTGTAAAAGGACAGTGATGCTTATTCTACATGCAGTGGAAGGACTGAATGAGATAATGTGCACATGGTGGGTTGATTTTCCTATTAATTATAACAATATCTCCCATCCCACAGGCTCTAGGAGAACCTTGGCCCCACCCAATTAAGAAACAGTACCTAATTATCCTATCCCTAAGTCTGGGTAGGTTTGTAACTAATAGGATATGGTAAAAATGATGTGGTTTGGTTTTGAGGCCAGCTCATAAAAATAATAGAGCTTCTGGCTTGTAAATTGGGAAACTTGCTATTGGAATCCTGAGTTTCCACTGAGAAAGTTCTACTAGACAAAGGCCACCATTATATGAGGAAGCATAGCTGAGGTCCTCACTAATAGCCACATCCACCACCAGTCACATGAAAGAAGACGCCTCCAGATGATTCCAGCCTCCTTCTGTCAAGTCACCACCAGCCATCAAATTTACGGAACTAAGAACCTGGACATTCAAAAGCAGAGAAAAACCATCTCCATGGCACCCCATCCAAATTTCTGACCCACAGACTCTATGAGCATAATAAAATACTTGTTTTAAATAGTTAAGTTTTGGGGTAATTTGTTACACTGCAGTGGGCATGAAACAGCACTCACCAATTACTAGCTGTTACTACTGGACTCCACACCCACAGTAGCATTGCTTTTGGGATATCTTCTACCTTATTGTCAATGTAATTCACTGTCATTTCACTTCTAAAGGGTACCTCCTATTTTCAATATGTTATCACTGTTATTACTCTGTGCCAGGCACAGAGGAATGCAGAAATTGAAGAACTAGATATTGCCCTGTTTGTCTTCATAGAAGTATTGACTATTTAAGTCAGCAAATATACCTTAAGCCTGAGACCCAGAGATGTGGAGTGAGGTGGGTAAGGTGGGCCTCCTGGTACTGTCCTTTCTCCATCATATGATGCTACCTTTCAAAATCTCTCCCTCCGATGCAAATCTGCCATTGTAGATGGGGAGAGAGACTAGGAATGAGGAAGCTGAGGAGGATATATGGTAAAAATATTGCAGGAATTGATCAGCCTTTTTTGAGAGTTGCCCTCTCTCCCTGTGCCCTTCATCTAGCCTACAGTAAGTAACTCTACCCTCTCCCCAGCCACAGGTTTCTGGCCCTGAAGTGAAAGTCCAGTCTTCTGTTCAACCTAGAAGCTGGGCTACACTCATGCTGAGCCAATCCAGTTCTCTCTCCAGGGCATTCACAGAGAGTAGCGGAGGCTGGGTCAGTTAGCACAGGCACCGGATTTGTAAGGTTGTGTTCTTAAATCAGGTTCCCTGGAAGCAGAGGGATGTACAAAGGTGTTCTCAAGTTGCACCTGAAAGGGAGTGAGAAGGGCATAGGGCAGGGGAGATACTATGCAAAGAAATCTTTTCAGAAGTCTAGCTTCATCCCAAACTCACAGGGAACTCCAGAGCATCAATATACCACAGGGGAGTGTCAGGCCTTGAGCCCAGGAAGATGGACTTTTACTCGCCCTCATCTGACAGTCATTGACCAAAGAGTCAGGACAGGGATAAACATTCAGGCTTCTTCAGGAGAAAATATTCCAGTTGGGTAAAGGTAATCCTTCAGGGAAGGTTACAGCTGAGAGCCTTAATCCATACCACAGTGGCTGCAGGAGAGGTGCATCAGCCTAATAAAGAACATCTAGGTAGGATTCAATGGCACAGGCCACATTGAAGGTGACTGAAGTACAGAAGTCACCATTTTGGAGTGGCCATGATGGCCTATGGACCAGAAAAGCAGAGGAAGCTAATCCAAAAAGGTGAGACAGGACTGAAGTAGAAGCTCAGAAAAAAAAGCAGAGGTAAGAAACTACATAGTCAGAGGGAGAGAGAGAGGGCGTCAGGGAAGGAAGGATGGTGAGAGGGGGGAGAGAGGGAGGGGAGAAAGAGAGAGGGAGGGAGGGTAAAGGGAGAGTAAAAAGGAAGGGAGAAGAGTTAGGGAAAGGAAGACTAGGAAGTATGGTGTCCCATGTTGGGTCACCTGAGAATTAGACTCTGAGAAGTCAATGTACAAACATCTAATAGGGAGAACTTTTGAAAGCAAAATGCAGAAGGGGAGAAGGAAGTAGAATTAGGCAGAAGAAGCTATGGGTCACGATGAGTTCCAATAAAAACAGCATTGTAGGGAGCACAAAAGTTGCGATATTCTTTCTCCGTTGTCCCATATTGGAGCAGGGGGACAATGCCTTTATACCTCCATGCTGATTAGTCATTGGATGTGGACTGTCCCTAGAAAAAAAGCATGGCCTTGGGTAAGGCTGCTTCTTTAGCAATGGCAGTCCCTAAAGAGGGTGGGCACTGTCCCTTTTGTGCCCAGGCTACCCAACCACTTACAATGCCCTTTCCCTACTTTTCTATATCCCTCAAAATCTTAATCCTTCTTATCTAGCCAGTTAGATGAGTTTTCTCTGGCTTTCTCAGCCTATTGTTTTTACCACAAGTAAGACTCAGTTCATTCTGCCTTACATTATGGTTAGTTGTTGAAAGAAACATCTTTCCCACAAGGGACCATGGAGATGGATCACGGGTGAATTGGTGGTGGGCTACCCAAGGGGAATGCAAAATGTAAAAGACATAAATAACAATAAAAATATATATTATAAAAAAAAATAAATAAAAACAAACCTGCGGATTATCTGAAAAAAAAAAAAAAAAAAAGAAACATCTTTCCTACCAGGTTACCCAACCCCAGAGAGTAGGGACTGCATCTTAGGCATCAGCTTCTTGTACCCCACCCCACCCTTAATTTTCTGGAGCAGCACTACTTTATAGAGTCCATGAAGTTGGTAGAAATGAACCACTTAAGTCCAGTGGCTTCAGCCTTGCTGTTTGGATAGCTGAGAAGTAATCACATCCTGTACAGAGAATTCCCAGCCCCATAAAGAACCCTGACCATGGATCACCCCAAAAGAATAGGTTTGCACAGGCCCACCTGCACCCCCACAGGTAACTGGGGTAGACTGGGAAGTGAAAGAGATCCAATTTATTTCCCAAGTAAATCCTTATCACAAGCAAGAATTTCAGGTCTACCTAAAACTTGGCCCACAAAACTGAAGCATAGGCACTGATTTAATTAATCCAGGGGGAGTCAAAGAAGACTGATACTAATACTTTTGGAAAGTCTATGCCCTTTGCAAATTTTATCCCAGTGAGAGATCTACATCCATGGTCAGCACTACTCAGAGAAGCCCCAGGGAGAGCATCTTCCATAGCTGATGCTTTTAACAATAATACCCAGCAAAACTGTGTCCCAGCAATCAGTCTTAACAATGCCAGATCTCAGGACAACTGTCCTTTAACCTTTATTTCCTCATTCCTGTCTACTTATGTTTATTTAACAATTCTTTTTAAAAAACAAAACTTTAATATAAGAAATATTCTTTAATATTTCAATTTAATTATAATAGTTTACATTTGCTGAGCACTATGAGTCAAGTATTATATTAAGTGCTTTCACTGTGTTACTCTTCCATCTTCTATGAGTCTATACTAATAGTATTATTTTACAGATGAGAAACCTGAGTCTTAGAAAAGCAGAGTAACTTGCCCACAGTCAAATAGCCAGTTAAGAAACAAAGTCAACATTCATTTGGATAGTATTCAACTGTGACACTATGCAATAAAGTGCTTAAAGCCAAAATATATACCAAAAATTTAGAACTGTAAACTGCCAGGTAAGCAAATACCCCACTTTGGGAACCTGGAGCATCCCCCATAGCTGAGGGCTGTTGGTAGCTATTTAGAGTCATGGATACAACAAGCTCAATTTCATTGAAGACATTCATTGAACACCTACTGTGTACAAAGCACTAGGGCGGATGATATAAACTAAATGAAAATGAACAAAAAGTTGTCCATCTCCTTAAAGAATTTACAAACCACTGGGCCCTATTTCTTAAAGACAACATGTGAAAAAATAATAAGAGGCAAAAGTAAGTTCTATAAAGGAGAAGTGAAACATGACATGTGTTTTATCATTTTTTTCCTGTGAGTTTATTTTGTTGGTGTCCACAATATTCATTTCCTTGGGGAAGTAGAGTGTTAACAGCATGTGTTTTAGACTCAGGCAGAACTGGGAATGTACCTTAATGTGGCTGCTTACTGGCTCTATGACCCTGGCCAAGTTAATCATTAAAATAGTCATACAGTGGTTTGTAGATTTAATATTAGCTTCCCAGGGGCTGGTTATTTTTAAGACCTCCACTGTACTTATGAGGTAGTAACTTGCCCACATATAGCCAGGATGGATGACCTGGGAGCTTGCATCTGACCATTCCATTCTGCTTTCTCAGTTGAGGTATATTGCAAAAGTGGTGCATTGTTTAGGAACTATAATCATCGATCAGGTTAGGTAAAGGATTTCTCTGCACCATCACATCCTTTTCTGTGAAAGCTGATGATATCTGTGGACTTCTAGGAGAAGAGGTGGAACAAAATCCCAGCTGATCCTGCCACCAGAGGCAGTTGAGTCCACCAAGAGAGGGAAGCGTGGGAAGTGGCCAGAGGGATGTGAGTAGACCACCCCAGCAGCGTCCTCAAGCTGCAGGATGGGAGGTTCCCGGCTTTACTTATTAAGTATATTTCGTTCTGAAAAGAAGACAGGATTGAGCTCAGATGAGGGATCACATACCTAAATCACTTATACTAAAATCACTTATACCTAAGTGATTTTGGACAAGTTTCTTCAACTAGTAGAAGTCATTCCCAACTAAAAGTGATCTGGTAAAGAAAAGCATAATCTCATTTTCTGTCTCCAAACCCTGTCAACTCTCAGTTAGTGTATCAGAATAATTTCTGGGGATCTTCCCAAACACATAGAGCCATTTCTCTACCCCAGATTCTGATGTCTAGGAGACACAGTGGTCAGGTTGTAAGTTACTGAAATCCAATTAAACTAGGTAAAATATAAAGGTATATCTAGCTTCAGAAATACCTGGACCAAAGACTCAGTGATTTTTTTCTTAATTCGTCTTTCTCTGTTTACCTAATTTTTTCCTCTGTTGACTTCTTCTAAATCAGTCTCTCCTTTCATCACAACGGACACAGCAAAAATAAAAAAAAATAATCAGAGATTACTACAAACAGCTATACGGAAACAAGTACAACAACCTAGAGGATATGGACACATTCATAAAACTATACAATCACCCAAAACTAGACAAAGAAGATATAGAACACCTAAACAGACCAATCACAAGTAGTGAAATTGAAACAGTAATTAAAAACCTTCCCAAAAACAAAAGCCCAGGACCAGATGGTTTCACAAATGAATTCTACCAAACATTCAAAAATGAAATAGTCCCTATATTACACAAACTCTTTCAAAAAATCGAGAAGGAAGGAGTAGCTACCAAACACATTCTATGAAGCAAATATTACTCTAATACCGAAACCAGACAAAGACAACACAAAAAAAGAAAATTACAGACCAATCTCCCTAATGAATACTGA
>PVIJ01001544.1:147592-194295 GCA_004024925.1 Scalopus aquaticus
CCGAAAATCAATCAATGTAATCCAACACATCAACAAAAAGAAAAATAAAGACCATATGATCATATCAATAGATGCTGAGAAAGCATTTGACAAAGTACAACACCCATTTATGATAAAAGCCCTTGAAATCCTTGGGATAGAAGGAACATACCTCAACATAATAAAAGCCATATACGACAAAAAGACACTCACCTGTAGCTCAAAGGTGATGTATGGCCAAGTTAGCCATGTCCACTAGAAAACATATTTCTTTGCCAGTCAATTGTAGCAGAAGTCCAGGGTGATGCCCCATGGCCCATTGCCCATCCCTGAAGTGATTATTTTGGCTGAGGATACAAAGCTCTGATGGGTCAAACTTAGGTCACATGCTAACCCCTGGAAACCACGAATGAAAATCATGTAGAATGAGAACAAGGTAAGGGTGAGTGCCTAATGTAAAACTGAAGTATTATTAAAAAGAAGAAAAGGATGCTGGAACTGCAAAACAGCAGAAGTTATCATCAGTAGGTGTGGTCCCTATCGAGAATTGGCGTGGTCTCTATTGAGAATCTTTATTTAGAGAACCAGTTACCAGGGAGAGGCCATACCCTCCGGATGTCTACAATCCCTTCACTAAAAAATTTCAAAGAGCCCTGCCAGTTCTTATTTTGCAAAACTTGACAAATATAATCTCCCGTCTTTGTCTATTATTCATGATAATTCACTGTTACAGTTTCTATGCACATTCTAAATTCTGTTCTCTCAAATAATCTGTTTTAAAATAACATTTTTCCCAAGTGAGAAATCTATCTGCCAATTCTGAATTAGTGGCCATCCACCCTGAGAGATGAGACCAAGAGTTCCTAGATCACCTTCTGGTCTCTTCCTGGATGTGCTTCCAATTTAGATCAATCTCTACTTGCAAGGACAGCATCAGCTGCCCTCTCTCCTTGCTCTAAGCACTTTTCAATATTGACTTTGCAGATTAAAATCTTAGAGGCTCCATAGTGGTCCAGGACTTTTCCTGACTTAGCTTTCCTGCAGGAATCTAGTCACTGACCAGAAATCATCATAGACCAATCTCAGCACAGAATTGAATGCAACACATTGACTTCTACTAATAATAGTTCCCCAATCTGGGTATTACCCAGAATCACCTAGAAAGCAAAATAATTCTACAGATACGTGGAACCCCACTTCAGATTCACGAAATTGAATCTTCAAAAAATGAGATCATAGGTATTTTTATTAAATCTATTATGTGATCACAATGTTAATAGCCAATTCACTCTGCTAAATAACCATACTGTACTGTTCAGTGGCATGTCAAGAGCACCAAGCGTATGGTTACAAGAGTTGGCCAAAAGCTCTGTAATGTGCTAGATGTAAGAATTACCTGGAGCAAGACATTTAGGTTTCTTTTGGCCTCAGTTTCCTCTACAATATATTGGAAGTGGATCAAGCCATCCTAAAGGACCTTCCAACTCTGAAAATTCTATAGTTTTCTGTTATAATAGGAAAATAATTTGTTTAGAAGTTTGAAGGTTTGGGCCCAATATCACCACCACCATTATATTTTACGACCTTGAGTGGTCACTTTCATTCTCCAGGTCACAATTTTCTATCTTTCAAGATGAGTTGGTTGAAGCACATGAGTTCTTTATTTTTATAATTCTAAGGTAGGTCTACAATAATGAGTAAGCCTTAAATAATCCTTCAGAATAATCTGTTGAAGTGTACAGTATGAACAAGATGAGAATGATTACAAGTCTCTATGACTTGGGTTTGCTGAGCATTTGGTATGTTGGTGTTTGATGGATATGACATTTTACTGCACCAAGTGGGAATAGAGTATTTTTAGCACAGAATTCACCAAGGCTTAGTAAAGAGGGCTTGCACTCTGAATGAAGTGTAAGCAAGCAGAGATACTATTTTAGAGCACCAAAGATAAAAACCCCTTCCCGTCCACTATCATGAAATAGTCATATAAATACTTATTTTTAGCACAAAGCTTGAAGACTTGCCTCTTTACTCCCTAAAGACAGTATTCCACCTATTTCAATGATTCTTCTAGTTCACACACATTCCTTCTGTCTTTAATGGCTTGAGTACTTATGTTTAATAATCTAAAAACATTGTTAATATTGAAAGCAATAATAATAGCTATCAGTTTTGAGCACTTACTATGTACAGGAAATGTACTTAATATATTACATGTGTTATCACTATTTTCTAGAGAAGGAACTGAAGTTCAGAGAGGTTCAGAAGTCTACCCCAAGACATGTAGCTTGTAGATAGCAGAACCAGGGATTAACTCCAGCTCTGCCTGAAATTAGAGCCCTAGTGATTGAGCACTATGCTTACATTGATTGTATCAGAGTTACCAAATAGGCTAGGTTATTTGGTAAGCTTTTGGTAGCACTCAAATATTAGTGGTGTAAAATAATAAAGACTTATTTCTTATTCATGCTATTGAGAATAGCATTCAAGTCATCATATTCTTCATACATTGATACAAGTATTATTGTTACAGCCATCACTGTCCCATAAGTATATGGGACATTACTAAGTAACTACAATGTATCAGACAAAAAAGAAACACAACAAAGTATGCACTGGCTCTTAAAGAATCTGCTTTAAGTGACATAGTTCATTTCTGCTCATATTTCTCTAGCTAAAGCAAGTCACGTGGTCATGTTTAAAATCACTGGGGCAGAACATTGTAATCCTGCTATGGATCTGGAAGAAAACAGAAAGAAATAAACATCTATCAATAATCCTTACGACAATCACACTGATGTATTGTATTATATAGGTTATAGATGAGCCCTGTGGTGTTTTTTATGTCTGCTCCTCCGATTTAGCAAAGTGATTGATTCAGTAGAAGAAGCTGAACATGTATGTTGCATGAGTGCATGCATGAATATATGAAAAAATGAAAGAAAATCATTTAAAATTAGATGGTAATAGTCTTTGATCATCTCAGTCATAACAGCGACATTTAATAGATGTTTTGGGATTTTATATATGGGGCTCAGAGTTGTAACATGCAGACTGGAAAGTGGAACTCAAAGTTGCATTTGCATGTTACTTTATAGAACACTGAGAAATTATCAATTGTCCACATCCAAGAAGGGGTTTAGAATTTGGGTAGAAGAAAACTAACTGATTTAAGTGAGTGAAGAAAATTATCATCTAATGACTAGCAGAGGGAACATTTTGAAAGTAAACCTTTGTCCTATGGATAACAATACTGTAATGTCAACTGAAAATTTTAAGAGGATAAATCTCATGTTTCATATTCTTTCCACAATAAATAAAATTTTTAAAGAAGTCTACCTTGATACAGAATTCCAGAAAGTCTCTGGGTTTTAATTCACAAATGTTCATAGGAGAATGGAGGTACTGGTCAAAAGACTCTGTATGAAGCAGTTAGGCCCTTAGGTATGCTTAGTCACTTCACACAAGGAGGTACAACCCCTTTTACCACTAACCTAGCCAAGAAACTAGTGCTCTGGCCCCTGGAGAAAGTGACCTAAAAGATTCCAGACACAAGGACATCAGGCAAAGTAACAAAGACCAGCACAGATCTTAAAACAAGTAAGTTATCTAAAAGTCTAAATACCAAATAATGGAATCACTAGTCCTCTTCCCTAACCCTGATGCTAAGTAGGAAAAAAAAAAAAGAATTTTTAGACTTCAAGAGCTCAAAAATTTTACCTTCTATGAAGCTGGGGGATTTCTCTGGAAATCACTGTAGGAGGTACTCCACCAACTGAGCATATACACCAAGGAAGAGGAAGATATAGGTCAAGAAATTGGGACTCAACAGAGGTGACAATCTGCAGGTGATGGTAAAAGGTATTTCCAAGATGGTAGCTGCTAACTGGCAAAGACAAGAGCAGAAGGTTCAGTTCAGTGAAGGGCACCTAGAGGGAGGTCCCCAGAGGAAATAATAGAGCTGGCAGATTACTTGATATGTGTTGTATTGAGAGTCTTTTGAAGGATTCCAGAGTTAATAATACACGCACACACAAAAAACTAAGCAAATGGAAAAACAATGCAATCATTAACTACAGCAAAATAGAAGTTGTGCAAGTAGAAAAAGTAAGCAGTAATCAACAGAGACCAATAATTATACCTTTACAGTAAATAAACACAGAATACTGATCTAACCACAAAAAAAATTTTTTAAAGATGTATTTATTTATGCATACAAGAGCTGGGGTGCAGGCCAGAGGGGCGGGGGTGGGGGGCGGTAAGAGGATTCACCAGAGACAGAGTGGGGAGCAGAACAGGCAGACTGACTGAAATACACTGCTGAGGGGAGCAGCGGGTGAGGCAGGAGAGGTCCGCAGCGCCATGTGGATCAGCTCCCTGGCCGGGGATCGAACCCATGCTGCAGTGGCCGCCGACAGCCTCATAGGCTGAGACTCAACCCCTTGTGCCACCAGGGAGGCCCTAACCACAAAATTTAATAAAAGCTAACACTCATGGAACACTTAATATGTGTTGATGCAACTGTTTTCCATGACTTGACTTACTCATTCATCGTATCAACCCTATGTGCTATTATTGCCCACATTTTACTTTATAGATAAGGAAACTACAATATGCTACTTTACAGATAAGGAAACTAAAGTACAGATTGTTTAAGCAACTTGCCCAAGATCATACAGTTGGGATTCAATCCAAAGCAGTCTGGCCTTACAGCTCCAACTATTCATAACACTATGTCACCTCATGCACTAACCACGTGAAATGAGAGAAACTAGGGGAAGAGGGGAGGTATAGAAGGTTGTGCAACAGAAAGCTAAATTCTCATCTACCCTAATATAAAACAACAGATGTATAAATCTACCCTAATATAAAACATCTACCCTAATATAAAACAACAGATGTATAAATCAAAGCTAAAGCAAGAAATCTTAGTGACACATACCACGTCATTTAGAATACACAAGTACATCAAAACACAGCTAAAAGTGACTGTCCCTTGGAAATGAAACTGGGGAAACAGGAGACCACTTGTTTTATTGAAATTACTTTATTTGATTTAAAAACCATTTTCATGTAATACTTATGTAACTTTTTAAAAGAGTATTTCCCCAAAGTAGAGATTAAAAAGGACTTAGTTCCCTTCCCACCCCACCCCAGATGTAGATATACATCTCTTAGAAATGTTATTGTTGGGGGCCTCCCTGGTGGCGCAACGGGTTAAGTGCAGCAACTGGTTAAGTGCAGTGCTGTGGAGCTGTCAGCAGCTGCAGGGCAAGTTCGATGCCTGGACAGGGAGATTCCCAATGGCACAGCAGATCTCTCCTGCCTTGCCCGCTGCTCCCCTCAGCAGTGTATTTCAGTCGATCTGCCTGCTCTGCTCCCCACTCTGTCTCTGGTGAATCCTCTCACCGTCCCATACCTTTGGCCTGCACCCCAGCTCTTGTATGCATACGTAAATAAATCTTAAAAAAAAAAAAAAAGAAATGTCATTGTTGGCCTGATGAGGATTTTTTGGTCTTATCCTGCTTGTAAGCCTACTAACAAGGCTAATATGCCTTGTTCATGTTTACAATATTTACACGTTGATGTGGAGGCAAAGTGCAGACCACTTTTAAACACCCTCATTGGCTAACATGTTCTTCTACATCAAAGAAGAAAGACTACATGGTAGGTGGATCCTCCCAGAAGTCCATCCCAGCCAGTGCACTACCAGAGTGCATGAATGTGCTAGAAGGGCCTAGAGGGATCAGCCTAAGACTCCAAGGGAATCTACATTGTAAAATAAAATTCAGTGGGTATTTTTGGTCCCTGATAGAGGCATCTACACCTAGTCTCCACTATTTCCAAGATACATGATTTCACCTCTATAAGCACCTTTTAGCACAACTTCCCTTTTACTTTCAATTTATTATTATGCTGATTTGAGATTTCTGCAATGCTGCCACTTCAAGGAAACCGTAACAGGTGAATCATAAAAATAAAAGTTATTTGCATGATATCAGAACTATTACTGTTGCGATTATTTCTCATTATTATTTTTATTATGATATACCAAGTTATTTTGTACTTAGAAGCCCCCGAATAGGAACTTTCACAATAGGTGAGGTTGAGGTTAAAAGATATCGCTGTGTGACAACAAATCAAATAAATCAGGGCAGAGTTGATGAGCTCAGACATTTTCTGGCCATAATTCAGGGCCCTTCCCAGAAATGACCCATTACCCATTATGATGGGTGCCAGAATCATTCACCCAGGGATGTTAGATAAACTCTACCTGGAAGTTGCAACATGGCTTCATGCCATATAATAAAAAGATGGCTTGGTACCTGCTAAGAACTGCTGAGGAAGGAGAGTGGGAGGGCAGCCTTTTGCAGGAGGTGGACATGGCCCAGCAGTTAACAAGCCCACCGCAGCAGGCTGCAGAGTCAGGCTGCCCATGCAGATGACACAATGACCGTGTGGCAGCTACTGTGGACTCTGCCAAAGTCCTCCTTAAGTCAGTTGAGAAAGGAATAGGGACCAGAGAAAGAGCCTGAAACTGAGGAAAACATTTACATAGCATCTTGCTTTGATATTCTAAATATACTTTCTCATGGAAAAGCAGCATCCCAAATATGTCCCTCTTCATGTTTTTCCCTGAAATCAACCCATTGAACTGTCTCCTAAGAGACTGGTCATCCCTAGAGGAACAGTCAGAATGGCAATTTGGATCATGCAAAGCTGAACATTAGAACACAGATTCCTAATGACTCAGCCAAGATATAAACAAATTCAACCTGAAATAATCCCTCAGCCTTATCTGCATGTCACAAAAGATTTACCATTTCATGCCTCTGTCACTCAGGTCTACCTCCCCCACACAAAGGGGGGCTAATATAAACACTGTGCTCTCATCTTCCCAATAGACCTCCTGCCCTCCATTCTCCCCCAGAAGGTCAATGTTCTCACTCAGGTGATGATGAACACTGCAAGGGTTGTACACACGAAAAGAGGGACTACTTCAAACCCACAAAAATTGTGGCCTCCCTTTCTTTGGTCAAGCCAGAGATCACTGAGTACAATTGGATCGTACTACTCTTGAACACAGCAAGACATACTGTCTTGTGCACGTAGTGTAGGGGCAGAATACTCTCCCCTTCTTCCCTTCTAGGTTCTCTGGCTGGCCTGATAATTAAACTGACATGAGACATATTCAAAGGAGAAAAAAAATTTAGTTGTAAACATATGGGAGCCCTGTAGAAGTGTAAGATTTAAAAGCAGTCAGGTAATCAAGTTTACATAGCATCCTAAAATGAGGAGAAGGGATTAAGAATCTGAATCTTCAAAGGGGAGGAAGACAATTCTCAGGAAGAGAGAAAAGCAAATGTCTGGTAAACAAATATCTGTTCCTCATTGCAGCTAAGTCTTTCTGGTATAAAAATTGATCTCTGGAAAAGGCTCGCTTCTTAGGCTCTATATAAACACTTTTTAGCAGTTAAGGGAGAGGTAAAAAGCTTTTCCTGGGTCACTTGGATTTTAGTTATCTTTGACACAAAACAATTCATATGCCAAAGTAGAAACTTTCAGGATGGCACATTCTGCTCCCTACAAGGGTCAAGTACTGAGTACCACTCAGAACTATTTCTAGTTGAGATGACTGTCCAAGAGGTCTGAGAAGATGCTCAGCTATTTAAAGGAGATGGTGACTAACTTTGATCAAAAATGTTAAGTCTAATCAGGCAAAACAGTCACTGTCAATGTGTTCCAGGCTTTTCCTTTGGCCCTGCAAGTGAAAGAGGGATCTTACTTCTTCTACTCCGTTTCTCCTCTTTTGCAGTTCTCCCAACAGAGGACCGTTTGGGGTATCCCCCTGAAGCAGAATGGGGAGAAGAATGATGCAAAGATATGCACAAGTTGGGCTGAAGGAGGGATGTCCAAATCCATGTTTTAGAAAAGGGCGGTGAGAAGCCTGGAACATGGGGGGTGTAAGAAGCGTTTCTATGGGCGACAGTCCTTACATGACATTCAAAATCATGCTGCTCAACCGTGTTCACTTGATGCAAGTCTTCTTTGAGAATGGATTCTGTGAATCATAGTTTCAATAGAATTATAGAATAGATTAACATCATTCTGCCTCTTCCTTTGAACAAGCATTTGCATAATTTGAGGAGGTTATCCTGTACCTCACGAGGAGCATGGAAAATTACCTAACTCAAAGAACTTCAAGTTACCAAAAACCAAGCAAACCAAAAGCAAAATCCTTATCAAAATCCCACTTTTTCTGATCTTCACTTCCATGTTATTACACAAAAATCTTTCTAGAACTATCTTTGCTGTTTGCAAACTGGTGGAGATCATTGGGTATCTTTCAGACAGGACTCTAGGATGTCCTCTAAAATCTCTCACTGTGGCCCAGACTAATGTTTTCCACATTGATGTTGCCCCCATATGACAGAGCTGGTCTTCTTGGTCCTGTTCCCTTTTCTATCCTAAAAGGACCCTTTAACTGCCAGAATTCGAGGCATTTAAAGACGGAAATTGTTGCTCAGTGTTATCATAGCCATAATGGCAAATTGGTGTTTAATTAACTGTTAAATGTGGACTTTTAGGTTACACCATAGCAAGAGGCATGAGGTCATGAGTGGTTTTTCTTCCTAAAGAAGGAAAACAAGGCCTCCCTGGTGGCACAGCGGTTAAGCGCTGCGCTGTGGAGCTGTCGGCAGCGGCGACGCGAGTTCGACGCCCAGCCAGGGAGAATCCCACATGGCACGGCAGACCTCTCCTGCCTTGCCCGCTGCTCCCCTCAGCAGTGTATTTCTGATCTGCCTGTTCTGCTCCCCGCTCTGTCTCTGGTGAACCCTCTCACTGCCCCACGCCTCTGGCCTGTACCCCAGCTTGTATGTATAAATAAAAAATAAATCTTTAAAAAAAAAAAAGAAGGAAAACAAAAGGAAGGGGTAACATTAGCTGGAGAAAGTCTCCTCGTAACAGATAGAAGGAATTTTGATACCCAAGCTACTAGATTTCCTCTGCTCCTTCATCAAAGGAGGAGAAGGGCAGAGACAACTGATAGGAGTTGGAATTCACTGGGGAAATTACCTCAGAAACAGGCTGTGGAAGAGGGCACTACAAAACCAGGTCCCCATGTAACCATGGTGACGAGCTGAGGAAGGAAAGGATGGGGAGAGAGGGAGCAAAGAGCCAGTGCAGACAGAGGGCAGGAGGGAATGCAGGGAGGGCAGGCCACCCAGGTCAATGGAGAGTGATAGGAATTGTATCTTTTAAGCTACATTTGGGTTTTTAAAGGAAGAAAGAATTAATTTATGACTGTCATTAACTAGGAAGGCAGGATGCATTTTATATGATGCTTTCTTTTTACATCTACAAAGGGTTCTAAATGTTTCTTTAGATTTCAGCTATTTTAACAAAGCAAGACTAGGAGTGAGCAGTGGAAAGTTGTGGTTGAGTTGGAGGTGGGTGTCAGAGTTTTGAAAGAGGAAGACAGAGAGCTGAGGCAACCTAGAAGCCCAGGGATCAGGGCATCTTGAGCGAACACTGCATCCGGTTGCCTCCTGGTGGCAGCTGTTTCACGGGAGGTTCACTGCCTGAGGCTGAAATGGTAAAACTAAAGCCATAGGGGCAGAACAGCTGGGTTTAACAATAAAAATACAGGATGCCCAGTTAAGTTTGAATGTCAAACAACCCTAATAAGATGGTATCTACTGATTAAATACTTCTATTCTCTCATTTCCCTATCTGTAAAAGGGAAGGAAGGAAAGGAGACAGAGAGGGAGGGAGGGTCAAATGGATAGTTTCTAATTGCCTATCCTCACCACATTCCTTCTCGTTCCTTTCTCTCTTCATCATCACAGGACACTACTTAACCACTCCCTACAATATGCCTTTAAAAAATCAAATCAGAACAAAGTCACACACTATCACACCAGACTGCTCCAGTTCCTACAGCCTCAGATGGTCTATTCCTGGGTGATAATTGTATATTGTGCCATATACCTCTCCAGCTTAACCCATGAGCCTCCATACCAAGCTCACTGCTTATTTTTCTTTCTGCTGGCAAATCTGTACCTTCCAAGTGACCACATCTCTGAACTAATGCTTGTACTTTTTTCAGGCCCTGGTCTACGATTAACACATAACTCTCAATGCATCCACTAATTAAGTGTGCTGAAATAGGTGTCAATAAATTCCATCACAGGAACAGCTGAAACAAGTATTTTACAGAACAAATCAATGGCTATGGTTCAGCTCGTGGAGGGTGGTAATGGTGTTACTTCATGGATTTTTCTCATGCATTCCATCTCAGCTCCAGGAGAAGCTGGATGCTCCCACCCCCCAATCCTTTCTCTAGCCCTAACCTAACACCATTATAGAAAACAACAAAAATAAGACTAGAAATTGGTTCACTGGCCATTTTAAAACTCAATTAGATCATGTCATTCTTTTTAAATTCTCTGTTGCTCTCCTGTTACATTTAAAATTAAATACAAAATGTTCACAATGACACATAAATTCTACAGGATTTTCTGCTACCCACATGTCTCACTCTAGTCCTTGCTCATTGCTATCCAACAGTGTGGAACCTCTCTGTTCCTGGAAAATGCCAGGCCTTCTCCTGACTCAGGATCTTGCACTTGTTTTCCCTTCTGCCTATAATGCTTTCCCTGACCAACTCTCTGGTAGGGCAAATCCTTCTAATCTGTCAGTTCTCTACTCTGGAGTGCTAAGAACATTCTACAGTTTTAGGTTGGTATACTTTGTTGCATGGATGTTTCACCTTAGTAGAAGATCAAATATAATAAAATAGGTCATTCACAATAAGTCCCTACCACATCCCCTGCTTTATTTCCTTCCTGACAATAATCATTATCTAATATTCATGTTGATTTACTTACTTGTTTACTGTCCGTCTTCACCCTAGATGGGGAGTTGGCAAATAAAGGCCCACTGGCCAAAGTCATGCACCACTTGTTTTTATATTAAATTTTATTGGAACTCAGTCACATCCATTCATTCATGATTGTCTGTATTTGCTTTTGTGTTACAATGGCAGAGTGAACAGTGGTAACAGAGATTACATGACCTCACAAGACCTACAATACTTACTCTCTGCTTCTTTCCAAAAGAAACTTGGCAATTCCTGCCCTAGACTGTAAGGTTCATGAAGGTAAGAAATGTCAATCTTTTCCCCTGTATTTTCAGGATACAAAGTTCCTGGCACAAACTCAGCAACCTTTCAATGAATGTTGGCTCCCATTATGCCTCTTGACAACAGATCCCCAGTACAGTCTCCTTGTTTGCCCTTTCCTCATAGAAGCCTAGCTGCTGGATATCTGCCTGCACACTGTAGGTTTCTGCCATCTGCTACTCGGTCCTAGTGCCATCTCCTTGTTCTGTATCTTCAAGCTAGTGCTACTTGTGCCTTGACGCTGAAAAGAAGTCTGATCACAACAAATAATTCCATAACATAAAAGCTTCCTTTGATGTTTGTGTTCTATCAAACCATGTTTTATAATCAATCATCTTGTGGTCTGACAATCCATTTTTTATAATCACAGAAAGCATGCCTATTTAAAAATTTCATTTCTTTGCCATTTAGCTTCTTGATAACATGTTGATAGGGTTTTCCCTCTATTATAAAAATGACTCATACACATAACATGAAATTCTGGAAATACAAAAAACAAAGGAAAAAGCACCAAGAGACAACCATTTTATAACATTTTTCGTATAGCTTCCTTCCATTCTTCCATCTTCTATGCCTTTTTCTTTGAGCACACTTGTATAAATAACAAAAACATGTCTAAGGACAGTTTTTACCCTTGCACTTTTTATATTACACATGATTTGTAGGTTATTATTTTTAGCAGCTGCACAACCATGGTGGGCAGATACGCTTAAGAAATAGCTCCCTATTTTTTGGAAATACTGATATCCAGTTTTATAATCAGAAATAATCATAAGTATGCTTGTGCATGAAGATTTTTTCCCTACCTTTTAGATTACTTCCTAAAATAAGATTTCTAAAAGCAGAATTACTGGTTCAAAGGATTTCCTTTTTTTGGTTCAGATAAATATTGTCATTCTCACTTTTTTAAAGGTGTGGAAATCCCTGGATGAAGGTCTCAGAGGAAATACCCTCATAATACTCTTTTCTGTGTTCCAAATCTATAAGAACAAGAGATATTAAAATACATAATTGTATGCTTCCCTCAAAATACAAGAGAAGAATCTTAGCAGTTCAAAACAGAGGTTAAAAAAACAATAATCAGAATATAAAGCCAGAGAGACAAAAGGCAGGACCCAGGCAAGCAGGACAGGAGTTAAATGTCAATTAGGGCAGACACCTGAGTGCACCTCCTGCAGTAGGACCCATCCGAGTAGAAGGGGACCCAGAGCTCCATCCATGCAGGAATGTGGCAGAATACATGACTTGCAGGGGTTCATAGTAGAGTGCCCTTCTGGTCTATACTCCACAGGCATTGTGGATAATTATCACCCCAGAAATGGGTAACTCTAAGCTGAGCTGCAATCATGTGGGTTGGGTTGAGAAACTGCCTCACAGAAAAGAGAAGTATGGAGAAAATTTCCAAGCAGCACGAAATTTTGAGGAAAAAGTTGAAAACCACATTTAGCATATGAAAAGTAGTCACAAAAGAGAGTTATAACCTGAGGTGACAGAAATTTAAGTAGAACCAGAGAAGAACTCTGGATTGAATCTGTTTAAAGTCTTCAAGGAAATAAAATATGATACCACCAATAAAACCAGAACAGGAGAGTATGAAACCAAAATGGCTAAATAATGAAAATGACATAAAAACATAGCTACTCTTGCAATTTAATATAAAAATGAAAACATCTCTTAAAGAAACTGTACTTCACTGCACTAACAGAAGAGGGCATTCTTGAACCAGGAATGGTAAATCACTCAAAATCCATGAAATGAAGAGATGAGATGAAATGACATGACATGAAACATCATAAACCCATACAAAGCTACTCTAGGGAAAATTAAGAATCAAAGCATTTTGTTGGTGAAAATTCTTGCCAAAGAAAACAATCACAAAACACAACACTACAAATGGAATTAATATCTGCAAAACAAGCATTTAGAAACATGACAAACCACCTTAAATCAGAAATTCAAAGTCCAAGAACAGAAATGGACAGACTGATAGATGGATAGATGGATGGGTGGATGGGTGGATGGGTGGATGGGTGGGTGGATGGATGGATGGGTGGGTGGATGGATGGATGGATGGGTAGATTTACTGAACTTGGTGGGAAGGAAGCAAAAACATTTTACTAATGAAGACTAAATTACGAGGGCCTCCCTGGTGGCGCAGCGGTTAAGGGCTGCACTGTGGAGCTGTTGGCAGTGGTGACGCAAGTTTGACGTCCAGCCAGGGAGATTCCCACATGGGGCGGCAGACCCCTCCTGCCTTGCCCGCTGCTCCCCTCAGCAGTGTATTTCTGTCCATCTGCCTGTCTGCTCCCCACTCTGTCTCTGGTGAACCCTCTCACTGCCCCATGCCTCTGGCCTGTACCCCAGCCTTTACGCATAAATAAATAAATCTTTTTTTAAAAAAAAAAGACTAAATTACAAGTACCCAATATAAAATAGACTCAAGTGAAACGTTAATAGAGTAATGAGGAGGGGTAGGAGAATAAGAAAATAAAATAAAAAGGAAATAAAGTAAAAAGATTCAGAAAGAAATTAATTGAAGTGAAAGACAAAATCTAGGAAAAACTTTTTAGTTTTTTATTTTCTCATACTCAACAATAATTTTGACACTAGATGTGATGGAGGAGATAGAACTTTAAAAAAAAGGAATCACAAGACTAGAACCTGACTCACACAAGGAGGCGGGGTGGAAGGAATCAGCATGACCATTAACCCCGTGATAACCGAAAATCCTTAGAACCAGTGCCTAAGGCTGAGCGAAAAGTGAAGATGTAGAGATTGAGCCCATTGTGGAATCTTCAGTTCCCCTTCAGGTTCTGGTTGGTTGTTCATGGTCAGTTACAGACAAGTCATCCAAGACTTTATCAGTGCAGTCTCTGCAGGGGTTTGGGGCAGCAGCGACCCTGCCCATCTGTGCTATGCAGGTGTCCTTCTCACCAACTCTGTCCCTCTGCAGGGCAGCGGCCTGCCTGCCTGCCCGTGACCTGTACCACACTGGTTCTTCTCTTCACTGACCTCCCTTAGCAGAGGCAGCTCTCCTCAGGGCTGCCCGCCTGCCTGCAAGCATGCAGGCCTGTCTCTGAGCAAACTTGTCCCTTCAGGACAGTTCTTCCTACCTGCTTGAGTCTATGCGAGCATCTTTTACTTCCCTATCCCTTTTCCTAACAAACCTGTTCTTTTAAGTATAACTAAAGTTGCTGTCTCTTGGAGAAACTCGCCGCGTGCTGCCGAAGGGGAGCTCTGGTGAAACCTTTCCCAGAGTGAACCCAAGGACTCTGCTTCCAAAACCCATCAACTTCAAAAAATGACATCAGATGCATGGTTTTATTCCATCCTGACCAATTGTCTAAACCCAGATGCTTTTATACAGTGCAATTTAGCAGTGACACTACCTACTTGGAGTTGCCAGAAGATTTCACATGCTAACTCAGTTACCCAAGACTTGCCAAGTTCACATGCCAAACAATCACAAGTTACAGTTTCTAACAGTTGTAAATCAGGGTTTTTATGACCCTCTCAATCAGGTTCAAAATTTGACTAGAACAGATCATAGAATGCTGGAAAACACATTTATCACTTTCTAATATAATAAAGGATAGACAAAGTTATATAGACGAACTGTCAGTGAAGCGCTATATAAGGTGAGATCTAGAAGGGTCCCAGGCAAAGAAGCTTCTATTCTATCTCAGTGGAGTTGGGGATGTGTGTCCGTGGTTGTTTTCACCTACCTAAAAGCTATCTGAGTCCCATATATCTGGGACTTTTATGGAGGCCTCCTCATGTAGATGTGATCAATTATGAATGCTCTTTAGGAAAGTGAGCATAGAGTTAAAAATCCCAACCTTCAAATTATGGCTTGTTTTTTCTGTTGACCACCCCCATGCAGGAACCTAACCAGAGTTGCCTTAGAACAAAAATGCTTCTGGTACTCTTATAACCTAGGAATTTAAAAGAGGTAACAAGTCAGGGACAGGGTCAAAGACCAAATATTGGAATAAGAGGTGTTCGTAGTGTTCTTATCGCTTAATACAAAAGGGTTTTAGAAGCTCTGTGCCAAGAACTGGGGACAGATATACGCATCCATACACAGATAGACATATATAATTTCACAGACTCAATGTTGCTATCAATTTTCCCCAAATTGAACTATAAACTCAGTCCCAATTAAAAATCCCAATAACTTTACCATTGAAATTGATAAGCTGTTTCTAAGATTTATATGGAAATGCAAAGAACCTCAAAAAGTCAAAACAATTTTGGAAGAAAAAAGTTTGAGAACTTAAATTCCTTGAATTTAGGACTAAATATGAAATGAACAATAGTCAAGAAATAGTGACATTGACATTAGATTTGACTTACAGATTAATGGAAAAGAGGAGAGGTCCTGAAATTGACCCTTATATAATGATCACTTCATTTTTTATAAAGGTACCAAAGTAATTCAATGGGGAAAAGAAACAAATGATGCTAGAACAACCAAAGAGCCATATAAAAGAAAATGAACTTCAACTACTACTTTATAGCATACCTAAAAAATGTATTTTAAGCAAATTGCAACCCTAAATCCAATTATTTAAACACTAAAACATGTAAAACAAAGTATAGTAGAAAATATTTATGACCCTGGGGTAGGCAAAGATTTCTTATATTGGGCACCTAAAGCACAAAATATAAAAGAAAATCCATGAATTGGGCTTCACAGAAATGATAAACCTGTGCTCTTTCAGAGGGAGTTTGAGAGAGCAGGCCCAGGCCAGGGAAGCAGAACTCAACACAGTGGTGGTAGTAGATCTAGAGGAGAAGGAGTTGGGCTGCCAGGGATTTTACTTTTCACAGCAGAAAATCAGAGTGGTGCTTTTTCATGGCTACCCCCATCCTCTCTTGCTCTACTGTCTAAGTATCATTTTCCTATAAGCCTATATTACTGCTCTATAATGAGAGATATGATCATGGAAACAAGCATTCTTCCAGCATCTGACAAAGACGAGAGAGTCTGACTCTGTGACCCCAAAGTCCCCTTGAAACTTAACAGCAAAAATATTATTCTTACTGTTGCTAGGACTCACCGCTTTTCTCTAGCCCCACACCCTCTAGCAATAGTGTGTACCCACCTCTCTCAGGGAATTCTGTCCCATTCCTACATTGTATAAGATGTTAGAATATACCATTAGCCAACTCTGTGTGTGTGTGTGTGTGTGTGTGTTTATTCTTTCTCAGTGTTAAGCTTTTAAATGTTTTAAGCATTTTTTCTTGGAAGATCTGATGATTCTATCATAAACAATTTTCTGACGATTCCTCTGGCCCACAGGAGCTATTAACCTTTGAAGTTGCTATGGGAACCAATGTTTTGTTAAAATAAATTATTGATGTAGAAGAAAGAGGCTATGAAGCCTATCTCAAGGAAAAGCAAATGAGGCATTGGGAGATATGAAAAAGTCAAATGACTTAAATATATTAAGTAACAGGAGCAGCCTTTCCATCTTCACTCAAATTGTTCTAATGGAAAACTCCCAGAAAATCTGCTGGGTAGGGACTAGGAGTCCTTTTCCCATGGACAAGGTCAATTTGTAACTGTTGGCTGAATGAATGAATGGAGAATGGGAGGCAGGGATATCCTGAGATGGCAGTGGGTAACTGGTCATGATTTACCACTCATGTGGGTTTTAGGAACTGAAGGGATTCATCACCCCATGATAGAATTTAGTCATGACACAGCTTTTCATCGCTTTGTTCCTTAAGTCTCGAGAGATTTCACAATGAATCACTCATCCACTTCTCAGAATCCTGTTGTCTGGGCTATAGGGATTTCAAAGTTGGTGAAAAAAGCCAGCAGAAATTTATGACACTAGGCCAGAGGTTTCCTGTCAAACAAATGTAACCACTATACACAGGTAATGCAATCTCTCACGTATAAAATAGAATCACATTCAATTTTTAATGTCAACATTTTAGCAGCTGGAACCACTGGACTCATGGCTACGTTTCAGGCTCTTAGTGGACACAAAAGGGGTGAATCCCCAGGTCCCACCTGTAGGGACAGTCTTGCCAAAAGTGTTGGACAGGTTTTTTCCAACATGCCCATAGCTGGCTTTTTCCAATGCATTTCTCTTTGGTATGTAGAACTAAAGTCAATTGAAGCCCCATGGACCTCAGGTGAAATGGTTACCATAACCTTAAAGAATGCAGATTACCTAGGTTTAGGGACATCTCCAGAAATAACCTTTTATATCTATTTTTCCCTACGCTGATATCTTTTTTTATGAAGCCAACTTCTCTGACTGTTGCCCTAAACTGAATTCTGGACTTTGGCGTTCTTATTCCAGGTTGATGACCTTGTTTCCCTGTGACTAAAAAGGTTCCAAGCCTCATTTCCCAAGAGTACGCAAATAAAAAGTCTCAGTAACATGACGATAACATATTCTAACCCCCATTTCATTCAGAGTAAAAGCAAGAAGCCCTTACAAAGGCCCCTAAGTCCTACACTGTCTGACACTCATCATATGCCTGGTCTCTCCTACCGTGCTCTTTCTTCTTTATTTTTCTTCTGCCAGGACTCTTTGCTGTTCCCTGAGCATCCCAAATCCACCTCAGGGCCTTTGCACTGGTTCTTCATTCTGTTCTCAACACCCTTCTCCAGATACCCAGAAGGCTCACTCTTACACCTTCAAGTCTTTGTTCACGTATCAACTTCTCAGCAGACCACCCTATGCAAAATGCAAACTCCATCTTTAATACTTTCAAGCACTCTTACCTTGCTCTCTTTTTATCTAAAGTATGTATGTTCTATCATTCTCCATCATTTATTTATTGTGCTCATTGTCTCCTTACTCTACCAGAACGTAACCTTCAGAGGAAGGATATTTATCTACTTTATTCACTGGACAGTCTACATGAGTGGCTAGCACACTGTGAGTACACAAAATCTTGGTATTTTAATATTTATTAAATAAGAGAATACTGGTGCTAGCAGCCCTAGGAAAAGTTTATCTGAGACCCTACAAGTTAGAAAGCACAGAAATATCTGTCTTTAAATTATTAAAGTTCAAGTATAAAAAACAGATTTTCATTTTACCCTTCAGTCAACAAAGCCACAAAGGTCCTTGAACTTGCTTAATGAGTCCATAAGAATGATGACTAATTAATGTGAAACAGCCTGACTGCTCTGCCAGCAGTGAGCTGCTCGGATCACAGAGGAGCTCCTCAGAAGTGAAAATGGCCTCTCTTTCCCTGCCTGTCTACACAAGCTCAGATTGGTGTCTCAGGCGAAGGAGAGCCAAGAAAGCTTCTATCCTAGGATCTATGCCATTCCTAGCTATTCTCCTTGCCAATAGGGAACCCAGGACTTCGTTCTCACTCACCCAGCCTGGGACCCTGGTCTTGGACCCTGGTTTGTCAGAACCCAACTCCGATCGCATCCAGGCTGAAGGATTACTGGGTTTGAACCTTGTTTTCTGGAGACTTCCCTAGCCTGCCTTTTCCTGGCGGAAGGCACTCAGGCTCTCTTTTTATAGCAAGCGATGTTCTGGTTACAAATCCAGAACAGATTGCACTATTCAGACTGGGTCTGAATTCAACTGGGCCACTTACTGGCCAATTAACTTTGAATATGTTTTTCATCCTTTGACAATACTGAATTTTATCCAAGCTCCCAAAGAGTAAAAGTTTGCATTTTATCCCGATGTATTAGAAAACAGCTAATCTTACAAAGGGCAGCCTTGTACTTGCAGACCATAAAACCTGTCTCCATCCTCTCCAAGATAAGTATTCTTATCCTTCTTATCTCCTTCATAAAACCTGAGTCCGCCTTCTCTCTTTGAAATGGTCCTCATTAATGAATCTTCTCTCTACTATAATAACCTGAATAACACTTGCACCTTAATTGTCCAGTGCATTCCGTCTCATTTTTAAGCCTCAATTCCCCACATACAAAGAGATCATCATAACTACATTAAGGACCAGTTGTGAGGATTAAATGAAATAATTCATGTAGAGCATAGTGAGCCCTCATGAATACTTTTGATGGAAATATTATTCCTGTAACTTCCCCTCCAGTCTAGTTCGCCTTAGTCCTTAAGGTTTCCTATGTTGATTAATTTCTGATGGATGTTTTAAGTAACATAAAATGTGCTTTCACAACAAGTTTTCTGTCATTGACTAGGTTTTTTTCTAGAAGACTTTTCAGGGATTTGGTCATACCTACCCCAACTAAATCAAATCAACACCAAACACATCGTAAGAGCATGCTTCTAATGCTATCTGAAAATAGCATCTCAATACACCCTCTCCTTCAGAAATGGAATTCTGAACTGCCACCTGAGCATGCTCCTGCATCTATTCTCTAAGACCAGATCTTGCTCTCCCTTGTTTTTGAGTCTGCCTGGTTTTTCCTGCAATGAATATTGCTTCTTACATATTCAGCTACATATCTCTGGGATCTAATGGTTGTGGGGGAGGGTGGCCACTTCAGTTTAAGGGAGGGTCATTGTTAATGTCTTACTTCTGCAGAACCTAGCCAGTGATTACATCTGGAATCTCTTTTTCTGTGAAGGGGGGAGGTTTTTAACACTCCTGATACCAGGTGACTCCCTAGATCAACTAAATCAGGAACTCTGGATATGGGACCACTGTTATTTTTATTTTTAGAAAGATCCCTAGATGTTCCCATGTGTGACAAGGTTAAGTACCATTGTTGTACAAACTTCTGTTGTATCAAACACTCTCTAGTATAATTTACTTGTCGGCCTTTGTTGCTAAACCAGGTTTCTTACTTTGTAATCCATAAGCTGCCACAGAGATGATCAGGGGTCTTTGACCATGAAGACATGAAGAATCAGTCATCCTAAGTCTAGGAGCTCCTTAAGACAAAAGCTGTAGCTTATCCATTGCTATAACTTTTGTGGTAACTTCTGGTTATTCAATAATGCAATATTTATGCAAAAATAAATTGAATAGTGGAGAAAAGAAACTTAGAAGGTATTGCCCAGAAATTCTTTGAGGAAAATAAATGAGAAGTAGGTTAAGGAACCAGCTCATAGAAACCACAATAAAGGTTCCTACCCATTATTTCTCCAAGTTCCCTTTGCCTCCAACTAACTCTGGTGCTTCCCCATCCACCCCTCCCCCTCCTGCACCCCACTCCTACATACACACTGTGGTATGACCTCACCCTTCCTCTTTGGAACTGTAAATAATAAAGCTATTTTCTCAATGGTAATTTTCTTCTGATCTGTTGGCCTCTGAATTCTTGAACAATAATAAAACTTACACTTCAAAATATTGCCAGGGTCTGGTAAATCCAGCAGGCTATGTATCAGCATTGAAAATGGTTGGTTTGTTGTTTTAAGTCTAAGAGGCCATGCCAGTCACCTGCTGCCATGATGTTAATGTGTTCCAGATCACAAGCAAAAAAAAAAAACAACTTCAGGAAATCCTGCTAACAGAGGCCAGCTCAGTCAAGGGTGCCCCGCACATATACTCCCAAAAGAATAGATGGTCAACACTTACAGTTCCCATACCCAGGTATCCCCTGGGGGAAAGTAACCAGGAAAGTCTGAGACCTGGCATTAGTCATCCTGGGAACTCATAAGTATATTGTTCAGACACAGCTTCAGATGATATACTACTAATACAATGATTTACTCTGCTAAGGGAATGTTTTAAATGCGTCCCTGGCACTTCTTTCATTATAAAAAGTAGCCCCTCCCCCAATTTATCTAAACTTCATGTAAGTTTTTCACAACTTATTAGAATACCTAATTTGTGAAAAAAATGACTTATAAAATAACCCCCCTCCCCCATCACTGGCCTTCTATGGTCTCATTATTTAACAATTCTTACCCTCTGAAAAATCCCTTCTCCCATCCCCCAGGCACAATGGCTGAAGTTTCCAGACTGACCTCTTGGGGTTCCCCATTTGGGGTTCCCAAAGACATTGAGGATTATCTTTCAGAAAGGCTTCGGACCAGTGCCAAGTCCAGCACTCACACTCAGGGGGGCTTACGCTGTCCCAGGGGTAATGTTGGGGAGGAGAGGAAACTTTTTCCTACTTCTCTGGATTCTTCTTAGGCTGACTCAATAATCAAATTAACATCAGCCACACTATTAGGAGAAAAAACAAATTTAATCATACAATACAGGGTATCTACAAATAAGTGAGGATTCCAAGGTCAGTGAAGAAAACTGCAGGTATATATCCTGAGCTAAGGAATGGGATAAGAGATTAGGGCTTCAAGGAGAGAGGAGAAGGATACACATGACAAGGAGAGGGTAACTCATGTGAAAATAAGCTACTCTGTAATTAGACATTGGCCATGCCGTAATTTTCTCTGATAGAAAGGCTGTATCTGGTAAAAACCCTAATTCTGTGTAATATCCCCAATTTTCATTCTTTTAGGTAGTTATGGTGTAAGAGGGTGGTCCTCAGGAAAGGGGAGTGTTCCAGGTTCCCTACCCCATCCAAGGGAGGGTGGAGCTGAGCAGGAGAGATAAGAAGATAGAGAGGAGAGAAAGAAAGAAAGGGCATAGGATAGAGAGCCAGAAGAAGAACAAGGAGCAGAGAGAAAATGTGAGGAAGATGTACTGGCTTGAACTGTTTGAAACAGATGTAGGTGAGAGACCTGTGGGGAGGTTGACTATGGCAACGTTGATCTTGGTTTTGATTTTGCTCTTTAACTCCCAGAATTGTTTGACTGTTTCTGACCCTTTTCTATGGGTCCCTGCCAAAAGGTGTTTTAAACTCATGGCAGGCTTTTGAGCCTCACCTTGGGCCAATCCAATTTGGGTGGACTTTTGCCCAAGAGGTGATAGGTAACTTTGGGTACTTAGTTTAAAAATTATATTCTTTGTCTTTTCTGTATTATCACACTAATTGTATTAAAGTTTCTTTTCCACTTAAGGTCTTACATGTTTTGTCCTGATGTGCCAGATGGCAGAACCTATTTAGAACAGGTAGGTTTGGGGGTTCTATGGGTGCCCCTCTCCCTGCCCTGTGACAATGGGAGTGGTTTCTCATGCATCTACAGAGCCTGCATGTCTTAGAAAGACTTGTTCAGACCATCTTAGAGAGGCCTATTCTTAAACTGCAACAGTGACATGGGTTAAAATAGTCTTTAATCAAAGAATCCAGTCAACATTTAAACAAGGATGTTTCTATGAAAAAACATGGCTCGAGATCAAAACATGTGACATACAAATGAACTTTCAGGATAATGCTGTTTGCAAGCTAGAGACTGCCTGTCTTTGCAGTTTCTAGCTAAAAGCAAAGGGAGTACAGGAGAATGAACACTTCCCTAGGTGAATGGGGTTTTAATCCTAATTCTAAGACTCATCTCATCCATAGAGACTCAGATAATCAATCAATAAAATGGGCATAACATCATTAATTTCTTCTTGCCTGAAATTAGGAGACTGGACCAATAGTCTCTTGTAATTCAAACAATGTTGTAAAATTAATGTTGAGCTCCAGGAGGTTAGTTTCCTGCTGCGAAGAATTTCTGTATTGCATAATTCATGAAAAGTTTTGGGAGTAGGGGTGATTTGACACTGATTTAAAGGTGCCTCCTTCCCAGAGTTTATTAATTCAAGGATCACAGCCAAGAGGAGAATGGGGAGTAGGATGGGAGGGGGAGGTTGGCTGAGGACTGGGAGAGTTACTGGGCTTAAGAACCCAAGGTTCACAAAGGATCAGAGGGGTGACCAATTTATTTCTTGCTGCACTGTTTTCTTCTTCTCAAATCAAGAGCCGTATTGCATCTCAATAGTCTCAAAGTACCCATTTGCCTTCTTCCCAAACAGCAGTCATTTGCCACCTGCAGGTTTTCATTAACATAAACTATGCAGAAGGCTTTTTGTTCTAAGGGGAAAAAAGTCTCCCTGGAGGGTTGCTTAAAGCAATCAGACATTTTCTTTAAAAAAGGCAGAATTAATTGACTGCAAAAAAATAAGCTGACATCCTATTCCAAGTACTGTTGAAGGGAAATGATCTTGAATGCGTTTGTAAGTGGTTTATTTACACAATTTTTGTTATTTTAAAGGATTCAGTGAGCCTATAAAGTTCAGGGGTCTCTGTTTAGTAAAAATTTCCCTGAGTGAGATGGTAAACATCAACATAAATGCACAGTTTTCCTCTAGTGTCTATTACAAACATTCAAGCTACTGCTCTTGGTTACTTAAAGGACATTAAACTATTAAATGCCAAGTCTTATTTTCACAATTTCAATTTCATTTTGCTTGGTCTCTTCCCCCCCCCCAACCCCCACTCTCACTATCTCATAACAGAAACTTTTTGTGATTGACTTTCACCATCTTGTTTGCAATAGCACATATTTCAAAGAGTATCAGGATACAGGAGAAAATTTCCCAGACCCATTGGAAATCAACAGAGTAGTAGGAAAAAAGGTCAAATTTTAATGTATATATGGGGGATTTACATGTTTATAATTTCTAAAGTAAAATGGGACGGACCAGGGATATAGATCTTGTGTTGCAAAACCTGGGAGTCAAAAAAAAAAAGGGGTGGGGGTAGATTTTACATGACAAGGAGAGGATGACTCCACCCTTTTACTCTGAAGGTAAAAGTGCAACTGGGCTGAGTCCAAAGTCCAGTAAAGGTGGAGACCCCTGGAGGGGTTTGCTGATGAGAATGAACAGCCCCAGGGAAAATGCTAAGTTTGCAGTTTGGGGTGGAGAGTCTAATGAGAAATAAAAGGGACTGAAGGGGAAGGGGAAGGTAGTCGTTATGATGTAGGAATAGAGGAATCAGCAGCAGAAAATGTAGCCGCTGTCAAGATTGAGAGTTTGGAAATCAGAAGCCAGAAGTTTTTGAGCCACCGGGATATAGAGTTTCGGATTGAACGTTTTTAGAATCTTTAGTGACTTTGGGACCAGCAACTTTGGAGGCTTTGCAAGTTGCCGAGCGACGGAAACTGCTCCCAGTTTTGTTTTTACTGCAGCCGAAGGAAGAAGGCAGAGGCCTGAAGCGGGCACCTTCCTAAAATGCATGAGTGCAGTCTGTTGGGTCGTCTGGCCACTGTAGTTGCTGTTTGCAGTGTTGTTGGCCTGGTGCTGTGCTGGGGCACCATGGCAGTTCCAGGAGCATCTCCAGTTGTGTTCTGTGTCATCCTCATGAGTTGGAACTTGGCCTATAGTCTCATTGTTGTGCGTCTTGGAAATGTGGCCTATTGTTTGGAAGAGGAGCTTCACATCAACAGTGGAGGGAAGACGCTACCTTTGTTACTTTTCTGGGACTTAAAGGACTGGACATTGCTTTAAGTAAGGTAAAGAGCCACATGTTGACTTCAGTAATTCTTTGCTTTCCCCTGTTTATTAAATAAATACCATTGTTGTAGTTCTCTAAACCTGTGAGTAGTCTTACAAATGTGCGCGTGGGTGCAGAACCAATATAGTAACTGGTAAGCAATTGGGGCACTGCCTTTGGCAATTTTGAAACCCCTTTTGCCCGGTATCAAAAGGATGAGTCTCTCATATAGGAAGGACATGTTCACAGATAAACCTTCATTCCCCAAAGTACAGCCTTCTAAGTTACAAAAGGGGAAGCAGTGACTGCTTCTTAATTTAAGAAAGGAGCAAATGACTGAGACGAGGGCAAAGATTTTGGGATCTTCACTGCTCTTAAATTAGAATAATCTGCATTCTTTAAATAATGGTAATAGACTTTCAAAATCTCAAAGGTCTTGGTTAACCTGAAGTTCTTCATATTAAAGTCACATTTAGTGGAAGAGTTCCACTCTGGGGATACTGAGAAACCTACCTGACTCTTTGGGGGAGCTAATGCTCACAAATCTAGCTACAGACAGATTTATAGATAGAGATCATGGCAGCCATTGACACATTTTGAATTCTGAATCTCTCCTTCTGTCCCAGCTCTCTGGGATCTACCTAATCCCTTTTTTGTGGTTTCTTGCCAGAAGGTACCTTAGATTTGTGGCAAGCTTCTGGGTCTCAGCAGCCCCACTTCAAGCTAAACCTGTTTGGCTGCACATTTGCCAATGATAGATAAATATATTGTTATTTGAAATATTTACTCCTCTTGCTCCTTCTCCTCTCTCTCTCCCTCTTTCTCACTCTCTCCTCATGCTAATTCCATGAAAGATCTTTTATACTAACATCTTTTATACTTTGTCTTTGTTCAGCATATGGCTAGACCCCTTTTTGAGCACGGTTCCCTTAACAGTTTGGGGGGTCCCTAGGTACCCCTCAATCACACACTAACACTGTAACAAGATGGTCCTCAGGGAAAGGGGAAATCAGGTTCCCTGCCCCAAACAGGGAAGGGTGGAGCCAAGCAGGGAGGAGGAGAACCTAGAGAGAAGACTGAAAAAGGAAAGAAGGATAGAGAGCAAGAAAGAGACATGCAAGAGGCACATGGAGCAGAGAGACATGAAAAAGCTGTGCTTGTCCCAGGGACTTGGGGAATGTGGACGGTAACACTTGAAACAGACGTGAGTGAGAGACCTGTGGGAGGTTAACGATGGCAGTGTTGATCATGATTTTGATTCTGCTCATTTCCTTCCAGGCTTGTCTGGCCCCTTCTGCCCCTTTCCTATGGGTCCCCAACAGGAGGTGCCTTGGACTTGTGGCAGGCTTTCAGGCCTCGGTGGCCCTGCTTTGGGCCATCCCTTTTTGGCTGGACATTTACCCACAAGGGGAAACTTGGATGCTTGATTTGAAACAGTATTCTTCCCCTCCTCTTTACTGCACACTAATTGCATTAAAGTTCCTTTCCATTAAAGGTCTTATGCACTAGAGTATGTTTGTCCTGAGGGTGGATGACAGATTTGGAGGTTCTGGGCTGCCCCTCACCTTGCCCAGTAACAATATTACCATAGCTGATAAAGCAAAATCAAGTTTATTGCTTGCTATTACTGCATGAGAGGAAAAGTAATTTTCCCTCTACCCTTCTAGTTTCTTGGTTGAGATACCCCTTGTAATAAAGAATAAAATAACAGAGGAAAAAAATTTACATGCAGGGACCCCAAAGGACAAGTCAGGTAATTGAAGCTAAAGGTATTCAGAATTGGCCTCTGCAAGATGTGCCACTTTGGTATGTAGATTATTTCCAATTGGCAGCAATCAAGGCACTACAGAAGATACAGTTTTGCCTCACCCTAACTACCTGAAGAATTTTAATTGGGGGCCTGCCCATAATGAGAGTATTTCCAGAAATAACATTCATGACCCATCTGTATGTCAGGGTGAACATCTCACTGGGACTGTCTGCGCTCATAGTCATATGAAGTGCCCCCCCTCCAATGCTGACTTAAGCCTCAGCCCCTTTCCAATTCCTTAGCTCAGAAAGGCATCTATACCTAATTTAACCTTTATGTCCTCAAACTGCTCAGATTTATGTGGGCTATCCAGAAATACAAAATTCAAAATTAAATTTGCTTTTTTGGTTTTCTGTTAATCTAGCAATTTATAGGATTGTCTCAATTAAAAACCTATAAATGTGTAGAAAATGTTTTCTTCACCCAGTAAAATGTATACGGATTTATTTCTGGGTTCTCAATTCTCTTCCATTGATCTAAGTGTCAATTTCTATTCCGATATATTGTTTTGATTACTATAGCTTGTAGTATATGGGCACACAATCTTTTATGGTACTTCTCACTACTGAGCTCCATTGGCAATGATTTTATTTTACAAATTGAAAGTTGTTTCAAGCAAATCTATCAGTATCATTTAGCAACAAGTGATCTCTATGCACCTCTCTCACATTATTAAAGTATATGCATTGTGTTTTCAGAGAGAATGCTGTGGCACACTTAACAGACTACAATATGCTGTAAACACTTCTATATGAGCTGACAAGCCAAAAAATTCATGCGACTCAATTACGATATTTACTTAATTACTTTAGTCTGAACTGATGGAAGACATAAAATGCAAAATAAGATTAGAACTAGGCCCACACAAGGAAGTCGGGGTAGGAAAAAATCAACATAACCATTAGCACAATCCCTAGGCACCAGCACCTGAGTTACAAAGCATAGGTAGGAGCTAGACTGCAGTCTAGGGGCAAAGATATGGAGATTGAGCCCATTGTAGAATCTCTGGTCTCTTTTCTAATTCTAGTTAGCCAGCAAACAGGAACCTTCCTAGAAGATGAGCCCCTCTCGACAGAAAGAAGAGGATAAAAACCCCACCTGCCCACCCACAAAGGGGCAGCACTTTCTGCTCCATTGTGTCTGTGCAAGTATCCTATACTTCTCTGTCCCTTTTCCTAATAAACCTGCTATTTACAACGGAGTCTTTGCCTCGTGGAGAAACTACCGTGTGCCACCAAAGGAAGCTCTGGTGAAACCTTTCCCAGAGTGAACCCGAGGACCCCGCTCTGCTCGCAAATCCGTCGGAAAAACGACATCCGTACCATACAAATTTTAGGATTTTTTTATTCTGTTTCCGTGAAGAATTTAATTGGAATTTTGATAAGGATTGCATTGGATCTGTATATTACTCTAGGTAAGTGGACATTTTAACAATATTATTTCTTCCAATCCATTAGCAAGGAACAGTTTTCCACAAAACACATCATTCTAAACTTCAGTGTCTTATGGCATACAGGTCCCACACTACAAACTTTTGGCTCCGTTATCATTGAATGCGTTACAGGGCAGGAAAGAGGGGCACCCCCGAAACCCCAGACCTGCCCTGGTCTAAATGGGTTCTGCCATCTGCCGTATCAATACAAAACATACAGGACCTTAAGTGGAAACCAGACTTTAATACAATTAGAAAAGACAGAGAAGAAAAAGAATATATTTTCTAAGTCAAGCACCCAATATTATCCAACTCCTTGTGGGTACAAGTCCACCCAAACGGAATTGGCCCAAAACAAGTCTTAAAAGCCTGACACTAGTCTAGAACAGCTTTTGGCAAGGACCCACACATAAGGGTCAGAAACAGCCAGACAATTCTGGGAGGAACCAAAATACCTTTCAGCAGGGACCCATCCAAAAGGGTCAGAAACAGTCAGACAATTCTGAGAGGAACAGAACAAAATCAAAACCAAAATTAACATAGCCATCTTTAACTTCCCCACGGGTCTCTCACCCGTATCTATTTCAATCAGTCCAGGCCAGTGCAGCGTCTTTACAAGTCTCTCTGCTCTTTGGTCTCTTCTGGCTTTCCATCCTTCTTCTGTTTCCTTCTGTCTTTTGTCTGCGTGTTCTGTCTCCTCTGTGTGTGTCTCAAGCTTCTTATATCCTGCTCAGTTCCACCCTACCTTGGGTGGGACAGGGAACCTGGGACACACCCTTTCTCCTGGGGACCACCCTGTTACAAATATACTGAGTAAGATGGTTAATGATGGGTCAATGAGTGAATGATTTTATATTAATATTTTTTAATCTAGCAGGCAACTCTATCCTTAAACTTTTCCCCACATTTTTTAACATTTAAAATGTAATTCTTGGACACATATATAGAGAAAAAGGGAAGTTTGGAAGTGGCATCACAGCCTTCCAAGAACTAATAGAGTAGGAAAGTAGTATTGTAAGAGGGTGGTCCTCAGGAAAGGGGAGTGTTCCAGGTTCCCTGCTGAAAGGTGTTTTAAACTCATGGCAGGCTTTTGGGCCTCGCCTTGGACCAATCCAATTTGGGTGGACTTTTGCCCACGAGGTGATGGGTAACTTTGCGTGCTTAGTTTAGAAACTATATTCTTTGTCTTTTCTGTATTATCACACTAATTGTATTAAAGTTTCTTTTCCATTTAAGGTTTTATACATTTTGTCCTGATGAGGTGGATGGCAGAACCTATTTAGAACGGACAGGTTTGGGGGTTCTGGGGTGCCCCTCTCCCTGCCCTGTAGCAGATTTGGCGCCCAACGTGGATTTGAGCCATTCGTGGTTAGTCAGCCCCACAGGGAATGTTGGCTTTCCCATGACACTGGCTACCATAAGCGCAAATGTGGTTTTTGTTTCTATAGTGTGTTTGTTTCAGATATGTTGGGGGTTCTGGGGGTGCCCCTCTCCCTGCTCTGTAACAGTATGTTTTACCTAACTTCAATCTTTTGATTTTAAATGTAAACAAGGCTGAAGCAACTGAACATTTTACGATAGATGGTGACACCTACTGGCCAAAATTGATATTAAATGTTTGGTCTATTTTTTGGGGGGTGGGGGTTAGGGGTGGAGAGAGAGACACACACAAACAGACAGACTGGAACTCCATTAACATTTATTGAATAGAGCCCCCGTGGTGGTGCTGAATGGTGAGTCACAGTTCAACCAAAATAATCACAGAAGGAATTGAAATAGAGAAGTGTATTACACAAAGGTCCTAGAAGAAGTACATGGCAACAAAGCTGGGGGTCAAGGCAGGGAGCAGGCAGAGAGACACACGGGATCTGGGGCCCATGCCTTTAATATGGTTTGTGGGTGCAATACTTTGGGTTTCCTGGGCTAAGGCCAAATTGGACAATTCAAACCAAAAAGAGTGGGGTTTTGCTAAACCCCACAAGGATCTCTTCTAAGAGGTGCACAGGGGAAGGCCCTGGGAGACTGTTGATCATATGGGTTGTCAGCAAAGGGACAGGAACTTATAATTTCTTGTGATTCTGTGGGATGTTACCTAAGACATGAGCTTGCGTGAGGGGCTAGCGACAGTTCTGGTAGCTTGGGCAAACAAAACGGAAATTCAAGACAATACATGATTTATATATTGTCATAATACTATTGAGTAGCTTAGTTAAACTCTCTACAAAATCTTTTCGTAAAATACCACCTCCCTTTTGCTTCATTGCCAGACTCACATGGATACCCCTAGCTGGAAGAGAAGTTGACAAATTGAGTATTTGGCTTTTTCAATCTCTCAGTCAATGGAAAAGTGAATTGGGAAACACTTCAGGTAGGTAGTTAATCAGTGGTGACTTCCATAGGTAAGCCCATGCTCCAGAGTCGCCAATTAGCATATTCCAACCTCCCATCACAGGATAAGTGCCCAGGTGGAGGGACAGATACTTAACCCTGTATCGCTGCTTGAAAGTCAAAAAATAACTGGGATCTCCCTGGTGGCACAAGGGGTTAAGTCTCAGCACTATCAAGCTATCACCAGCCACAGTGGCATGGGCATGAGTGCTATCTCCAGCCAGGGAGCTGACCCACATGGCGCAGCAGATCTCTCCTGTCTTGCCCACTGCTCCCCTCAGCAGTGTATTTCAGTAGATCCACCTGTTTTGCTCCCCACTCTATCCTGGTGAATCCTCTCACCACCATCCCTGCCCTGCACCTCTGGCCTACACCCCAGTTCTTGTATGCATAAATAATAAATAAAATAAATATTTTTTTTAAAAAAGGAAAGTAAAAAAATACTGTGCTCATCTTGCCACCATTAGCAAGGAATTTGCCAGAGAATGTTGTCAGCATAGAGGAAGCAGCACTGAGAGGCAAAGAGATGCATATTCTTATAGATCTCATTTGAGCATCTTGTTACTAGCATGCCCAAACTATACTACTTGGACATGCCAATTCCTAGCCCGATGTGGTCAGACAATTAAAACTTAGTATTCCCCAATGAACTGCCTCTCAGTACACATATCTTGTGTAATCCCTCTCCATGAATGGGACTGGCCCCCTGCCTTACTTTAACCAATAAACTAGGGTGAAAATCACATTGTGCAAGGGCTGTGCCTATCTATGCCTTAAGATTTTCTTTTGCACAGCCACTATATATGAAGTCCAACTACTCTGAGATCTGATGCTGTGAGGAAGTCCAAGCTGAACAGGTAGAAAAGCAAAGGGAAAAGAACTGAGGAGCCCTGCTGTGTTAGTCAGGCTGTCCAGGAAAACAGAAATAGGATCTACAAAGAGATATGGAAAGAGTTTATGGAGACAGAAGTCCCTGGATCTGTGTGCAAGTTGGAGACCCAAGGAAGCCAGTGGTGTCCTCCTAGCCCAAAACAGAAGGCTTGAGAAGGAGCAGTTCTCCAGTCTAAGTCTGAAAAACCACAGGTGCCAGGGGCCAAGGGCAGAAGAAAGTGGATGTTCCAGTTCAAGCAGAGAGGGACAGTTTGTTCTCCCTCCAACTTTTTGTTTTCCTCAGGCCCTCAGTGAATTGAGTGGTACCCACCTGTTGAGGGTAATCTTCATTGTTCAGCCTCATTCAAATGCTAATCCCCACCAGAAACATTCTCACAGACACACTCAGAAGTGTTTGCCAGTTATCTGGCCATCCCTTAGGCTGGTCAAAAATTTAACCATCAGGAAATTAACCATCACACCACCTGACTGAGAACTGAGGCTCCCAGCCTAAAGCCAGCACAAACATGCCACCCATGCGAGTGAACCATCACAGAAGTGTAGCCCCTTGTCCCAGCTGGCAAGCTTTTCCCACTGAGCCCTGCCCATACTACAAAAAAAAAAAAACAAAAACAAAACAAAACAAAAAAAAAAACAGATGGTGGTTCTAAGCCACTACATTATGGAGTGGTATATTACATAGCAATAGATAAACATTCAGTTTAAATAGCAGTCAAGTATAATTTGCAATTAAGAGAGTTTTAACTAATACACAAGCCATGTAATCTTGGGGAAATTATAAAATCTACCTATAATTCTGTTTACTCAGCAATATAAAAGCTGAGGTTGGCATTCAGATATTTTTAATGTTCTTTAACTAATTGAATTCTTTATAGGTTTAGATGAAATAATACATCTAAAAATACCTTAGATATGTTAAAGATTTATGTTGACTCTCAGTGATTCTCACTCTTAATGATTCTCAGTGCTTTTCCACCTGCCTGCCTTGCTTAAATCTACAACACTATCTCCAGCATGACCTTGATCCTCCAACTTTGAAAACTATTATCAAAAAGAAAAGAAGGAATAAGTTAACTTAGCTCATGAATTCTTGCTAACTTCCATAAACCACTGCTTTTCCAAGGGGGTAAAAGATTCACTAAACGAACCTTTCTAGAATTGTGTCATAGATAAACGAAAGCATTTAAGACTTTATTTTGTTTATTCCTGTTTTTGTTTCTTGTTTATTCTTATTCCTTCCTTTCCTTAATTCCACCTGCTCCTCTATCTCCCATCTAGATAAAGTTTCTCTGGCCTTGGCTAATGAGTACCTTCGTTCTCAGAGAGGAACACATCACCCAGTTTCCCAACCACAGGCAGGGAGCTTGTCTCAGCAAGGAGAAGGGGAAGAACAAAAAATCCCAAAAAGTTTTAGAGTTTAAATTTTTAGAGAGCAACCTAAGCTTCCTCTCTCCAGTAAAGTTCAGTAAAGGCAAAATATCAGAAACTCTAAGTAGATTTGGGGTTCTGAGTTCAGGGAAGGGCATGAAGCAAGACCTAAGACTAGAAAAGGCTATACTGGCCCAGGAAGATGATCCTGAGAGATCTTCACTATAGCCCCTACACCCAGCTCAGTATGGGGGACAGTACGTGATTCCTCTGAATGAAACCCAGGCACAGTGAAGGGCAACAACCACCAAGCGGTTCTGTGGGCCTAGCCCGATGTGGAAGACCAGGAATCCATGCTCCTGAGAGGGCACACCCAGATTGCTGAAAGCCCTAGACCAGACCTAGGGTGGGATGATTTAGCTGCCACCTAGGTAAGTAGGAAGACTTCTTAGCAGATGCCACCAAGCAGAAATGAGGCATTCCACTTGTCCTACCTGTACTTTAACGACAGATACCAGGATTCAGATGTAATGCCTGGGGAGGTGCGAAACCCCTGCCTGATTAAGATGAAATGGCAACCACTCAAATCGGATAGAGATTAAACAGAAGTCAAATTCACTGCTAGGAATCTGAGTGCTCATATTTTGCATACGTGAATTTGTGCATCAAACATATTTTCCATCTGGGGAATGTTTAAGATGGAAATTTGAAAAATAAGTGAGGATTAGGGATTAGTCCAATGTAGAAGAGGGAGAGTTCCAGGCAAAGGGAAGAGCACGTAACATCTTGTTTTCAAAGAACTACGATGAATAAAGTCGTCCAGGAGAGGTTCTGTTTGTTTCTGTGTTCTTAATGCCATTAAAAGGACAACTCTTGAAAACTACTGAAGCTCAGTCAATTCTAGTTAACTAAAATATACTCTATACTCAATGCTATTACTTTTCTTTCCCAATCTTGAATAACATTGGGGACAATTTTGAACATTTTTTAAAATAGAAATTTACTGGAGTATCTGCCCTTTCTCAGTGACCTCGGTCACAGTGAATTGCTCACCCATGAGAGTGGACTCCTAGCAACCTTATTTGTAATAGATGATCCTTGGCAATTATAAATTAGATCAGGGGAGACATCTGGTTCAGTGTGAGCCAATCAGATTTGACCCTGGAAATTAAATTTGGCAGCTAAGCAACAGCTAGTTATTCTCAGGATGCAGCTGGAACTGAGCGATATATAACCCTAGGAGCTGAGAGACTTTTCTTCCACTGAACAGAGAAGTGAAGAAAGAGAAGAAAGAAACAGATGGTCAGGGAGATCTAGCATCAAGGAACCATCTGGATCCAGAGAGACAGAGGGAGGAATTTTAAAAGATTGCTTTACTTCTTGGTGTCAGTCTTGCAGAAGACGCAGTTATATTCCTGTTCTGTATGTCTTTTTATACATCCCTCTCTACCTGTCCTTTCTGCAGCTAGATTGAGTCTCATTCCTTTCGAGAAAGGGTTCAAAGAGAAGATAAGGAGTATCTGTGTGCCTTTGCATACTCTAGGGCAGTCAGTAACTTACATGTTACTGTTACATGTCCAAGCAGTAATGTTTCAAGACTTCAAATTAAGATTATTTCCTGCTCAATGATATGGTGCTATATATAGGAAACCCTAAAGATATCACAAAAATGCTACTAGAAACCATACATACAACAAAGTGATAAACTACAAAAACCTATCACATAAAAACCTACACATAAACCTATCACATTTTAATACAGACAATAATGAGAAGAAATTAAGAAAATAATACCATTCACAACCACTTCAAAAAAATTCAATTACTAGCAACTAACCTAAATAAAAAGGTTAAGTACTTACACAATGAAAACTATTAGACATTATTAAAGGATTGAAATCATGACATAAGATGATTAAAAGACATTCCATACTCATGGATGGGGAAAATCAATACAATCAAAATGATTAGTCTACCAAAGCAGTTTATAAATGTATCACAATCCCTATAAAAATACCAACAGTATTCCTAAAAAAAAAATTTAGCAAAAAATATTGAAGTTTATATGGAACCATAAAAGACCTTGAATAGCAAAAGTAATTTGGAGAAAAATGAAAGCATCACAATACCTGACTTTAAAATGCACTATAAGCAGCAATAATTACAACAACATGGTACTGGCATGAAAATAGACATGGATCAATGGAACAGAATCAATATCCCAGAAATAAGTCCATGCATACAAAAATAATTAATGATAAAGGAGCCAAGCATAAAGTGGGGAAAGAAGAGTCTCTTTAACAAATGGCTCTGGGAGAACTGGATGTCACCAAAAAAAAAAAAAAAAAAAAAGAAAGAAATTGGGTCATTCTCTCACTCTATGGACAAAATAAAATCCAAATAGATTAAAGACTTGGATATAAGACCTGCAACAACAAAATATATAGACGAAAACACTGGCAATAGGTTTCATGTCATTAATAGTAGAGATGTTTTAGGAGACTCAGCCCCATGGTGAGGGAAGTAAAAGCAAAATAAACATTGGCATTACCTTAAATTAAAAATATTTTATTCAGCAAAAGAAAATAAGTAGATTAAGAAAAACATCCTCACCTAAAAGTCAGGAACAAGACAAAGATGCCTTCTGCCACCATTTTTGTTTAACTTGGTATTAGAAGTTTTGGTCAGAGCTATCAAACAAAAACAAGAAATAAAGGGAATCCAAGTTGGAAAAGAAGTGAAACTATCACTATTTGTAGATAATGTTATCACATTATATATAGAAAACCTTAGAAACTTCACAGGAAAAACTACTAGAAACAATAGTTGAATACAGCAAAGTGGTGTCTTGCAAAATCAACACACAAAAATACATAGCATTATTATATACAAAGAACAAATGAGAAGAAAAAGAAAATAACACCATTTACAATTGCTTCAAAAATAACCAAATGCCTCAGAATTAACCTAACTAAGGAGGTGAAGGAACCATATAAGTGTAAGACATCATTAAATGACTTAGTGACATAAGGAGATGAAAGGACTTCCCCTGCTCATACACTAAAAATAGTATCATACACAAAAATAGAAACCTGGATCAATGGACTGTAACTGAAAGTCCAGAAGTTAATCCATGTACATAGCAGTACCTAATCCATGATAAAACAGCCACAACCATACAATGGGAAAAGGAGAATTTCTTTCATTAACAGTGGTGGAAAAACTGGAAGGCCACACATTAAACAATAACATTCGATCACTCACTAACTCCATACACAAAAATAAACCCCAAAATTGATTAAAGATCTACATATAATACCTACAACAATAAAATACATGGAAAAAAACACTGGTGATATGATTGATAAAATCAATAATAAAGATGTTTTTGTAGACTCGACAGTTATAGCAAGGGAAATAAAAGCAAAAATATACAATTTGGATTACCTCAAGTCAAACAGTGTTTATAGGGGCTTCCCTGGTGGTGCAGAGGTTGAGCACTGCGCTGTGGAGCTGTCGGCAGCGCGCTATGCGAGTTCAATGCCCAGCCAGGGAGAATCCCACATGTTGCGGCAGACCTCTCCTGCCTCGCCCGCTGCTCCCCCCAGCAGTGTATTTCTGATCTGCCTGTTCTGCTCCCCACTCTGTCTCTGGTAAACCCTCTCGCCGCCCCACGCCTCTGGCCTGTACCCCAGCTTGTATGTATAAATAAATAAATCTTTAAAAAAAAAACAGTGTTTATAGTGTGAAAAAAAGTATAAGAAGATTAAAAAGTTATCTACTGAATGGAAGTAAGTACTCAGTTAATATATAACTGACAAGGGATTATATCCAAGGTATATAAAAAGTTTATACAACTGACAGAAAAGAAACAACCCAATTAATAAATGAGCAGCAGATATAAACAGACAATTCACCAAAGAGGAAATTCAAAAGGTGAACAGATGGATGAAATGTTCATTATAGCTTCCAATGAGAGAGATACAGTTTAAACCCACAATGATACCATCTCACACCTGTAAGAATGTCTATCAACAAGTGCTGGAGAGGATGAGATAGAATCCTCACTGCTGCTGGTGGGAATGGAAACTGGTGTAGCCATTATGGAAAACTATCTGGATTTACTGCAAAAAAAACCCTAAAAATGGAAATAACATATGACCCAGCATCTATCTAAAGAGCATAAAAACATCAACTCAAAAAATTATAGGTTTAGATGCAGGATCATTTGCAATAGTTAGGACATGGGAACAATCTAAGTGTCCACTGATAGAGAAGTGGATTAGGAAGAAGTGGTACATCCACACAATGGGATATTATTCAGCCATAAGAAAAAAGAAAATATCACCATTTACAGTAACATGGAAGGGGCTGGAGAGAATGATGTGCAGTAAAGCAAGTCAGAATGACAAAGACAAGTACTAGAAATGTACAAAGAAGACAGTTCAACAGACAAAACACTTAAAAAAAAAAACTAGCGGCACTAATAAATGAAATGCGGTGTCTGAACTTAGGAAGAAGGTGAAAGGAAGGGTCAAAAGGTATAAGTGATGGTGGTAGGAAAGTAACTTAAAAAGTAAGTAAATCCTTTGTAATTTTGGTCATTTGCACCCAATTCCTCTGCCCCCAACCCCCCAAAAAATTAAAAGAAAACTGATGGAGCAGAAATACACATGGGGGAAAGAAAGTAATTCCCTGTTCAAAATGCACGCTGTGACTCAGCAATCCCTGCAGAGTTCAAGCAAATCTTATGCAACCAGAGTCTAGTTCCCCAGTAGGTGAGGGTGGGTGCTTCTGCATCTTCAGGTGAGCAAGTCATCCAACACATGGGGATGCACTGGTTAATGGGCCAGGGACGGTCTCTATGCACCAGAGCCCTTAGTTATTGGAGGACACAGGTAATGGAGCTAGGAACTATAATTCTGTTTAAGTGCTGTTTAGCCAGGGGGCAGTATGGCCTGCTAGAGGCACACAGGAAACAGTTCCTAAAGCAGTTGGGGAAGGATGCAAGAGAAAGTATGATTTGTCCATCAACATTATTGCTGACTTAGGGCTACTCAGTGTGACATCATTCTAAGCACGTTAATGTATAAATTCACTTAATCTTCACCAGTTTCGATGGTAAATACAATTATTAGCCCCATTTTCTAGATGATTCCAGTAAAGCACAGAGAGTTTAAACAGCGTGACTAAGAACACACAATTAGTGGTGGAGCTGAGATTCAAATGGAAGCAGTTTGAAAAATGAATGCTGACTTATTGACTGAACAGTTACAAACTGGACAAAGTACAATGTTTATTACAATGCTTATCTCCACCACCACCACCCATGTTGGTCATTTTTATTTCTAAAATATGATTATATGTAATTGCATCTAGTGTAATCCAACTGTATATACAGAATCAATGCCATTTTTTTTTAAAAAAGGGCATTTCAAGGCAATGCTGCCATGTGAGCACACTCCAGATAATAATGAATAACAACCACATTCTTATCAGTAGTGACCTCTACACATGGGAGAGCAGGAGAACAAACAGGATCATTTCAAGGTTGTACCAGCTGCCAGCTGAAATTACCCCATTAAAGGCAACTCCAGAGAAGCTGTTGCCAGGTGACAAAGAACCTGTTGACATGAAGTGTTCCTATTCAGGAAAGTCTTTCCATGCAGAAGACTTTTAATTCTACATCTTTCAGATTGATTTTGTAGGTTCATCAGAAAATGACTACTTGGTTATTTTAACAAAATGTACTACACAGTTACTTGTGAAGCCACTGAGAGGTAAATCAATTCATGAAAGTTAAATTACCAGAGTTAAGGTGGTATCTGACTGCACTATATTCTGTGCTACAAAGAAGAGATCTATTTTTTTTTCAAAGCAACCTGGTTTTGTAAAATGCTTTCCAAAAATGTATAATTTATTAACAAAATAAGGTATCCTACTTTAGAAGATGCCCCTTTGTTTCTGCCCTTTCTCTCTGGCCTTTATTCCTCCCTACTCTTCTTTTAGCTCCCAACTTTAGCATTCTCAGAAAGTCTTTGTTTATTCTCCTTCTGGAAACTCTGCAATATTTAAATAAGAGATAATGGCATGATTGGTGAATACGAACTCACAAAGAGGTAATAGACCCATTTTGATCTAATTCCTTATCTCCAATGCTATTAACTGTGTGATGATTGTTAGGGTTGCTCTAAAACATCCTGGTGTTCCAGTTTCCGGTACATGGTAGGACCACACCTCCTGCTTCCCTTTAAGTTGGGCATGATCATGTGACTTGCTTTGGCCAATAAAATGTCAGCAGAGTGATATGAATGTATTAAGAGAATGTAGAAGCAAAAATGATGATGATGATAAATGGAAAATAACAAATGTTGACAGAAATGTAAAGAAATTGGAATCATCACATATTGCTAGAAGAAATGTATAATAGTGTAACCGTTACCGAAAACAATTTGGTTGTTTTTCAATAAGTTGAATACAAAATTACCATGAGACACAGCAATTCTACTCCTTTAGGTATATACCAAAAAGACCTAAAAATGGGTGTTTAAACAAAACTTGTACATGAATGTTCAGAGTAACTCTACTCACAATTGCCAAAGGTGGAAACAACCCAAATGGATAAATAAAACGTCTATACATACAATGTGTTATTATTCAACCATAAATAGGAACCAAGCATTGACATATGTTACAATATGAATGAAACTTGAAAAAAAGCTAAGTGAAAGAAATAAGATGCAAAAAGCCATATATTACATGATTCCAATTATATGAAATATCAAGTAAACAAAGAAACGAGATTAGTGATTGCCAGACACTAGAGATGGGGTTGGGGGTAGGGGATGAAGAGTGACTGCTTAATGGGTATGGGATTTCCATTTGGAGTAATGAAGAATTTCTGGAACTAGATAGCAGATAATAGTTTTGCATCATAATGAATATACTTAATGACACAGAATTGTATACCTTGATTAAAATGATAAATTTAATGTCATATGTACTATTTTGCTTTTTTTAAAAAGAGAATGTGTGTGTGTGTGTCTGTGTGTGTGTATGCTTTATAATGTTTAGATGCAGCATTATTTACAATAGTTAGGAAATACACACACACACACACACACACACAATTTTCAAGTGAAGAGAGAGAATAATTCTCCAAAGTGACAAGTAACCATAAGTAGTTAATATAAATTATCCATCAATTTAAATGATTGTAATATGGCTGAGAAATAAACTTTTACTGTGCTTAGCCATTTGTTACAGCAGCATAACCTAGCCCATGCTGACTGACAAAAACTATTAAACTTCGTTCACCTGACTTTAAGCTTCCTTTGTGCCAAGCCCTGGGAAAACAAAGATGAAAACTCTCAAGCAGTTTACAAATTAGCAAGGAAGAGAAACATATCAACCAAAAAAAAAAAATACTCTTCAGTGTGATGAAGTCATAACAGAGGTAGATTATAAATTATAATAGCAGCAAAATAGCTGGAATGGCCAATTACATCCTGAAAATTCAAGATGGAAAAGTCTGAGTTACATTCACTTGAAAATGTGTAGAAATTTGCCAGCTAGAGAGAGGGAGAGGTTCATTCCAGGCTGATGTAAGAGTTTGCCCTCTGTATATGGTACAATGTCAGAGTAGCCAAGTGTGGCATATGGCAGGAAATGGAAAAAATTAGATAATAAGATGTGAGGTGATAAGTGCTGGGTATGAGACTGGAGAAGTTAACAAGTGTCTGGAGTTTAGACCTAATCTTTTAGCCAGTCCTCACTAACCTTCCATTCAGAGAACATACGGAATGTGAAAACACGTGTGGCACATTAGAGTAAAAGGCTGAGGCAGCTTATTTCTGGCAAAATAACTGGCCTAACCTTGGCTACCCTGGCACATCTTTATCCATTGCAACATTTAATTAGGGTACATCTTTGGGGAAAGTTCTAGTGTGGATGATGGAGTGTTGTTGAAGATTTTTATGCCAGGAAATAGTATGATAAAAATCTTCAACAACATTCCATCATTATTTGGAAGATAGATTAGTGTAAAGAAAAAGATCTAAGTCAGGAAAAACTGTGGGGAGGAAACAGTAATAACCCAGAAAGAGATGACAAGAGGTGAAATCAGAATAATAGTCACTGAAATAAAAAGAGTGGAGAGATTCAAGATATACTTACAAGGTAAAATTGACGAAGCTTTATTGATTGATTGGATATGAAGGGTGAAGGAGGAGAAATATCTAAAGTGGCTCTCAGCCTAACTGAGTGGTGGTGGTTCCATTGGGATAGGAAAGAAGGTGCAAAGAACTAGAAAGATGTCAATCCATTCATTTAGACACTGGAACTAAAGTGTTAGTAGAGGTATCTGAAAAATAGTTAAATACCAGAGTAGTCAAATATGGTCTCAGAGAGAGGACTGGAATACAGGTAAATATATAGAGGTCATGGACAGAAACAAGTGGTAGTTAAAGTCGAAGAACAGTTGAGAGAAGACATAAATGAAAAATGAAAAGGGCTGAGGTCATTTAAGGGCAACACAAAGGAAGGAAAGCCTGTGGGAAATGACATTGGCATTTCTTTGATGCATAATGGGATCTTCTCAATTGACTGAACACAGACTCTTTGAAAAGAATGACTCTTTTAATCTTTCTAAATCTGTCTCAATTCTCTGTAAAGGTATCCCCTGGGAATTCTTGAAGATTGATCCCTTAATACACGCTGAGGAGTTTTGTGAAAAATGAATGTTTTAAACATTACAACATTCCAAGTAATCTTAACAAAGTCATAGTTACATCCCTAACATACTACCACAGTATATTGTGACTATCTATTTAAAAGTCTACCCATTCTTACTACACTATGAAAGCTCAAGGTTTCCCAGTTCTAGTGTCTAGTCTGGTACCTGACACAGTATATTTAAGTTGATAAATATTTGTGAATTAATATGAATTTGAGCTCCAGAGTTCAGTATATACAGAATATAATATAACACTTTTTGGAACTCAGGTCCAGCAGTTTTTCCAAGGCTTTGGAATGGACATATGGTAAATGGGAAAAATATTCTATAGTTCTAAATGTGGTGATGCCACTTATATAATAGTCAATTTTGATAATAAATGATATATTCATGCAATATAATGTCACAGGGTAAAGAGAATGAATCAATTAAAACTACCTACGGAATAAGAACAATCTCACATATATGATGCTGAGTGAAAGAAACTACACAAAAAGAGTATATCCTGTGTAATTCCAATCATTTGAAATTTAATAACAAGTAAAAGTAATACACAGTTTTAGAAGTCTGGATAGTAGTTACCTTTGGAGGGAGTGTAGGTACCAGGAAGGAGGCACAGGGGGACTTTTGAAAAACAGGTTATGTTCTGTTTTGAGCTAGGTGTTGTTTACATGAGTGTGTTCAATTTACGGTTATTAATTGAACTGTACACTTAGCATTTGTGCATTTTTTTTGTATATTTGTTATACTGTAATGAAATATTACTTTACAAAAATATTTATGACGCACAATACTTCATGGAAATAGTAACATTAAAGAATAATCTCTATAAGCAAAGTAAGAGTATGGCATTAAGCAAGCAGTTAAACCTACACTAACTGATGAATAAGAAGGGAAAGTGATGGGCCTCCCTGGTGGCGCAGCGGTTAAGCGCTGCGCTGTGGAGCTGTCGACAGTGGCTACGCGAGTTCGACACCTGGCCAGGGAGATTCCCACATGGCATGGCAGACCTCTCCTGCCTCGCCCGCTGCTCCCCTCAGCAGTGTACTTCCGTCTATCTGCCTGTTCTGCTCCCTGCTCTGTCTCTGGTGAACCTTCTCGAGGCCCCACGCCTCTGGCCTGTACCCCAGCTTGTATGCATAAATAAATAAATCTTAAAAAAAAAAAAAAAGAAGGGAAAGTGAAAAAAAGAAATTGATGGGTTTCAGAAGGTGTGTGAGACTTGGTTGGTTTATTGGTTCAAGGGGTTGCTGGTAACTGTGTAAGACTACATGGATCAAAATCCAGTACCCCCTTGCTATTTGATAAGACCATATCAGTTTCTCAGCTTTCAGTGTATCTCTCACCAAAGAGATCTTCATTTCATTAGATCAAAATTTTGAGGCTAGAGGAATTCCACTTCACACTATGATGAGTAACATAATAATAAGTTATGTATTAGCTTGCTGTCCCTACCATAAATAAAATATAGATTAAAATGGACAAAGTAGTAAAAACATATATTATAGACACTGAATGAGAGTTTATGTAAGATTGCAATCTCTGAGAGAAGGGAAATAAATGAGGTAAGTCCTTACAGATACCCTAGCTTCAGATTTAAAGGCACTGAGATTCTGGCTCAGAGAGGTAGAACCCAAGCAAAGCATAACTCTCAGTTGAGGACATGAGACTTTGGTTTGGTGAGACTGAGACAGCTGGAATTTCAGAGGAAGCATGAGAGATAAGGATACCATGCAGAGAAAAAGCTCTAGAAATATGCATAGGATATCCTTGGTTCTAAGATGTACTCTTCATAAAGTAAGACACTACAAGTAATCTAGGAAGGAAAAAAAATACTAAGGAAAGAACAACTTCCAGGGAGCTATTAGTTGAACAGCTATAATGAATTGTTCACAAAGTTTTGAGGAACTTTTAGTTCTGATTAGCCAAAGTGGCAAGACCTTATTAAACCCCCAGGATACTCATTAGAGTCTAGAAATTCCAGGTCTTATGGATAAAAATTAAAAAAAAACCATGAAGCTATTCTTGATCCATTTTTGAAGAGTTTAAAGTCAAGCTTTGTGGGCCTCTCTGGTGGTGCAGCGGTTGAGCGCTGCGCTGTGGAGCTGTCGGCAGCGCGCTATGCGAGTTCGACGCCCAGCCAGGGAGAATCCCACATGGTGCGGCAGACCTCTCCTGTCTCACCCACTGCTCCCCTCAGCAGTGTATTTCTGATCTGCCTGTTCTGCTCCCCACTCTGTCTCTGGTGAACCCTCTCACCGCCCCACACCTCTGGCCTGTAACCCCAGCTTGTATGTATAAATAAATAAATCTTTAAAAAAAATAAAAATAAAGTCAAGCTTTGTTTTTTTTTAGTTGTAATCTATTTATTTATTTATTTTTAAATTGTTATTTTTGTGTCTTTTACATTACTGTATATTCCCTGTAGGTTTCCCACCACCAATTCACCCGTGTACCGTCACCACAATCCCTTTTGCTCCCCTCTTTCCTGTTCTGAGCCCCAATCCTCCCCCTCCCTCGCTGATTGTCGTTCTTGTATTTGGTTCCCCTATATTCCTGTTATAAGCGATATTTTTCTTTTTCCTTTTGGCTTATTTCACTGAGCATGATCCCTTCTATTTCCATCCATGTTGCTGCGAATTGCATGTGTTTATCTGTTTTGAATGTGGAATAGTATTCCATTGTGTATCTGAACCACATCTTCTTTATCCAGTCATCTATTTTTGGGCATCTGGGTTGTTTCCATACCTTCGCTATTGTAAATAGTGCTGCAATAAACATAAGGGTGCATGTATCCTTTTGAATTAGTGTTTTTGTGTCCTTTGCGAATATTCCCAAAAGTGGTATTGCTGGGTCGTATGGTAGCTCCACATTTATTAGTTTGAGGAAAGGCCATACGGCTTTCCATAGTGGTTGGACTAGTTTGCATTCCTACCAGCAGTGTAGAAGAGTTCCTTTTTTGCCACATCCTAGCCAGCATTTGTTGTTGCCTGTTTTTTTAATGTGTGCCATTCTCACTGGTGTGAGGTGGTATCTCATTGTGGTTTTGATTTACATTTCCCTGATTATAAGTGATGTTGAACATTTTTTCATATAGCTGTTGGCCATTTGCTTTTCTTCCTTGGAGAAGTGTCTTTTTAGCTCTTCTGCCTATTTTTTGATAAAGTCAAGCTTTGAATGAATCAAGTTGATCCACAAATAAATTAGCTGCAGTCCAGAACAAAGCTCAGTATTCCTTAAAGGAAGATATCAAAATCTAGACTCTTTAGTTAAAAACAACAACAACAAAAAATTAGACATTCAAAGAAGAAGGAATATGTGACTTATAACAAGATAAGAAATTAGTCAATAAGCAGACCCAGAAACTACCAAGATGATGAAACAGCAGCTGAGGACTTTAAAAAGGTTATAGAGATTTATAAACACATCTGAGGACTTAAAGGAAAACAATGAACACAATGAGGAAAGAACGGAAAACAGGAAATAGAAACTATTCAAACCAAAGCATAATGGTAAAAAAATGATTAAAAAATGAATTGTCTCAGTAATCTGTGAAATAAGATCAAGCAGACTAAAATTGGAAAATGGAAGTCTCAAAAATTAGGGAAATAGGGAGCACAGAAAAAATACTTGAGGAAATAATGGCTGCTAACTTATCCATATTTGATTAAAATATCAACCCAGAGGTCCAAGTGGCTCAATAATATTCAAGCAGAATAAGCACAAAGAAAACTAGAAATTACAACAACACATTGATGAAAATTAGATTAAAAGTTGCCAGAGGAAACAGAGATAAGAAAATCACTGGCTTTTCATCAGAGACATTTCAAGTCAGAAAAAAATGGTACAGCTCTTTAAAAGATTAAAAGAAAAAAAACCTGTCAACCTATAACTATAACTAATAAAGATATCACTCACACACACAAAAAAAATATAAAGACGTTTTGCAGACAAATAAAACTGAGAGAATTACTTGCGATCAGAACTGTACCAGAAATGCATTTAAAAGTTTTTCAGGCTAAAGGAAATTGATAGCACATGGAAAGTTAGATCTGCACAAAGGAATGAAGAGTATCAGAAAGGGCAAATATCTGAGTACAAATCACAGATTTTCTCCTCATTTTTCATTTCCTTAAAAGATAATTGATGATTTCAGGCCTCCCTGGTGGCGCAGGGGTTAAAATCTTAGTGCTATCAAGCTATCGTCAGCCACTGTAGCACAAATTCAATCCCCAGCCAGGGAGCTAACACACATGGCCCAGCAGATCTCTCCTGTCTTGCCCTCTGCTCCCCTCAGCGCTGTATTTTAGTCGATCTGCCTGTTCTTCTCCCCACTCTGTCTCTGGTGAACCCTCTCAGCCTCCACACCTCTGGCCTACACCCCAGTTCTTGTATGCATAAATAAATAAAAATCTTTTTTTAAAAAGATAATTGATTATTTCAAACAGAATATCAAATATATCTATATATGAAGAATCTTTGTAACCTTTCATTTCCCCTCCCCACTTCTTTAAAGATAACATTGTCATAATTATCAAATATTTCATTTCCACTTTATAAAAGTGAATTCACATGTGCGCACACACACACCTTGCAGGATGAAGGAAATGTTCACCTTAGCAGACCTATACTAGCCTTACAGTATTTGTTGTTCTAGAGCAGAAATGATTAGGAACATGAGTGTTAGACAGCCCGGATTAACTCTAATTCCACTAGTTACTGACTACAGGACTCTTAGCCGAAACCACAATTTCCTCATCTGCAAAATGGGGTAATGTCTATTTAGTAGCATGGGTGTGAAGATTAAATTATCTTATGTAAAATGTCAGTGCATTGCCTCCTTGGCAAAGGTAAAGAGATTTTACTTGACAACAGGAACCATTCCCCTAAAGTTCAAACATGTCCTTACTTTGTCAAATATAAGCCTGTCCAGACTACTGGTTGATCACAAAGATATGACAAGAACAAGAGGATACTAAAGACCTTTATTTTCCAAAGAAGGATAAAAGAAATCCTCTAAAGCTCATAAATCAATAATGAGACATCTAAGAATATGTAAGAGTATTATGGCTACTACCAGAAAGATTACAAACAAAAATTGTTTACATAATTGCCTATGAGAGATGGAATTGGAGAAACAGAGAAAGACTATTCATGATATGCCTGTTTGTACTATTAAAAAGTACTATCATGTATTAAGTATTGGTTGAGTAACATATCAAAATCTAGTTCTATAATTTAAAAAGTCACGTGGAGCAAATAGAAAACTTCAAAATATATATATCTGGATTTGAATTAAAATGGAACTTTTTGAGTGCTTTTTTCTATCTTTAACACCACTGAAAGTGAAACTGCTGCTGCTTTACAAAACTAGTGCTGGTCTTGGATTAAGCTGTGGTAGCCAAGAATGTGTGTGTGCGTTGTGTGTATGTGTGTCTGTGAACACCTGTAAATAACGCTTTATGTGCAAATCAAAACCACTATGAGATACCACCTCACACCTGAGAGGATGGCACACATTAAAAATACAGGCAACAACAAATGCTGGAAAGGATGTGGAGAAAAAGGAACTCTTCTACACTGCTGGTGGGAATGTGAACTGGTCCAGCCACTATGGAAAGCTGTATGGCGATTCCTCAAATTGCTAAACATGGAGCTCCCATA
>PVIJ01001545.1:0-24155 GCA_004024925.1 Scalopus aquaticus
GGAAGGAGAAGGCAGGCAGGCAGGGAGGGAGGGGAAAGAAAAGGAAAAGAAAAAGTAAACTTTTCAGTTAGTAAAATCCCCTGTGTTTTCCCAAAACACATTTTCTTCCTCTCTTCCTCTTTCTGTTCCTTGTTCTCTCCCAACCTGGTCTCCTGTTCCTTGCTCCCTTTTTGCTCTCCACCAGGAAAACTGCTGGACCTGCCTCTAAAACAACCCAAGGCTTTCATCAAATTCTGATGTCTCCACTGGGGCTAGAAGGAGGTCAGGAGAACGAGTGCTCTCTCTGGCTAAAGCCTGTCATGATAAATTCCTATTGTTTCCTTGGACCTGAAGTGATTTCTTCCCTTTGGACACATAATCCCTCTACACAGAGATCAGCTTGCGAGTGTCCCCAGGGAGCATCACCAGGGCTCCTAATTGTCACTCTAAAACCCACACTGCTGGTTTGGGAAGCTCACAGTGAAATGTGCTCCTCTGGGATCTGCCCTGCGCGCTCGAGCTGCTTTCTCCTAGACTGTCGGCGGGGTGGATGTGCTCTCTGTGGTCCTCCAGCGCTGACCTGGACCAGGGGGGATCCTCTAGACACTCTGCAAATATCTCAGTCTCTTTGAATTTCAGTGTCCAATTTTTTAAATAATTTTTTCAAATCATATTTATTTCAAAATCCAAGTCCTTAGTGGCCGAGATAGAAATAAAATAGTTGTCTATCCTAGAACAGCATTAAAGGCAGTTCTGGGGAGAGGAAGTGGACCCAAGCCCATTATTTGGCTTTGAAAGACCTGACTAATCACCTTAGATTGATGCTCCTGGCTAAGATGTTTCTCCACGCATCTTTGCTCCCATCAATCTCTCCTGATGGGGTCTTACTCGTCTTTCAAGTATAGTTTCCATGACTTTTGCACAGAATTGGAGCTCCACAGTGGTGATACAGAGGACCCTCTTCATTTCAGTCCCAGATTAAAAAGCTACGCCTCACAGGCCAATCCAGGAGCTCCTTTCATTTGTGTGTGAATGAAGAATGTTTTTCCCATTTTTTAAGGGTTTGACAAATCCATAGAAAAAAGAACATTTTGTGACACCTAAAATTATATTAAAATCAAATTATATAAAATTATCATTTTGGATCATACACAGCTTTTTGGAGTGTGGCCTTTCTCATTCACTTATATCGCTGATGTCTACTTTCTCTTGATTGTCCCCAAACTGAGTCAACAGTACTGACTGACAATATTGATCTGACTGGTGCTCGATGCCCAAAATATTTATTATCTGGCTCTTTACAGAAAAGTCTTGTCAACTGCTGCTCTAGAGAGTTCCAGGTAGCATATCAACTTGTCATTTTATTCTTAGTTAATATTTTGCTCGGTAAAAGGTATTAAATACTGTTATCATTTTAGTGCTGTTCAAAGATGACCATTTTCGTCAATAACCCAGTGAGAAAGAGGTAGGAATTTATTTTTCATTTCTCTTAATGGATTGAAATATTCCAAGCATTTAGCTTAGCTACTTTATCTCTGCAGGAGGGATGGAAGATCTTTCTTTAGCAGAGATCTTTTTCAGCATCTTTCTTACCATCTCTTCCCTTCCCAGTTTTACCTTAGTTTAAACCACTGCCCTCTCTCTCTTAGATCATTCAGTAGTGCCCCACTGAATTTCTCTCATTAACTTTGGTTTCTCCGTTCTATTTCCATGCTGATGCCAGGATAATCTATCTAAAACACAAAGCTGATTGTGACATCTCTTGCTTGAGAACATTTAGTTGCCTCTAGTCCATCTGAGAATTGGGGTCCAGTTTTTTGCAGAGGGGCTTTGCATGGACTTTACACATTGTACCTGCCTCCCTTTCTAACCTTATCTCCTCCTGCCCTCCCTCCTTCCTTCTTCTCTAGGTATTTAGCTTTGCATTGTTCAGTGAGATTGTTCCTTGAGAACTAGCATAGTTAATTCTATAGAAACAGGAACTATTTTTCTTACCTGACATGATGAACTCTTATACTTTACACTTATATGCTAAATTCACAATGATTATAGTGGGAAAAATAATAATAGCATTTATTAAAGCTTCTTGACATGACAGTATACCCTGAAAAATAACTAGCATATATTAGATTGTCAATATCTCAAAATAAAATAATCTTGAGAGACATAGATTCTCTCCATTTTATAGAAGAGAAGTGTGAAGTTTGGAGAAGCTGCTTAACTTTCCTAAACCACAAAGACAGTGAATGACAGAGCCAGAATGTGAATTCAAGTTTCTCTGACTCTGAAACCCAAGCTCTTGCCATAAAATCCTACTCTCCACCAACAAACCACTCTCCAATGCATTGGTGCGCTAAAACTCTTTGAATGATGGCTCTCTTTTGAAGGGTGGATGGCAGGTGAGGGGGTACGCCCTGATCTGTAATGTGTTCCAATTTCAGTGGAATGCATGTATGTTGCTATGGTGGATTTCCAGTTACAAACATGCCATTGTTGAAAGATGGCAAAGTTGGGAAGAGATGTGTCGTAGGCTATCATTGTAAAAAATCCCTACCAACAAATGCAATCAGTGCAAATAAACTCAAGAGCACAGATAATAATAAAATCCAGTAAAATAATTAGGAATCGATGAATATGTTTCAATCTTTGTTTCTTTTAAATATAATTTAATAGATTTTTGCCTATCTAATTTCAAATGATTGTATCTAACAGCTGGCTCACAAAATTCTCAAACATTTAGCAATGGGCTCTTCAGCTCATCTGAGCTGAAACATGCTATCTCCAGCTTCTTTGGGATGTAAAACCACACAGAAAACACGCTTTGCTATTAAAACTAGAAAATGAAATGTGAACATTTAGTAATAAATTTGGAGATTAGCAATGAAAGAATAAAACTGAGTTAAACATTCAATTCCTCCTTCCCATATAAAATGGGCTTCGACAATAGAATTATCTGGAATTTTGAATAAAATTAAAAATAATCTTAATACAACCTTAAATAAGTCACTAGACTTTCCAGTGTCTCCACTCCTTCTCTTGGGAACTCAGAAAACCATTTTGATCTGAACCTGGGAGGAAAAAGAAATTTTCCTTTAGAGTAAGAAAGGAACTGTCAGACAGTAGAGGAGCATGGTGGTGAAAGTTACAGGTAACTGAATTATGTGACTAACGGGAACACATTCCCTATCTTAATGTTCTCAAGACTAAGAGACTTATAGGTCTTGACTCTTTTTTTTTTCTTCCTTAGAATTCTAGGAAGTGGACTTTTTCCTCTCTCAAACATATTCCAAATTTCTTATCTTTTAAATTTTTTTCAAATCTGCCATATTATAACAGTTCCTAATTGAAACCAGGTATTAACAGCACAATGAAGAATCATTTACAAAAAATACTTTGTTATAATAATTTTTCTTCAATTACAATCTCCCCTTATATGTTTTTCATTTATTTGCCCCCATCCTGATGTGGAACAACTCCAGTTAGGTTCTCAGTCTGAAAAGAATTAGCAAAACTCTGTTACATGATTACTTTCTGCACCAGCTCTGATCATTAACTACTCCTAAGGGAGAACTTGTTGAAATTTCTAAACACAACAGAAGACATTATCTTATGTAAAAAACAAACAAACAAAAAAACACCTGTTACTTCATCCAGTGGAAAAGTATTTATTACTCACTAATTTCTTTGCATCAAATCAAATTAGAAATGAGAAATGTTCAACTTTACTAATCTCCAAAAATGTAAAGCAATATGATCTACCATTTTTTCATGATTAAACTTGCAATCCTTGAACAATCATGGCAGCCAGCCAGGACAGATGCTATGTAAGAAAGGTTGTAGCAGACGAGGAAGAGCAAATTGTAAAACCATTTGTGAAAGCAGTTTGTCAATTTTCATCAAGAATCTAAAACACAGATGTTCATCCCTGGGTTGTTTATGTTAGCAAACAATGAAAACAACCAACATTTGTAATAACAGTAGTGTGCATAATTAGATTATTCTGTATACTGATATATTTTTACATATTTTATATGAAATCAAATAGCATGTTGATGTTTAAATGATATTTTAACAGAACTTTTAAAAATCTAGGTGAATGCTTCCATTTAATGAAAATAGGGGTTTGAAATTGTATGCTGCATCATCTGAATTATGCTAAGTCAAGTCTGTAAGAAAATAAGCCCGAATATTAATAGGATTTATCTCAGGATGATAGAATTATAAATGATTTTTCTGTCTTTTTTCCCCTCTCTATTTTTCCCCAAGAATTCTATTATGAGACTGTATTACTTTTATAATAAAAACATAAGCAGTGTAGCCTCTGTCCCTGGCCTTCTAGAATCCCTAAGGCAATCAGTGTACTAGAAATAGAATAGCCCACCAATCCATACATTAACAGAAGAAACAGTAAAACAAATCATGTCACCATTCAAGTGCGCCCAGGTACAGGCAGGTTCAGAGACATGGCTCGGTAGAAAGGGGGGCGGGGAGTGGGATGAAGAGTTGGGGCTCGGGGATGTTCCTGCTAAAGGAGGAGGTGGTCCAGCGAGAGAAGCCCAGTGAAAGCAGGAGAGGGGACAAGTTGTTTTCAGCAGAAGAATGTTCACTATCAAGATAGAAACAGACACCTGCTCGCCCTTCTCTGTAGAGACCTACATTTCTCTCTGCATTTATGGTTCTGCCTCATCATCACCCCAGCTTGCTTTTGGCTGTCGTGTATTCCGGTCTTCCATGGTTTTTCAGCTTCAATTCTCTAAATCAAGCTCATGTTTTCAGCGTTTGAGATTCCTGGGAGAGAACCGTGAGTGGTCCAGCTTAATTCAGGTGTCTAACCTTAGTCCCCTGGGTCTAGGGGCTAGGGTCAGATGGAACATATATAACAGCCTAAGAACAACCCCTCAACAAAGAAAGTAGGTGGGGGACACGAGGGATTCCCAAAACATTTCTGATGATGTCAAAGTGTGTTTGGGGAGATTAGTTGGGAATGATGGGAATTTCGTGACCCTAATGTCAACTACAGACTGGTGGTGGCAAGTCAGGGTTGAGGGACCACACTGAAGTCAGCATTGACCTCTCTGTACTCGCAACTTCCTTTGACAGTTCCACATGCATGCAGGTGACATCAGCACCAGCCACCTGCCATGACTTATCTCGTTTATGACAATTCCTAGTTTCCCAAACGTAGCTCTCTCCAGTCCCTAACGCCTACATCCTCTCCCCCACCAGATTATCCCTCTCCTCTTACTCAAGAGTGGCATGATTTTATTGAAATAAAATTCGATCAGCACTCATTCATTTCTTCTATCATTTTGAATTTTTGTATCTGTAGAAAAGTTGGAAGAATAATACAATGAACAGTAATGGTTATATTATCTAAATTTAAAAATTGCAAACATTTTGCTACATCTGATTTACCTTTTTCTCCTCTTTTCTCTGAACCATCTAAAAAGAAGTTACTTATAAAGTGATTCTTCAAGCCTACATCATTCTTCATGCACCTGCTAAGAACAAGGTTTTCTTATAAATAATCACAATATAATGGTCACACTTAATTCAACACCAATGCAATTTAAATATTCAATGTATAGAGATCCATATTCAGAGACCTCAATAGTCACTTTAAGGTATCTCTGCCATCCTTTGCCACATTCAGGATTCTACAAGGGGATACACAGTGCATTGGTTTGGCATATCTATTTAGTCTGTTTAATCAACAACAGTTTCCCTGCCTTTTTGTTTTTCCCTTTATGAACCTGACATTGTTGAAGAGTACAGGCAAGTTGCTTTGGGGGATCAATGCTCCTCTGTTTGGATTTGTCAGTCTTCTGATTTGATCTAGGTTACATGTAGCAGGCACGCAGCACAGGTGAGGTTGCATCTGTGTCAGGGATCGTAACAAAAGATAAAGCTTGTCCATCTGCTGCATTGTTATTGATACGGCTTAATCCCTATACTGAATTTATTTACATAATTTATTTACTTAATTTAAAACATTGTCATTGAATTAGTAATGTTACCTTCTGCAGATCTGCTATCTGATGAGAGATTGCACGGGAATATAATGAGGTTATTGTGGAAACCTGCAGCTCTAATTCACTTCCTTGAAGCACAAAGCTCTGTTTAATACTCTGGGATGTTTCCTTGAGCAGGCTGGAGAGGCCGTGGAGTTCACTAATTCATTCACAGTGGAAGCCCTAGTCCTGATGTCTGATGTCAACCCCCAGAAACACCACTTACCGGTGCAGAGATTTTGAATATGTTCCTTGAGCTCCTTAAACTTCAGTTCCACTTCTAAAATGAGCATAGTGATTGGGCCATCTTTTAGAGATCTATATGAATTAAATAAAAGAATAAATGTTAAAATATTGGGCATAGTGTCTTAGAGTTAGTGCTTAATGTATATCAATACACAAAGGTCAGTGAACAAATTTTCAATAAACATTCAATAACTTATATATCATGTTCCCTTCCAGAGCAGAAGATTTTAAAATCATTATATATCACAGCACCCAGGAGCCGAGATTTGTGGGTATCTATTCACAGCTTTGTGAACAACCCATAATATTCCGACTTTGGTGCCCTAAATCAACGCTTCTTAAACTTCATTATTTTTTACAGTTTTATTTTTTTTCCTTTTAAATATGTATATATAGTTATTTATATCTTTTACATTTTGTATTCCCCTTGGGTAGCCCACCACCAATTCACCTGTGATCCATCTCCATGGTCCCTTGTGTCCTTTTCTACTCCATTTTGCGCCCTTATCCTCCCCCCACCCCCACCGGCTGAGTGTCTCTCTCCTATTTGGTTTCCCTATAGTCCTATTATAAGTGAAATCATTCAATATTTTTCTCTTTCTTTCTGGCTTATTTCGCTGAGTATGATTAAACTTCAATATAAGTAAGAAGCACTCCTGGCCCTTGTTAAAGGGCAGATTTTAACCTGACAGGACAAGTTTAGATCGACGAGTTTCCAGGTGATGTCAACGCCAGTCATCCATGACCATAATTGAAGTAGCAAGACCCTGAATTATACCTGGAAGGAACTGCCAACCTTCACACCTCCTACTATGGGGCCCAGTGTCATCCTGTTGCAATGAATCAGCACAGAAAAATGCTGCCAGTTTGCCTGTTCCCTGGGGGTATATTTCTAGCAACCCTTTACTAAACATGATATTGACTAAACCATTTTGCCTATTTAGAAGGGACCTTTCACCACAAACTTACTGGAAGGTTCATCATTTTATGGTTCTACACATATGCCTGTACCATGAAGCAGAGAACAGTGGGGAATGCTTTGGACTTGCTCTGATGGCAATCTAATGTTGACTCTTCCATTGTGTTAGCTGCTAGCAAGGTCAAGTTGTTTAACCTCTCTGAATCTCAATGATCTCATCTAAACATGGTTATAACATGCTAACCTCATGGGTCCTTTGTATCAAATTATATCTGTATCCATATCAATCTCTATCTTTATCTCTGTTTCTCTCTCTCTCTCTCTCTCTCTCTCTCTCTCTCTCTCTCTCTCTGAAGAGGTAGGAAGAATAGCGGGGCGGGGCGGGGGGGTGGGAAGCTCGGATTAATATTTCCAGGGTACTGGGTAACATGCATTACCATTATTTGTGAACCTGTTAGGCGCCGTATGTGTATTCACCGAGCGGTCGTTAAGGCTCACAGAGTCACGAACGCAGAGTCACATCAGTGTAGAGCAGGCAGCCAGCGCTCAGTGTCTCCCAGGGACCCAGCCTGCCCTGCACCCATCCTTCCTTCCTCCGGGGGCGGGGGTAGGGGGTGCGGCGAGGACTCGGGTCTGGGCAGCTCACACGCACCCTTCGCTGCACCCTGTCTTCAAATTAGGTTAGCCACCTCATTCCTTGTGGTCAAGATTCCAATTTGCTTCAAACTCCGTAAGCACAGATCTGTGTTTAAAATTCATTTCCACACACCCTGCAAATGAGGAAAAATCTCTGAAAAGTGAATTTGTTTCTACTTTTATTTCCCCAGGACTGCTGGGGAAGTCTCAACACAAGGGCAGGTGAACGGCTTTGTGGCAGGGGAGAAGGCCAGGCTGGATGTGTGTGTTGTCTTTTGGTTAAAACTGGATTTCTCGCCAGGAATTTTTGTTTCTCTTATCGAAGATCAATGAGTTAGGGCCCTTAGTCGAGGAGGCAGAGCACCAAACTGTGGGGGCAGAGTGGATCTGATTCCTTGAGTGCTCTGGGCTAATTGTGAGGTTTGGTGCAGAGAGATTTTCTGCTGTTCTAGATGCACGATAATGGCAGGAGGGGCGATGTTCCCTGTTGACTCAAGCACATCCCAGGCACCTCAAACCCAACTCCCCTGCCTCAGGGGGGAGAGTCACAGAGTTATCACCAAGTGCAACAACTTAACTTTCCGGATGAGGAGTCTACAACCAACCCAACACCTGATTTCATGGATGAGCGTCAGCGACGGTCAGTGAAGGATATTTCAGGGTCTAGAGGTCCACGTGGAGGGGCCAGGAACTGAGCTGGGTCTAGGAACCGGGTCTGGGAACTGAGCTGGGTCTAGGAACCGAACTCCTGATTCCTGGTTGAGTGTTTTTTGACAGAACTCTGCCTTTGCAACAAACCTAACATTGTGTATTTTCTCATTTGCAGCAAAGATGAGCAGTTTGTAAATCCCCGTGAAACCCCCATTCCCCACAGTACACCAACTGGGAATAGCAAAGAGACACAACAGACAAGAAAACTGCAGTCTGATTTGATCCTTAAGAACAAAGTCTTTGGGAGCTCTGTCCTTCCTAGGCCTGCCCTTCTAACCCAGGGGCCTCTTGGATTGTCCTTTGTGGCCTCACAGAGGACACTGATGCCCCTGCTGAGTATGGAAGTATTTCTGACACCTCTGCCACTTTGTCTTGTGGGTCTCTGATCCGTTGTGGAGTAGCTGCATCTTAAGACAGTGTTCTTAGTCCAGTCCTCTCTGTGGTCCTCCCTCCAGCCTTATTCAGTGTGGCCACTTCCTTGGGTGGGGGAGAAGGCAAGCTCTTCTCTCACTGGTATTCATCTCTGACCTGGGGCAAAGCAGTTGCCTTGACCTCAGTATCCTATAGCCTCTTGTTTTGAGAACTTTTTTTTTTTTGATGGCCAACTTCTACTGAAAACTGACAACCTCTCTGGGAGTTTGTCACAAATCCTTATAGGAAGAGAGCCAGAAGATAGTCCTTGTAGAATCAGAAATAGTCCACCCACAGTGACAGAATACATGTTGAGATTTAGAGATGGCAGCATTCCACAACTATTAGATAGAAGAATCAGAGTTGGATTCTAGGTGGATCTGCCTTGTCTGTGGCTTGCTTCTTAATCCACACTGCTTCTCTAGCCTGCGCTGGCATTCAGGTTGGAGTTTGTTGATATGCAACTCTTCAATATGCATGAGATGACAGTCCAGGTTCTTGCAGGAAAGGCAGGCAGGGAAGAATATATTCAATGTTCATGGTCCCTTCCATAGGCTTCAAATCTTTGAACTAAAGTCTCAGTGAAAACTATTTTTATCCACTTGCTCAAGGAAAGTCTACAAGGACCCAGAGCTCTGGGAAACTTCCCTCTTTTCTCTAAAAATGAGAATGCTTATTTTTATTTGGATACCAACCAAGCAAATGAAAGAAAAAAGTTCCCTCCCCATCCCACCCAAGAAAAAAAAAAACATGGAAAGTCTAGCTAGAGTTCCCCTTGGCACAAATGGAGAGGAATACAACACATCCACCACTCATTCACCTCCCCCCAAAAATGATGATTACAATCAAGATGATGATGATGATGACAGAGATGATGATGATAAGGAAGAAAACAGTGATGACGTGAGGAAGAAGAGGAGCACCTCACACAGCCAGGCATGATGAGCCTTCGTAGATTTCTAAAACTTTTATCAAACTGATGAAAGAAATATGATTATTCTCATTCCAAATATCAGGAAACTGAGCCTCCAATGGGGTTCATACTGTAAAGCAATTGAAAGACAGGACTGGAATTATTTGAAGGATGGAGTCATTTCCTCTCCCTACCACACTTCTCCCCATCACTGGCATCCAATGCTCATTCTGAATTCAGGACTTTTGTGACAATGGCAGCCCATGTCGCCTTCCACCTGTGGAAGGCTTCCACCTGTGGAGGTCAGCAAGTGCAAAAATCAATCTCCGGTTGAAGGATTCCATTATTAATGACTGGGCTGAAGGAAAAGATTCCTGACCACACACCTCACCTCAGGAAGAGACTGATTTCGTTTGTACCTCTTATTCCAGGTCCCATGAGAACTGCATTTGCAGTAATTCTACCACCATTATTCGATAATCTCAACACAGGAGGAAATGTCAGTCAAACCCCTCTCCTTGGGACAGCCATGTCCCAGGTCCCACAACTGAGTCCATCATCTCTATCTCCAGAGGCGGAAAGGATGCAGCCCTCTGGGGCGTGAGCTGCCGGGCTCGCTGATGTGGTGTTTCTGTGCTGAAGCCACTGAGGCTTTTGAGCAGAATTATTGAAGTCCGTCTGTTTAACTGATGAAAGATCTGAATGAAAATTGCCTTTAAAGGGTTCTAAAAAGGGAGGGATAACAATAGATCAAAGCCAGTCCAACAAAGAGAGAACACTTTATTTATAGCTTCCACATTAATTCAAAACAAGCTGATGAGCAGAGATTTGCCCATGCACGCATTTTCCACGAACACAAATGCCTCTCAGGTTGCTTTTATTCTAATATAATATCAGTGCCCAAGGCGAGAAACATTCTGTACTTCCCTCAGCAGGGCCTGTCCACACGTACGATTAAATGGAACTGACATAGCTCATCACGCAGACGCTTCTTTCCTCTTCAGCTGGGTCCTTTCTTTGGGAGCTTGAGACGTCGGCTGGCTGTGTCCCAGAGTGAGGCACTTCCTGGGCCTTTGTGCTCGCCATGCAATGACCGCTGGTCACTGCCTGCTGTTAGAGCTGTGGTCTCCACCCTGTGAGACTTGACTCCAAGGGACACTTGGCAATGTTTGGAGACATTTTTGATGATCTTCTCTGGAGGGGAGGGAACCTGAAAGGGTAGGAGATGCTGTTAAATATCTATAACGCATAGAACGATTCCCCCAAAGGGTCTATCTGGGCCAAAAATATCAATAAGACTGAGGCTGAGAAGCTCTTAGTCAGAAGACAGCTGGGGTCAGCCCTTCCAGCCTTGACTCCCCTCCCTGAATCTGAGTTTGCTGCTTTCAATTCTATGATACAGAGGCATGGTGAGCCCAAGAGGGAAACCAGAATGACACACAGAAAGAGAAGGATCATCAGCAGGTATTTGATGGAAGATTATGGAACCCAATTTGCAGCGTGGTGGAGATGCATAAAGCAGTGTGTGCCAGTATATCTTGTTGTGTAGCCCTCAATTTTATTGTCGACTGCAGTAAGGAATATGGTAGATAGAGTGTCTTTGGGAGGTCAAGTCTTGAAGCAGGTGTTTTTGTAGTGATTTTATTTTTTTTCCCTAAGGTATCAGAATGTCTTGAAACATGGTGTCAAGCAGGTGCCCCATGGGTCAATTAACCATGAAGATTATTCATCCTGCCAATGAGGAATCCAGGATAGAAAGAAAATGAGCCAGAGCAAGGGAGGGGGGGAAGAGAAAGGAGGAGGAGGAAGAGGAGGGGTAGGAGGAGGAGGAGGAGCAGGAGACAAGGGAGGCAGAGAGGGAGGGAGGACAGAAGGGAGGAAGAGAGGCAGGGAGAGAAAGCGAGGTGTGTGCCTGTGGCATTTTTGGTTGGGCAAATGCTCCGTATTATTGCATGTGACCTCAGTTGCACAGGTGCACATTCGTGCTACTTGCCCATCGCTGTAGGTATTTGGGTGTTTGACTCCCCCAGTCTTTCTTAGGTGTGATCATTAACTCCTTGATGTCTAGCATTAAAAACGCTCCTAAAACCTCGCCCTCTACTTGGTCTGTCCACAGGCTGGTCTAAAGCTCATCTACACACAGGGAACTGAGCAGTCAGATGGCTTTTAGGAGAGATGGGGAGGGGGCTGCCTCACTGCTTCATGGCCGCACTTTAAGGAAAAGATCATAAAATGAATATCGCAGGTTGAAATAACCACACGTATCATCTAGTCCAGGGGTAATGTCCCATGAGAATCACCTGGAGGCTTGTGAAAACACCCGCACTCCAGTCCCATTCCCGGGGTGCCAATCCACTGGATCAGGACAGCCTGGGCACCTGGACTGGGTGTTTTTAACATTTTGTGTGCCGGTGCCCTTTAAATTTCCCAGCCCTTGGGGACGGCCATTTTCTGTGCCACCGCATGAATGGTAGAAGCATTCAATAACACACACACAACTCCTGAACTACTGGATATTAAAAGAACTGTAATATCTCTCATAAAACACCTTACACTTTCACCAAAACAATGTGTAAAGCTTCTAGACTGAGCACGATCAAAGAAATAACTCCTAATAGTTCCAAATAAATCCACCGTGGCGTGAAGAACCAGAGACTAGATGAACAGGTATTAATACGTGAGTGGCCACCTGATACTGACAAAAACACGTACTAATGCGTGAGTGGACCACAAAGTGTTAAAAGACCAGGTGCTCTTAGGCTGAGAAACACTGACCTAGTCTTCCTCATTCTCAGAAGAGAACAATGAATCTCAGGGGGGCAGAAAGTTTGCTCAAACATATTTGCTCAACTTCACATCCTGCAAGTTTGGGCAGGTGCTCAAGTCCACAAATGAAATAATCCTGTGGTTGAGAGAGTACACAAACCCACAAACTCACACCTCTTGCAAATATTCCATAGATGTCTTCTGGAGACGTGAGAGGCAGGGGTGAATCCAGGCTGAGTCCCCAGGTGCCAGGCGATGTATGTCTTTTCTGTTTATTCTCATAATGTGCGAGCTCGATCCTCAAGTCCACATTTCATGAAAGCATACACCGAGAATCTATAAAGTTAGGAAATGCTTCATAAGATGTCACGCTAGGAAACAGGAGAGCCAGGATTCCAAGCCAGCCCCTTTTACTACAGGTGAGCCTCTTGACCTGCATGCTTTGTGTGCTTTTCTCAATTACCTGCTGGAGTTTGGAAAGTGGGCTTTTATGACCTGGTAGGATTTGATCAAGAAGTAGACCAAGGGCCTCCCTGGTGGTGCGAGGGTTAAGTCTCAGTCTATGAAGCTATCAGCAGCCACTGCAGCAAGAGTTGGATCTTTGGCCAAGGAGCTGAACCACATAGTGCAGCAGACCTCTCCTGTCTCCTCGCTGCTCCCCTCAGCAGGGTATTTCAGTAGATCTGCCTATTTTGCTCCCCATTCTGTCTCTGGTGAATCTTCTCACCACCCCCACACTCTGGCCTACACCCTAGATCTTGTATACATAAATAAAATATATCTTAAAAAAACAAAAGTAGACTGATTCTGCTTCCATATAACCTTCAACACACTTGCTGAGGCCTCCTTTTCCTCCTCCACAACATTTCAGGCAGATCACGTGGCTTTTCTAAACTCTTTCCAGTTACTTTTAGTTACTATGACAGCCTCACTGTCAAATATCAAAAATACCAAAATTGAACCTCTAATTCAGTTCAGTGCTCCCACCCCCATCCCATCCAATCCCCCACTCAACTCCCCTCCCCACCCCAGCTCAGGTCAACTCACACTATGCGTGTGTGTGTGCGTGCGTGCATGCGTGTGTGTGTGCATCTGTGTGTGTACTCCTCTCATCCTACTTGCTCATTAGCTTCTCCTCTTTCCTTGTTTTTTCTCCCTTCCTCCCTCCCAGCCTATGCTGTGTCTGCTTTCCCCAGGATCAGCTCAAGGAGAAAACTGAGAAATGAAAATCTAAAAATGGTTTTGTATGACTGATGCACTCATGGCTGACATCTGCACCCTCTGTCTGGCAGCCACCCAAATGTTGGCATTGTTTCCCTTAGGGGCCAATGGTGGGTACTCTGGAGGCACCCCTAGGTTTGATGAATCACCCAAAAGACTCACAGGACTCAGCAGATAGTAGCATTCACAGCTGTAATTTATTAGGGCAAAGGATGGCAGAGCCAAGAGCCAGATCAGCAAAGGGAAAAGACGCGGCAAAGTCAGGAGAAAGCAGGTGCAAGTTTCCAAAGTTCCTTCTCCGTGGAGTCACCCAGGGCAGGATTAATTCTCCAGCAACCACTTGTGAAAACATGTCTGAAATGTTGCCAGCTGGGAAGGACATTAGAGACTCTGCAGCCAGAGCTTTGTATTGGGAGCTGGGACTTAGGCAACCTCTGCCTGGCACCTACCAAAACTGCCCAAGCAAAGTGGTACAGCATAAACCGTAGTGTTCGCATAATCATTTGAGCTCAGGGAGCCTGTAGAGTAAATGGAAGTTGTCAGGTTTTTTTCCGCCCTCCCACCATTAGCATCCATGATCGACACCTGTGGGCTTATGTGCGTGACTGATGGTGGCACCTGGAGAATGGCGTGGGCGTGAGTGAGTGGGCGCCCCTGGGCCCAGAGACTGGGCATTTAAGGACAGGGCAGCAGCCGACAGTGCAGTAGAAACTAGTGCAGGGAGCCTGAGACGACGCCAGAGAGCCCAGAAAGAGTGAAGATTCGCTGAGGGCTGGGAGACTGCCTGCCGCCTGGCCCCCAGGCCTCCCAGCCTGCCCTGCGCCTGGTTGCCTCACGAGTGGTGTAGAAAGATCATTAAAAGCCTGAAAAAGCCCCCGAGGGCTCCAAGACTTCCCCTTTACCCGTCTGCCAGGAGAACCTGCTCTGTGCCTTGCTGGCGCTACAGAGCCAGAGCTGTTAACCTTTCTGGGACTGGGGAGAACACTCCATGTTCCCAGACACCAGACTGCTCGGTCAAGGGCCAAGGGTGGAGGCAGATCTTTGCAGGAGAGCAGTCCGGCGGCTGGTTAACTCTTCTGCGCACGCTCAATCCTTCCAAGGCGCACTCGGTTTGGCCTGCTCGCCGCCCCCTCTAACATGGCAGCCTCTCCTCTCAGGATCACGCCCGTCAGCACAGCTGCAGCCTCTTCCTGCGGGAGCCCGGGGCCCAGGCAGCCTGTCTCCTGAGCGTCTGTCTTCTGCGGCCTCCTCACAACCTGTGGATATTGCTCCCTTTGCCTGTGAGCTCTGGAGTTCCTGGTCGCCCCTGCGGCAGCTCTGAAGGCGGCTCCAGCTAACCCTCTGCTCGGTAAGTCTGACCACCTTACCCTGTCCCGGAAGCTCTAGAAACACCTGCCGCATCCTTCCAGGTTGCATTTATTGCTCTGGTCCCTGTGGTTCTGACTTTCCTCTCTTGGCTTGAGAGAGGAGTGCCTTTCCGCACCTTCCCGACTATGTTCTGCAGAGAAATCCCCTGCCCCCCCTCGGTCAGATCTCCCTGCTGCAGTGACATTAGAGATGGGGTCGGGGGTGAGCCGGATTCAAGCTGGGTTTGGGCCCCTGCTCTGTTGGGTGGTCCAGCGACTCTCTCCAGAATTCCTAGTACTCGCTGTGTATTGCCCAGAGCTTTGGGCTTCACTCAAGACTGAGCAACAGGTAACAGCACCCGCTTGACCCCGTTCCCATACTGGGCATTCCCAGGCCGGGTCACCTCCCCGCTCACCTGGACTTGGGAGGACTCACCTGGGAGAACGCCTGTTCCTCCCACTAGTATTCTGTCTGCCAAACAGTCTCGGGTAATGTTAATGTGAGTTGGCCTGCTTACTCTCTCTGGGCTGCCCAGAGCTCCCAGGAGTGGCCACACGCCTCAGTTGGCGCATGGAAGCCCTTCGTAGCCTGGTCCCACCTGCCCCTCCGGTTTCATTTGTGACCATTTTGATTTGCCTCCCAAACTCTTATTCCATGTGTGTTGAGTTTTCGCTTTTTCTGGACCTTTCCTCATGCTATTCCTTCTGATTGTCTACATGGGGGACTTCTATTCACTACTCAGTGGCCCCAGCTAGAATACCCGCCTCCGTTGCTATGGCTTCATAGTATTTTGCGCACCCTTCTCCACCATGTATAGCTGCATGACCTTGGGCAAAACATGCTTAATGCCTCTGCCTCATCCTTCTCATCTGCAAAATGGGGATGTTGATATCACTACCTCTGTGGGATCCTGGGAGGACTACATTGAATAAGTTAATATTGGAAAGCATTGAGAACTGTATCTGGCAAACTTCACATTCTATCATATTTATTATCTACCAATAAATAAATGCCTCAGCTTCCCATGTTTCAGAAGATCCACTTCCCCCTTGCAGGCAATGAACTATGTCAGGGCAGGACACCTTGTTATATCACTCTGCCTGCCCAGTGGAAAGCATACATAGAAGATGGTCAGTAAAGGGAGGAAATATTATGGGTGAAATGATAGGATGTCTGATTGTCCTTAAAATAGTAGAGGAGGAGGGCAAGTGAGTGCAGATAGAAATAGAACAAGACTGGATAATTGTTGAAAGTTGTTGGCAAATGCAAGGGAATTCACTGTGTTATTATATTTTCACACAGAAATTTTCCATAATGCAACATTCATTAGCAAAAAGGAAGAAAAAACTGTTGAAAGAATTAGTAAATCAAAGCTAATCTGCTCTATTTCTTGGATTCCCCTATTTCTGTCCTTCCTGCCCTGATTCTGGAGCGATGGGGGTAAAAGAGAGTATGGAATAGTCAGGAATCTTTGCTTTCCCGTGTAAAGAATTCTCCTTTTCTCCCCTCTTCACTGGAGCCCAAAATTGCCTGCCAGGTATGTTTGGAAATGTTCTTTCTTTATGCAGTAGCTTTCTGTCTTACTTGAAATGAATGAACTATCACACTTGAGTCATCTATGAAACTCTTGCTGGGTATTTTTGTTTTTTTTCATCTTTCATTTTTGCTCAGAGTCACCTAGCCATCTTGCAGCATCCTGGTCTGACAATTGTTAAAGTCACTTCAAAAGCCATGCATTTCCTGATTAGCATTTTCTGCTGTCTGCTAACGATGTGGCCTCTGGAAGGGGCAGGTCTACCAGACTGCTCTCTGGCCCCCATGTTGGCAGCAGGCTGACAGGACTGACTGTAGGAGACTCCAGGTACTTACTGCTGTCCATCAACACAGGAAAGGACCTCCTCTTGTGCCTCCACTGGGCTGGGTGTTGTCAAATTCCTGTGTAAGTTCAGGGGTTTTCTTTTGTTCTCCTGCAAAATGGCAATGAATCACTCTGCATTTTGGAGAAAGGCAAATTCCCAGAGCACCCAATTGTCCAAAATTGTCCTAAATGCTCTGCTTACCGCCCTTATTTCATCCTCTCTACGACTGCCTGGCACATTTAATCCCTAAATTGCAGAGAAGGACTGAAGCTCAGAAAAAGAAGTAACTCTGGTCTCTGTAATACTGTGAATCTGGGATTAGAACCCAGACCTGATTTCAATGCTTGGCTCCTTTCACTGGTGATTCCCACTGCTTTCTGCAGATTTCTAAAATCCAAAGGTGGCACAGGGGGTGGAGCCCCCAGCTCTGGGGGTCTTGGGGGTGGAGCTAATGGCATTCTGTATCCTCCAATGTGACTCAGCCACATAGGTTTCATTTTAATTTTTTTTAAAGACTTATTTATTTCTGCATATAAAACTAGGGTGTAGGCCAGAGGTGTGAGGTGGTGAGAGGATTCACCAGAGACAGAGTGGGGAGCAGAACAGGCAGGCTGACTGAAATACACTGCTGAGAGGAGCAGTGGGTGAGGCAGGAGAGGTCTGCTGTGCCATGTGGGAAGCTCCCTGGCCGGGGATTGAACTCATGCTGCAGTGGCTGCCAGTAGCTTCATAGTGCTGAGACAACCCGGGGCACTGCCAGGGAGGCCCTTAATTACTTTTTCTTAGCTAGCAATGATTGCTAATATTTGGTGTGGACCAACTACAGTGCCAGGCACTTAACAGTTGAGATGCACGATGTCACTTAATGCTGATGATAACTAAGACATGGATGGCATCACTATCTCTCATTTATCCACCAAGAGTTGGAGGCAGAGAGAGGGTGAGAAACTTGCCAGAGGTGGCACAGCTAATCTGGACAGTAATGAGCACAACGTACTCTCACTCTAGACCTCACCAGATGCGATTTGAAGAAACGGTATGTCGGCACCATTCTTACTGCCACGCACTCAGCCATCTTTCTCACCCCTCTGTTATCCAAGTCAGGGTCCAGCTACTCACACTCAAAAGCCAAAACTCAAGAAACAGAGTTGGGGGGAGGAATTCAGGTTAATTCAAGAGCCTGCATCCCGAGAGATGGTGGACTACTGTCTCATAGACCATTAAGAGTGCTCAAGTTGACTGGAGAGTTTTTAAAGGGACAGGGCCATGTGGGACTGGGGGCCAGCACCTTCTGCTTTGATGCTAGCCTGACTCGTGGCCATCTGGTTATTGGGTCGGCATCATTCCCCAAGGGGCAGGGTTATGGTGTCCACAACACTGGGTTCCAATTCCTGTTTTCCTTGAGCAAAGCAGGGATGGTGATTCACTACAAAAGTTCGACATCTTGGTCTCAGCCAGCTTCATCTGGTTTCTGGGTTTGTCTGTAAAAAGATAAACAGGGCAGGGACAAAGAATTCCTGCAAGAGAAGGTGAACAGGAACAGCTCAAGGGTGAGGAACTTGGGGATGTGACTACTCCCTCCTCCATTTACATCCTACTCCTCCTCCTCCTTTGAGGAGGGTGGAGAAGTGGGGGGGAGGGCAGAGGTACATCTTTTGGAACTATCAATACTTCCTGTTGATGGAGGGTCCAGGCTTGGGAGCATGGAGGAGCAGAGTATTTCCCTAGCTACCTGAGACAAGGCTGGCTGCCACACGATCATACTCTCAGTCTTATAACCTGAGTTACAAGTACTTTGAATTGGAAGCCTCCAGCCTTTTGGTGACAGAGGAAACTAAGCAATTCATGGGACAAGGGTCAGAGATCAAAAGACTCTTGAAAAAGCTGGTTGGGGCAAAGAAATAGGGACCAGGCTGACTCTTTTGGTTGCTCACAGAGACTTAACACACAATGAAGCTTTTCTTCAGATAACTGGAGTTTTAAGTTTCTGATGTTGCACCCGTCTGCCTCTGGGGAGTTCCTTCTTTGTCTTGGTTCTCAGTTCCCAACAGGCCTTGGAGTTCAGCTCAAGTTTATCTGCTTTTACTTGCTCAGGGAGGACATAAACTGCATCTGTAAGTACAAGACTCCAAGAGAAAAGTTTAGATTTTTTTCTTTTTGTTTTTTAGGGTCTAAAAGCAATTTAAGTATATAGCTTCGGTTTCAACCCCTCTACCCTTCCCTTCTCCTCCCTCCTTCCCTCCCTCCCTCCTGTACCAAAAAAGCTCGGGAATAAGACAGTGAAACTGAACAAGACAAAGCTTTTATCTAAGGAGGAATCTGAGGGTCTGGAGACAGAAACAGATATGTCAAAGGAAGTGTGTGAAGGGAGGAGAGAAGGCTTTACAGTCTGGTCTTCAAATCCAGAGGGGCTGAAAAATGCCGAAGATCACCCCTGAGGGGCAAAGCCCAGCTTGTCCTCTGACCTGCTAATTCCAGTGTGACTCCTCCAAGGGCAGTGGCCTCCCCAGGGGTGTGTGAGTTCTGGGGGAGACCCTGGCCAGAGGCACCAGCCCGCTGTGAGCCACACTGACTCACCTGCTCACCGCCTCATTCTGTTCTGGATTTTTGCTTGGTTTGTGCAGCAATCCTGCGTTCCCCTCCATCTTGTTAATGACACAAGCCTCAGAATGCCAGGTCAGTACTTCTGTCTCCCATTCTTCTGGCGAAATGTCACCACTTGTCACCAGGATTTTTTGTTTAGGACGGTTTTGCAGCTAATGGAGGCTTCTGTCCTTGTTTAAATGGTTTGCTTGGTTTTGTTTTTAATCAGAGCTTTGAACTATTTCTTCTCTCTGACTCTCATTCATCTTCTCTGACTTGAATGCCCATGTTTGAACCCTGATATCTTTGCTAACAAGAGAAAAATTATTAGCAATAAGGGTGGTAGCAAGCATCATTGGGTTTCCTCAGCTCATAACTCACATGGGAAGCAAACCCACACTGCGCACTGTGACCGGAGCCTGCTCAGTGAGCACGGGAAGCGTCTGTGGCCCAGTTCTCTGGGGAGGGTAGTTTCTTGGGAGAAGGAAGTCAGGGGACTTTCTAGCCCTGGATGACTGGAAAGCAGCCCCTCTGTTAGAGAAACAATCTACCAACTGACGGCTTTACAGAATCCAACCCCACCTCCATGACACAGAGATCTCAGGCAGGGAGAATCACAGCTCCCAGCATGCCATGCTTCCAGCTCCCTGAGTGGGAGCTGCTGGGCACGAGGGGCGGGTCTAGCCACCATGTTGGCTTGTAACTGCTCACATGCCTGCTCTGGCTTGTCTTGGTTTTTCTGCCTTTGACTTGCACCCTGGTGCTGCTGGAAGGAGAATTGTGAACGGGTGACATGGAGAGACACTTGGAAAAAACACTTCGGAAAGGACCGGTGAGTGAGACTCGTGGGAGGCTGTTCCTGGTCCTTGGCAGGGACAGTGTCATCTCTTATCCCGACTTTGTGGTGGATTATGTGGTATATTTTGAATTTTGAGTCTTCCCTTCCATCCCAACTCTCTGGGCCCTGTCTGACCCCTTCCCTGTGGTTCCTTGCCAGAAGATGCCTTGGACTTGTGGCAAGCAGCAGCCTCACTTTGGCCAAGCCTACTTGACTCAGCATTTGCCCACAAGGGTGGTTGGTTGGGCAATTTTTGGAATTTTATTGCCAAACTATTATTTGAAATCTTTACAATTAATCCCCTTCCCCCTTCTCTCTCCACACTAATTCTATTAAAAATCCATCACACTAAGCATATATATATACTTCCTTTGCCTTTGTGCAGGCAGGTGGCTGAATCCCTTTTAGACCATGTACCCCTTAACAGCTTGGGGTCCTGGATAACCCTGCTCACATGCTAATATCTCTGCATCAGAGTTCTGCTTTGCAACCCTGAGCCTGCCTTTGCCCTATCAGTGATGGGTCATGACTGCACCCCACCCGCATCTGTCATGTTGAGGGCATGGGGTGTCTTGAGCTAATCCCATCTTTACTTGGCATATAGGAAGAATTCTGTTTTACAGTAAGAGGGTTCTCCTGCTGACCCAAATTGATATCAGAGAGGAACTTAGCTCAAAGTGGTCCCCCACCCTGAGGAGTGGACTGTGTTTCTGTATTCCAAGTCACTGCTAGGTTCAATTCAGTTGCTCCCTGAACTGTGCTCCAGGAGCCGCCTCACCCCTGCCCTTGCCAATCTCTCCTCCACTTCAGCCCTTCCTGTGTCCCATGCAACCCTCATACCAGAAGGCTGGCCAGTATCCTCTCCAAGATATCTCTTTCTTAGGGAGGAAAAATTTTTATTTTGTCTTCTCATATCCAGCTCTTTCTGAGCAAGGCAGAGCTAAATCAGAACGAACTCCTGCAGCCCCTTTCATTTTGTTATTTGAAAAAATAAAGTCAAATAAAATGTATGGTAATTAAAAAAAAGAAAATTGGACCTATTAGGAAGATGGGTTTTTATCATAATCCTTAGACCACTTGCTTGCTGGCTAACTCAGCTGTGGTACCAAGTTCTTGGGTGGGGCAGAAACACCACTGAAATTGGAAGAAAATACAAGGAAGGAGGGACAGTACACCTTTTAGATGGCATCATAATTGTTTCCTGAGGCCTGTCTTTCTGAAAATAGCTTTGTCTTGCTTACCTGCCAACAGGATCCTTTCTTCTGCCAAACCTCAAGCATCCTCACGGAGCCCCATTACCAAAGGCAGCCCCTGAAGGTGTTACCAAAGGCAGCCCCTGAAGGTGTGCTTGCCTAATGGGGAGAGAGCAAGAGGAACGGCAGTCTGTGTTCTGGCATCAAAGACTGAGGCTTTGTTCGCTGAGATAACATGCTGCTCCGGGCAAGGACTAAAGCTTGTATTCACTGGGATCTCTCCTCTAAATCCTGGAGAGGGCCAGCACTTAGAAGATGCTCAGTAAATATCTTTTGAATGGACTGGTACATAAATGTCTGGTCCTTCTAATGTTACTACTACCAATAAACACCACTGATTGGCCTCCTGAGAAGAGGAGAACTGTTAATAGACAGTTATCTTTATTCCCTTGTTATTTATGAGAAATCTACAAAGAGGTTAAGCAAGTTGCTGAAGCGCAAAGCTGGAAAAGGGCAGAGTCAGGATTTGCCCTTGGGTCTGTCCATTCCTACACTGCGGTAAGGTTGGTGCCCCGCCTGAGGGTTGGTGACCTTATCAGGTCAACTGGAACCAGAGTGTAAGTGAGGCAAGATACCATTTGTCCAGGACAGCTTCCAGAGAATTCTAGGATAAGCCAGCTTCATCCAAGAGCATGCTTATTTCCCAGAGTTTAGTGGTGGAGAGTCTTTCTCCACTACTAAGGGGAAGTTTTACTGGGAGGTCTTCTCCTTTGCCACTAGTTCAGTAGTAGATGGGTGATTTCCATCAAGCACATTCTAGAGGTAAGTCTTAGCTCAACTACCTTAAGGAAAGCAAGGCAACGAGATGTGCCCTTAAGCGCTTTGGTTTCTTGCTTCTGAAAGATCTGTCTTTGGTGCCCTTCTTTTGGCCAAATGAAACTGATTTTTTTCTTGTGCCCAAAATTCCATCATATTGAAATTTTAACATTTAAAAGCTATTACTAACTGGCACTTAGACACAGAATTGTACAAAGAATTTTTTTCTTCTTTCCCTAGTAACCAGTGCCAGTTTGACTAAAAGCCAATGAACTATAAGGAACACACTCTATAGCCAACCCTAATTCTTGGTAAACAACTTTATAATTCCAGCCTCCCCCCATTCCATCTTTTTTTTCCTGTAAACCCCTTTTGCACAAAGAGCCCAGAAGAGACACAGTTTGGATTGCTGCTTAAATTTATGCTCCTGATTTGCAAATCGAGGTCCCTCAAGTAAAATTAGGATTTTACTTGCATCTCCTTGTGTTTCCTCTGTCGACCCCCTCACTGGGTAGGGGGCAGTTAGTGTGATGTAATGACGCTTCTCTCATCTCTGCAGGTTGAGGGAACATCTCAGAGGACCCTTTGACATTTCTAGCAAGAGAATCGTATTGATGGCAGGTTGGTCCATAGCAAGGCGATGGGTGTGCGACAGGGACTGCCCCCTCGGCCCATCCCTTGTCACCTCTGTACATCGGTGTCTCTGTTTGGGATCATCACCCTTTGCTGTGCACCTTCTAGCCTGCTGCCTAGGGTGACAGACAGCGTCCCTTATCAGGAATAGAGTTTTACTTTGCTGAGAATGTGTGAGTCCATAATGAAGCAAAGGTGCCTTAGAGGTCCCCTAAACCTGAGCCTCACCTTAAAGGGGAAAATGCCAAGGCTCAGAGAGGTAAAGTGACATGCTCAGGGTCACACAGTGTCCCCGCCCTGTCTCTTGCAGAAGTCGCTGGCCACGTATGACTATGAAGCACTTGAAATGGGGCCTGTCTGATTGAAGTGTGCTTTCGGTGTATGAGATTTCATTGACTTAGTGTGAATATATTGATGTTTTTATTTTGGTGATATGTTGAAAGGATAATATTTCTGATACATTGGGTTAAGCAAAATGTATCATTGAAAATAATATTACATGTGTCTCTTTCTTTACTTTTTGTGTGTGTCTTTTAGAATTTTTAAATGACCCGTGGTTTCTATCATGTTGCTGTAGGACACTCTTCCCAAGCTCGCAGGGTGTTAATGTGATGCTAAGCTGGGCGGGGCGGGGGCCTGACAGGCCCAGAAGCCAGAGCCTGAGAGACAATGGGAGGCAGCCCTGTGGGTGCTCTCATGGTGACGCTCATGCCGCTGCCGCTTGTCCCCCAGATGTCCCCTCTCCGGCTCCTTTTTCTAATTGCCCAGATCCTTGAAGCTGCTTCCCCTTCACGGCTCCAGTAGTCCGAGGGGTAAATCAGCTCCGGCTCCTTCCCTGACCTGTGTCTACTGCCTTCCCAATGACTCACTGGGAACAGCCCCCTCGTGGCCCTGCCCTTCCTCAGCTTCCTCCCGCAGCCTTTCACTCCGCTTCTGCACAGAACTCTCCTTGAAGAGAGAAGTATTTCAGAACCGCTCTCAACTTAGAGAGCAGCTTAAAAATGGCTCTTTCCCCCAGCACCCAACTCCATCAGTAAAATGACCACTAAAGAGGGGAAAACCCATTTCTCACA
>PVIJ01001545.1:24255-194540 GCA_004024925.1 Scalopus aquaticus
GAGAGGGTTCACCAGAGACAGAGCAGGTAGCAGAACAGGCAGATCAGAAATACACTGCTGAGGGGAGCAGCGGGCAAGGCAGGAGAGGTCTGCCGCGCCATGTGGGATTCTCCCTGGCCGGGTGTCGAACTCGCATCGCCGCTGCCGACAGCTCCACAGCGCAGCGCTTAACCGCTGCGCCACCGGGGAGGCCCTCTGTTCCTTTCTGTAGCTCTGCTGGCCCAATGTGTTTGCTTGAAAGAGGAACTCTTATTCATTCATTCACTCAACTAGGGGAGCCGGCATCCACCATTGTCCAGGAATGTGCTGGGCCCTGCAGATACCGGGGTGTTCTGGGAAAACCTGGTCTTAAAACAAATAGCAGAGAAAGATGTAAACGGATGGGTAAGAGGCCCTGTGGCCTCCCCTTGGGCAGGGGGCACGCCTCTGACCAGAATGCAAGGGAACCCCCATGAGCCAGTTTAGACACTGAAAAGCTCTTCTCAGCTCCATTCAGAATTCTGAAGTCCCCTCCTCCAGATTCTCCCCTGCCACAGCACCCAGTGCTTCACTCCCCGTGTCACAGCCTGCCCCCACTGGCTCAACTGCAGGACCCCCGTCTCCATCCGAGGCCCTCGGGGTCTCCCCCCGCTGCACCTCTGCGTGGGGTCTCAGGAGGAGGCCAAATCTAATTCTGTGGGGACCTGCGCCTTCCTCCTCCCCTGCCTTTTCCCCTCTCAGCTTCTTTCTAAAACTGAGAGATATATATTAGGAAAGTGCAGAAAATATATGCACCCTTTAAATAATTATTGCACAGTGAACAGCTAGCAAAATACCATGCCGGTCCAGAAGGAGATGGGCCCAGAGCCCAAGAAAATCCTCTGCGGCCCTGGCCAGTGTCAGACCCACCCCTCCCCGGAGGAGAATCCAGTGTGGTGACGTGTGGGTGTGGTATGACCCAGCCTTTGCTTCCCGTTTATCATTTTTCTCTTTTGTGGCCATTCCAGAAGACTCTATATTAATTCTGCCTCTTTTATAGTCTTTATAAATGAAATTGTATTTTAAGTATCCCGTTGGTCTGGCTCAGCGCCCTGCAAATGAGGCGCTCATGTGATACCCTGTTTGTGGAGATTATGCACTGTGACTCCTATGTGAACGCCGCTACTCTCCTCTTCTTGTCCTTCCCCTGCGCTGAGTCCAGTGACCTCATTGCTTTCGTTTCATAGTCTTCACACCTCAGGCACTGCCCTTGTTTTGGATGCTACTCTCCAAGTTCTCTGGTTAGGAGAATTTTCAAACCTATATGATGTAGCAGAGCAGTTTAACACTCTGTGGTCCGCTCACATATTAGTACATGTTTTTGTCACCAGCATCAGGTGGCCGCTCACGTATTAATACCTGTTCATCTAGTGTCTGGTTTTTCACGCCACGGTGGATTTATTTGGAACTACTAGGAGCTATTTCTTTGCTCGTACTCAGTCTAGAAGCTTTACACATTGTTTTGGTGCAAGTGTAAGGTGTTTTATGAGAGATCTTACAGTTTTTTTAATATCCAGTAGTTCAGGAGTTGTGTGTGTTTTATTGAAAGCTTATACCATTCATGCGGTGGCACAGAAAATGGCCGTCCCCAAGGGCTGGTAAATTTAAAGGGGCACACAGAGTGTTAATAATTCTCCCCCAACCCCCACCCCAGCCCCAACCCACCAGGTATCAATTACTGGCCAGATAGATTGTTCTCATATTCTCCTGCAGATCTCTTCCCCATTATTTTGAGGCAAATCCCAGTCGCCATATGTGATTTATAAACATTTCTACATTTTTCTCAAAGTTAGGGTTCCTTTTGTAAAACGTGATCTGCTGTCATCACCCAACATAGAATTAAACCAGTGGCAGTTTCTTAATATAAATCGAAAATAAGCTGATATTCAAATTTTACATTATTTTAAAATGTCTTTTAATGACCAGTTTGCATCAGAATTAAAATAAGATCCACAAGTTGCCACACAATGGTATTTTGTCTGAAAAAGCTTCAGCCTATAGACTCCCCGTTCTGTGCTCTCTCTCCTTGGTATTTTATTTATTTCTTTAAAAAAAATGATCATTAGTCTCTAGAGTTCTTCGCAGCTGGAAATTTTATGTTGTTTGACTTGTTCTTCTGTCCCCTCATTGCCTCTATATAGTAGTTGCTTCTAGAGCTTTGTTCAAGGTGTAGATGGATTTTTGTCAAGAGGGCCCATCCACGCCGTCTTGTGTGTCGGTCAGCAGGTTCTGAGACACCTGAGCAGAGGTGATGGTTGTCTGGGAAATCTACCAGCATGCTGGCTGCTTCCCGCACTGAACAGCAAGTTGGGTGCACTCTCATCCTCCCACTCCTTCCTTCGTCAGCGATGGTGCTTCCCTAACAACCTTTCTCTTATTTGGTTTCCCTGAGAAAAGTTCTTAAAAGAATAAATGTTTGAATCTTTTCCTTTATTATTCATCAGTTTTCAAAGTAAGTAAGATGATTCTGTAACCTACTGCAAAGGAGAATGAGTGTTTCTCTTTTTTTTTTTCTTCATATAGTAACTGTGAATTCAAGGGTAAAATGACCTTTGATATATTTTGATCCATGTTGTTATTCTCAAGTTGCCCAAGTTATCCCATCTTTGACCAGTAGGGGTCTCTTGAATTGACTCTGGAGAACTTACAACCTTTCTATGCAACCTCACTGCTTAAAGTCTCTGGAATATCATCCCATCTTATCACTTCATCCATCAGTATTTTAGAGATCCCTGGGTTCATTTAAATGTGGAAGACCACAGTAGCTCACTGCTACTGAGTTGGGTGTTATTTTGAACCCTTAAACTGGATAGAGCCAGGAGAGAAAAATAAACTATTCAAGAGTTTATGTAGATACTTATAAATCAAATTAGGTCTGCCAAGTGTTTAGTTAATATATTTTATTGTACATCTCTATTTACAATGCCGAGTACTGTATTGTACTTCTCAATAGCACTGATGTAATTATTCATCTTCTTTCTCACAATAGTTCACACACAACAGACTCAGAATAATAATATTAACACTACCATCAACGATATGATTATTAAAGTCAGGCTAAGATTTTTGCAGTTCTTTTTGTCCTGAGGGTATATCCCACTACAGAAGCTCAGCAAATTACTGTTATAAAATCCTTTGAAGTATTTTCTCTCATGTGGTTATGCTTCTGATTCAGTATGCTATTAAAATCAATGGTTTGATTTTATTTTCAATTTGTACAGACTCCTTGTGATTTACTTATTTTTTTACAACTATGCAAAGCATTAATGTATTTGCAAGTCTTATAACATAGTAGAACTGCAGATATTTTGCTTCTATCCTCTTCCTGTTACCTCTTTCCCCATGGGGATCCATTGCAAGCTCTGGCTTTGTCTTTTTTAATATAAGAAAATATATGTAGATGGGTCACCTCCTTTATTAAATGGTAGCATATATTTCTCCATTTTTTTCCTTCATTTAATAATATTTCATTTAAGGATATCATGGAAATGGAATCATACCGCATGCCGTCTGTGGGCGTGGCTTTCCTCACTTTGCATATTTCTTTTTTTTTTTTTAAGATTCATTTATTTGTCCATACAGGATCTGAGGTATAAGCCAGAGGTGTGTGAGGGGTTAGAGGACTCACCAGTGACAGAGTGGGGAGCAGAACAGGTGGATCTACTGAAGTACACTGCTGAGGGGAGCAGCGGGAGAGACAGGAGAGGTCTGCTGCACCATGGGGGAAGCTCCCTGGCTGGGGATCAAACTCGTGCTACAGTGACTGCCTATAGCTTCATAGTGCTGAGACTTAACCCCTTGCACCACCAGGGAGGCCCACTTTGCATATTTCTATGGAGATTAATCCAAGGTGTTGAACGTAGCCATAATTTGCTCCCTCGTGTCGCACATCAGTAATTCATGGATGGGTACACCACAAGTTAATTTCACCAATCACCTGTTGAAGGGGACCTGGGTCATTTCTAAGCTTGGGCTATGACATCTGAAGCTGCTATACATTGCTCACACTCTGTTCTGTGTGAACAGAGGTCTTCTTTTTTCTGAGATAAATGCCCAGACATATAATTGTTGGGCTGTATGGTAGTTGCATGTTCAACTTTTAGAGAAACTCCCAAACTGTCTTCCAGAATGACTGCATTTCACATTCACACCTATGAGCAGTCTATGAATGATTCAGGCTTTTCTGGATCCTCACTAGCATTTGTTGTCATAAATTTTGAACTTTCTGATAAGTGTGTATATTTCATTATGGTTTTAATTTGCATTTCCCTGATGGCTAATAATGCTGAATGTACTTATTTGAAATCTGTATGTTGCCTTTGGTGAAACATTTCTTTATGTCTTTTATTTACCTTTTTTTTTTTGACTATTGAATTTTGAGAACTCAGAGATTCTGTATACTAGTCCTTTGCCAGAGATGTGACTTGTAAAAATTTTCTGGCATTCTGTAGCTTATATTTTCATCCCATGGACAGGATTTTTCATAGAACAAAATTTCCTAATTTTATTGAAGCCTACTGCATCAGTATTTTCCTTTTAAGAAGCATGTTTATGGTCAAATCTAAGAACTTAGTCTAGTTCTAGACCCTTTAGGTTCTCTCCCATTATTTCCCAAATATTTTATGGTTTTTACTTTATATTGAAGTCTAGCTTTTTGAGGTTTTTTTTTTTCTGTGAGGTTTGAAACATGCCATTTTCCTTGTCTCTAAGTTTCTAGTAAGTCTGTCTGCTTCCTTCCACCTTACAGAGTATTCATATGTATGTATATATAACCTTTTATATGAGTTTTTAGCTTTCCATTTCCTTTGGTTTAATGGTTTATGATGAGAATTCTGTGATCATTTGATTTATTTATTCCCTTTAAATAAAGTACCTTCTCTTTCATTGGTTTCAAAGTTTTCTTTGTCTTAGCCTTCAGAGATTGGAGTAGAGTAAGTCTTATTGTGAATTTGAAGAGGTTTATTTAGTTTGGTTTTGCTCAGCTTTTAAAAACTGTAATTTCACATGTTTTGAAAAATTTGGAAAATTTCCAGCCAATATCTTTTTGAGTACTTTTATCCTCACACTTTCTCCTCATTTCTGTGATTCAAATGGCAGAAATATTAGGTCTTTTACTATTATCCCCCAGGTCTTTGAGGTGTTCCTTTTTTCCCCTTTAGTCTGTTTTCTCTCTATGCATATTTGATGATTTTTGCTGGTCTACCTTCAAATATACCGATTCTTTCTTCTGTCCCTTCTGCCCTGATTTTGCTGTTTAGCCCGTGCAATGAAATTTTAAAATCTCGGCTATTGTGTCTTTCCATTCTAATATTTCATTGTTCTTTATAGCTCTCTTTGCCAGCTCTCTTTGTTATAGCTCTCTTTGTTCTTTATAGCTCTCTTTTGCCAGCTTCTTTGCCCGCTCTTTCTCTGTGGAGACTTTTTCTTCATTTGTTTCAAGTTTGTTGTAGTTTTCAGCGAAGCAAATTTATGTTTTAAAATCCTTGTCAGATTATTCCAGTACTCCTGTTATCTCAGTGTTGGCATCTATTCATTGTCTTTTTCATTCAGTTTGAGATCTTTCCAGTTCTTGAGATAAGGTGTGATTTGCAGTTGAAACCCAGACACTTAAAAATTGTTATAAAATTCGGGACCTTATTTAAACTTTCTGTTTCCAATAACTTCCTCTGCTATCACTCCAGTAAGGAAAGAGGGGGGCACTGACTTGTGTGACTGCCAGGTGGGGGAGATGTCCAAGTTCTCCACTAGCCCCGCTTGACACCCAAGGGGGGTGTGATGGTTAATTTGTCTGAGCTCTTTGAGTGGACTCTAGGGTGCTGAGATTAAACAGTTTTTCTGGCCACACCTGTGATGGTGCTTTGGATGAGATTAACATACTACCAATGGACTCAGTACAGCAGGTTGCCTCCCCCGTGTGCCTGGATGTCATCCAATCCACTAGGATCTGAAGAACAAATGGTGGAGGAAGGAGGCACTTGCCCTTCCTTCTTTGTGTCCCTGTTCTTAGCTGGGAAACCTCATCTCATTGTCTTCTGACCTTGCTTGGGGGTTACACCATCAGCTCCCCTGAGTCTCAGCCTTCAGCCTTGGACCACATTGTTCTCCCAGCTCCCTGGGCCGCCAGCTTGCCAGTGGCTGATTGTGGGACTTCTCCGTCTCCTGATCTCATGTGATTCTTCATCAAAAAGAAAATGGGAAGAAAGAAAGAGACACAGACATAGATACACAGCTGTCTCCTGTTGGTTCTTTCTCTCTGGACAACTCTAACGAGGGTGGGGGTTTCTTGTTACTTCAGAGTGTGGGGGTGAGAGTTTTGGCTTCTGTCTGGCCTGGGCCTGAGCCTTTTCTTGCTGTGAGTGTTACAGGGCAGAAGAGGGACACCCCCGAAACCCCAGACCTGCCCTGTACTAAATGGGTTCTGCCATCCGCTGCATCAATACAAAACATACAGGACCTTTTGTGGAAAGAAACTTTAATACAACTAGAAAGGACAGAGAAGAAAAGGAATATATTTTCTAAGTCAAGCACCCAATGTTAACCAACTCCTCGTGGGTACAAGTCCACCCAAACGGGATTGGCCCAAAGCAAGTCTCGAAAGCCTGCCACAAGTCTAGAACAGCTTTTGGCAGGGACCCACACACAAGGGTCAGAAACTGCCAGACAGTTCTGGGAGGAACCAAAATACCTTTCGGCAGGGATCCGTACAAAAGAGTCAGAAACAGCCAGACAATTCTGAGCAGAACAGAACAAAATCAAAACCAAAATCAACACAGCCATCGTTAACTGCCCCACGGGTCTCTCACCCGCATCTATTTCAATCAGTCCAGGCCAGTGCGGCTTCTTTACAAGTCTCTCTGCTCCTTGGGCCTCTTCTGGCTTCCATCCTTCTTCCATCTCCTCCTGTCTTCTGTCTGTGTGTCTCCTCTGTATGCGTCCTCCGTGAGTGTGTGTTCTCAAGCTTCTTATATCCTGCTCAGTTCCACCCTACCTTGGGTGGGATAGGGAACCTGGGACACACCCTTTCTCCTGGGGACCACCCTGTTACAGGAGGAGCAGGGAAACCTCATCGCCACTACGACTTGGATTCCACAGGGTGCAGATGTGTTTCTTATTCCTGGGAGCTGATGAAATTTCTGGCCCCAGACACTCCCCTGCCCAGTGGAAGTGCAAGTCCAGACTCCCACATACCCCGCACTGGCGCTGCAGGAAACTGTTTGTTACCACCTGACAAAGGTAAACATCTGGGGTTCCTAGCTGACCCGAAGAAGGGGGTCAAGACACCTGTCAAAACCTGGCAAATCAGGCTCCCCACGTGGCCTTCCTGGTGTGTGTGTGTTTGTGTGTGTAGGGGCACAAGTTGTGTGTGTGTGTGTACTGTGGTGTGGGTGGGGAGGCATTTGGCTGGAGTAGTTTTGTTTTCTAAAACTTTTCCGTCTCACTAAGTACTCCTTCCTGCTACTAGACAAAACATCTTTGTCAGGGTTTCTATCTTTCTGCTCATGTTGGCATTTCTAGTCATCAAATTCTCCTGCAGCCAGTCCAGGAAATGTGGGGCAGAGAATACACCACTGTGTGTGTTGTCCTTTGAGATTCAAGGTCCCCAGCTGGTCTGCTATCTTCTCTCCACCTCTGAGAGTCTTAAATATTTTTTAAAATCCTCCAGAGTTTTTAGGTCACTTTCCAGGAGGAATAGGGCAAGTTACAGCTATTCCATCTTTCCAGAGGCCACAGTCCTCTCCTGTTCTTTGAGTGTAGACCAGTGTTTGCTTTTGAAAGCCTTTCCCTTTAGCTGGAGACGAAGAGAGGCCTCTACATCTTATTTTCTTTCCTGTGATGGCACATAGAACTAGACATTTCAAGATGTTTAATGGTTTCTATCTGGGAAAAAAAATGCAATTCCAATGAGTGTTTATGCACATGAGAATATCAAGAGCTCTTGGTGCCCGGCACCAGCTCCAGTGGGGACCGGAGCAGGTGTCCATGGCTGGACACTGGGCAGCAGGAATCTGGGACTGGACACTGGGAAGTACTTGCATGGTCTTTCTGCTCCTCCCATTCTCCAGGGGAACTGACCGCCCAGGCATTTTGGGTAAATGGAAGAAGGATGTTTTCTGCATCTTAATAGTAAGGTATCACTGCCACGCTATCTCCGTCATTCTGATACCTTTGTGCGTATCTGCTTATAATCACAGGCAAGAGTCTTGCTCAGATCACACAGAGCCCAGTTAGCTGCTGGAATGGCGTGTGGCCAAGCCCCTAAAGACGATACAGTTAAAGTGAATCAAAACTCTAACTTGAAACAGGAGTCAAGAAATGTCAGTCCTGTGCGCCTTCCTTCCCTCTTTCCTCACTGCTACGCATAGAAGACATTCAAATTTGAGAAACTTTCATCATAGAAATGGGGAGGTCCTCTGGCTGGTCCAGGCACACCTTTATTTCTTAATCAATGTGGATCTTAATAATCCTATTTATGGCATAGCCACAATCATTCCTAATCACTACAGTTACATTGTTTCTATTGACAAAAATGCACCCCAAATTGCAAAGAAAATGACTTGAAAAGAAACCAGAAGAACAAATTTAGGATTGTGTTCCAGAGACATAACAAAAAGCAGAGGGTGGGACAGTTGGCGTCCTTGCCCCTCCCACTGCAAGCTCTATACTCTTTCAGGCTGACAGGTAGCAGCCTGCGGTCACCCTGGTCACCCTGCTGTGAGCCTTCTAGGGGAGGGCCACAATAAATCCGTGGTTTAAATTGCAGGAATATGAGGAGACATTGCTGCTGTTGTTTTAACATCAGAAACTCCTCCTCTCCTTCCCCCACCAAAAATTTATTTTTTGCTGGGTGACTTCTTTCCTTAGAACTTTAAGGTAGTGGAAAGCCCCTGAAAAACACACTAATAATAGATGGTTACTAATCCCCATTTCAAGAAGGGCAGATTTGGTTAATCCCAGGAGATATGCACTGGCTCACTGGGGAGCCAGAACTGAGAACAAATCCGGCCTGAAATCCCACCTCCCTGCTTTCCTGCTAGAGAGTCTTGTCCTCCAGAGGTGGGGCCTTGCTCTAATCTGCACGAAGGCAGCTGTGGACCCAGAGCTGCCCCAGTGACAGAAGTTTAGCACTAGGGTGTAAGTTCTGGAAACAGCAGAATCAGCAGCAGTCTGTGATGAAGGAAGGGACGGAAAGAAAGACACTTAGGCACCTAGGGACTAGAGAAGGGCATTATGGGGAAGAATCCAGATGTCAATTTTTGGTTTTAACGATAATGTTGTTTTCATTTGGTAGGTGATATAAACCTTAACTGCTGATAGTACTGGAGTTACATTGGGGCGGGGGGAGGAGAACATAGATAAATTGGAGGGTACGGGGAGCATGGAGTCTTGCTCAGTGTATCCTTAAGTCAGGGTGAGAGACTGTGCACTTGGACAGAATGGAGTAATCCCATCTGGAGGCAAAATTATCAGATACTGGGGTTGTTGTTATTATCATTTCTGGTTCATTCAACAAAATAAATGTTCACAAAAAACTCAACAAAGGCAGCCCTTATATCTTATCTAATTTCTTCTCTTGAGGAAGAATTTTCAATCTCTTGATAGTGAAAATGTTGGTAGCCAGTGAAGATCTATCAGCCTCTTCACATGCATGCAAAATACTTACTTGTGCCAGTACAGCGAGTTATTTATATGCGCTGACAAAGTCGGTCTACTAGAGGTCACATTTTATATTAACACTGCATTTTAATAAAGACAGTTGCTTGACTGGTTAAATTTCTGCCGTTCCTTATTCCTTGAAGTTCCACATTAGATAATGGTAGGGAAAAGATAAAATTATAATTGGGTTTGAAAGAAGAATTTGTTTTTCTCTTTTTGATTCTGAAAGCATGTTAGACATAAGTCATCTGTGTTATGCAAATTGGAATGAAACAAAAATGAATATTGAGCCATTATGAAAATCTCTTCTCTTTAAATTCTATCTTTATAGAATACCTTTATATTCTGTCTTTAGTTTAAGATGGCCAGCTTGCTCTTCCAAAAGGAAATATCTCTACAAATTTACAGATCATTTCTAGGACTGACTTCTGTCTGTCCTATCTTAATTCTGCCTTTAGACTTGCATGAGGGAGGAGAACCAAAGCATGAACAAACTTAAAATGTTCATTCTCTGTGCAGAAGCTAATGCTGTAATAGGTTTCTCCATCCTTTTCTTTAAATTGTGGCATTGCTATGATCAACTCTGTAGTTGAAATGTAAGATTAAAACTTTGTTCATAGTGCCTCCCTGGTGGCGTAGTGGTTGGGCACTGCACTGTGGAGCTGTCGGTAGCAGCAACAGGTTCGATGCCCGGCTGGGGAGATTCCCACATGGCGCAGCAGACCTCTCCTGCCTCGCCCGCTGCTCCCCTCAGCAGCGTGTTTCTGTCGATCTGCCTGTTCTGCTCCCTACTCTGTCTCTGGTGGACCCTCTCACTGCCCCACGCCTCTGGCCTGTACCCCAGCTTATATGCATAAATAAATAAATCTTTAAAAAAAATTCTTTTCATAATTACATGTTATCTTTTCTCAGGTTTTTTCTAAAAAGCAAAAGAAGTGAGAGACTGAACAGAATAACGAATGGCTGTTATTAAGGATGCTCATTATGTGTTACACACTCTTGCAGCTGGCACATAGGGAAAATGTATCGCGATGCACTAAGAATGGCAGGAAGCAACCTCAGCTAGGCTGCTTACTGGCTAATACAGGGGCTGCACTTTAAAGTTTGTGTTTCAGCTTCACCACAGTATTTGCTGGAAAACAAGAAAATACATATGTATTTTTTTTGGGGGGTAAACCTCTACAACTACCTCATGCTGCCCCCCTGTGTCTAAGAAACGAGCGGTTATGCTCACCTCTGTTTGCATGTTAAAATAATCGGGAGAGATGAAAAAAACAGCAGACTCTGTTAGCATCTCTCTTTTTTTAAACTCCCTGGATGATTGAAATTATGCAACCAGCTAAGAGAAGCACAGAAACAGACCATCAACTCTACGGAGGTGGGGAGGGGTAAGGGGGCATCACGCATTGTTTGCAGAAAGATATTTGATGGTAGTGCTCAATTAACATTTGAGTGGAAAATTAATAAATGAATGTGCACTAGATTTTATTAAATAGATAATATGGTCCATCCACAGCCACAGGCTGCTGGAATCATTGTAGTTACCAGCAATTACACCCTGATAATGTCCCTGGAGCGGATTCTAAGACTTTGGTTTAAAATCTTTCCATGGAGTCCCAGTGAGATCGCCTGCAATTTGAATTCCTGCCACAGCACCTGCACGTCTGGACCCTCCCTCCCTCCCAGCCGCATCTCTGTCCTCTCCCTGCCCTGCCTTGCAGGCCTGCTTACTCGTGAACCCATCCACTAGTCTCGCCTGAAGGCCTTTGCTTTTGCTTCTCCTCCTCCCTAAATTCTTCCACTCCAGATCTTCAGGTGCCTGAGCCTTTCTTGTCATTAGGATAGATACGTCACCTCCTGTGTCCATTACCTGGTTTCAATTTCCTCATAGTAGTTCTTACTATCAGAACCAACTTTTTATTTGCTAATTTGATATTATAGGGCTCCTCCATTCTCACTAGAATTTAAGTACACTAGATCTAGAAATATAATCCCTGATAACACTTTTCATGCAGTAACTTTAACATTCAGAACAGAGTTCAACACCAACAGAAACTGTGAAATATCTGATGAATGGCTACAGTAATGAAAGTATCATTTGTTATTTATTATTTGTTTATCTACAGGAACACCAGGACCTACAGGGATGTGTGTCATCTGCTTTGTACAATATCTGACACACAAAAAGTGCTGCAGTCCCATTGGTGTCCCTTGATGTGCTAAGTCTGTCCTAGCTTAAAATAAGCTCTTCAGAGTCTCCTGTTGAAAATCGTCTACACTGGGGGAAAAAAAAAACAAACCTCTGAAACGTAGGTTTTAATTTCTCTTATGCAAATTCTTAGAGGTGAAATTTCTAGATATATTTGTTTATATTTCAAAAAAATTGCCAAATCACTTTTTAAAATTTATTTTTGCATACAAGCTGGGGTGCAGATCAGCAGTGTGGGGTGGTGAGAGGGTTCACCAGAGAGAGAGTGGGGAGCAGAACAGGCAGATCGACCAAAATACACTGCTGAGAGGAGTAACAGGTGAGGCAGGAGAGGTCTGCTGCGCCATGTGGGAATCTCCCCGACTGGGCATCGAACTCACGCCTCAGCAGCTGCTGACAGCTCCAAAGCTGCTCTTAACCTGTTGGGACACCAGGGAGGCCCCAGGCCAAGTCATTTTTTAAAGTAATGGGATCATTTCATACTTCATTTCATCAAGAATGCAAGGGTTTCAGTAGCCCCACATTTTCACCAGAACTTCTTGTTGCCAGTTTTTTTTTTAATTTTAGCAACCGTGGGTATAAAAAGATCTATCAGCATTGTTTGATTTGCATTTTCTTGTGAGTAAGGATTTGAGAATTTCTCATATATTTGCTAGTCATTCACAAGTCTTTTATTGTGAAATGTCTTTTCAAGTCTTTCGCCAACTTTTTATTAACCTGCCTTCTTATTACAGGTTTGTAGGACTCTTTATTTATTCTGGATACAATTCCTTTGTCAAATGTATTGCCAATTGGGCCTCCCTGGTGGCGTAAGCGGTTAAACCTCGGCACTATGAATCTGTCGGCAGCCACTGGAGCACAAGTTCAATCCCCGGCCAGGGAGCTTCCCACATGGCGCAGCAGACCTCTCCTGTCTCCCTGCTGCTCCCCTCAGCAGTGTATCTCCGCCTGTTCAGCTCTCCAGTTTGTCTCTGGTGAATCCTCTCACCCTCCGTCACCCCTGTGCCTCTGGCCTACACCCCAGTTCTATGCAAGAGTTTAAAAAATATATGAAATAACTGATAGTGACAGAGAGATTACAAACATAGATGGGCCATTACATGGGAAAAGTCCTCTAAATATTTCAGTAAGCCAAGTGCATCCCACAGTCATCTAGGTTCATAATGATTAAGTTATAAAAATGAAGAAATAGCTAATTTTTCCCCGGAATCTTTTAATAATTCAGAGACTCTACTCAGAAGATTTTTAAATATAAAATCTTTCATTTATAAGAAGCTTTGACATTTAAAAAGGCACACCTTACTTAGGACAATTTGTGAATGAGAAGCCCCTAATAACTGATAGTGTGCAATATGCTTATGTAAATACCAAAATTCACAGAACAAATACAAATATATGTATGTATCCACTTTAGAATCATAGAACAAAGCCACAAAAGACCATAAAATTACACTATAAAAGATTGATGTGCTTCTTGGGCTTTATAGTCTTTTTTTTTTTTCCCAAACTGTATTGGAATATTCAATTCTAAAGCCCCAGCTAGTGCTGCACGTTAACAACAGAATACTTGCGGCCATAAATTTGTAACAGTTCCGGGATTTCCCAGAACAATCCCTCTGAGCCTCTCAGGCTTGGAGAGAAGTATACAATCAACCAGCACCATTTCTACCCCAGACCAGTCAGCAGAATTCTAAGCAGCTTTATTTCATGCTCCCTGATTCTTTCTGTGTCTTGCTACTGAAGCTCAGACCTACTTATGTATTTATTACCCAGGGCTGTCTTTGCATTGCTATCAGCATCCGCTATGGCTGCTAGGATAAGAAGTGCTTTGTGTGGCTTCTAGGTGTCATGAGCTCTGGAGCTTCTGCTGGATGGTGAACAAGGTCCAGAGTCTAGGCACACACTTCCCTGTGTTCTGTGGGGAAGGAGTAATCAGGCTAAAGACGGAATTGGGAACTTGTGTTTTGTTAACAGAAGCGCTCACCATTTCCCCTTCTTCTACCTGAGGAGTGTCCATGATGTAACTCTGTTGGGCTCTCCCATCTCATTATTGCCCCTCAAAAAGACTGTCTTTAAGATTTTTGTAACTTTTTCCTTTAATTGAGGTAACATCTGGTTTGGAACACTGTATATGACTTTAGGGTATAGGTTAAGGTGTAAGTCACCACACCCGCCTTCAAAGCACCAATAATCATCTACCACAGTCAATGGATCTCCTTCTCCTTCCCCCGCCCCCTGCCGCCACCCACCACCCCTCCCCCCGCACTTCTATAGTCATTTATCGGGTCTGTTTTGGTTTAGTTTTGTCTGTCCCTTTGTTTTGTTTCTCTATATTCCACATATGAGCAAAATCATCTGATATTTGTCTTTCAACTTCTGACTTATTTTACTTAGCAGAATCCCCTCCATGTTGCTGCAGATGGTAAGGTTCCGTCTGTTTCTTGATAGCTGAACAGTATTCGATTGTGCATATAGACCGTACTTCTTTACCCACTCAACTGTCACAAGATTATTTCCATAGCTTGGCTATTGTAAGTACTGCTGCATTGGGAAGAGGAGTGCATATATTGCTTCAAATGAGTGGTTTTGCATTCTTTGCATACATTCCAAAGAGCATAATTGATGGGCCATATGGTAGATCTATTTTCAGTACTTTGAGGAACCTCCATGTTGTTTTCCGTGAGGGATGGGCCAATCTACATTCTCACCAACAGCATATGAGGGTTAGAGTATCTTTCCTGTGTGGTGATGAGAGAATGAAGTGAGCTTGGCTCCACCCTTTCTCTCTATCTCATAGTCAGGCCACAAACACAGGAGATCCTGCTGTGTCCTTGTGAGTTATCCTGAAGTTAGGGGAAATTTTTTTAGTGCAAGAAAGTGCTAGCAAACCAGTTTGTCCAAGAATTTAAGTCATACTTTTTTGTTGGACTTTTGTGATTATCTTTCATTTTGATCTTTACTCAAGTGGGAAAGGAGAAGGTTGATATTATCAAAACCTGAACATTCTTGCCTAGAAGCTGGAAACAGTCACTTTCAATCTTATTTCTCTCTCTCTTTTTTAAGTATTCATCTTCACATATTTTAGCACATGAATATAGCTGATGTTTTAATGTCTAGAAAAAGGGAGGAATTTAATACTCCTGGTGACCTGAGCTTTTAGTATTGTCATTGTACCTTCATTCTGAAAGCCTTCCAATTTGCGTGTCATTTAAGTGCTTAACTATCTCACTGAATTCTTGTATAATGCCATTATAGTTTTTTTATTACCTAGCCAGATAATCATTAATAAATCCTATTAAGTAGAAATAGACTCACATCCCATCAACTCTTTCAAATTATTTGCTTTTTACTTTTCTAATGTTTATGTCCATAGTTTCCCTTTAGTATTGGCCATTTTCTGTAGACCAGAGATTGTGGCTGATTAAGAAGTTCTGTGAGTAACTCATTAAATAATCAGTGAACGAAAGCAAATGCCACTTTCTCACTGATGGTAGAATATTTGAAGTACCAAAACTAAGGTCTAAATAAAGGGACTATCACCTGATGACTGTGGACTTTAGATGGTCAAAACCAAAATTTTAACCTTGACCTTGGATATGCGCCCTATAGTAGCAAAGGGCTATCTTAGACATTTGCCTGAACATAAGTGGACACCTGCAAAGCCTAATGAAAGTTCCATGTACTCCAAGACATTCCCCATCAGACTTGCAGGGACATTCCATTGAATGAAGACACTGCGAGGTCATTAACATTATCAAGAAAAGCAGCTCAGTTGATGGCATATTGCAGGTTGCCTTAGATTATCGAGTCCTCTCCTGGCAGAAAGTCAAGTTTGAGGAAGTGCATAATGAAGGTCTAGAACCTTTCTTACTGTAAATGTACCAGCAGAGGCTGGGTGGCACCCCCAAAGGCACTGGAGGGGATTCCTGCTTTTGGAGAAAGCGACAAGAGTGGAGCCACTGCAGCCTCTTCCCATCCTGGATGTCGAGATAAGAAGGTCGAAGGAAGGCCCCAGAGCGGTGGGAGCTCTTGAGAGCTAAAGAGCAACATAAGAGAAGTGGGTGTTCGGACTCTTGCCCCCTCCAGAAGATTTACTGGAGCTCATTGATTTCCACTCCATTCTAGAATCATTTGCAGTCAAAAGACAACCCAGTATCAATAGAGACTGACCCTGTGCATAGATAGGGCCTTCAGTCCTTTTCCAGGATTATATCTAAAATTCCAATTCATTTTTCCTGCAGGTTTCACACAGAAGAACTGCTTTAATCCTAGTCTTTTTGACTAAAGCCCCCACTTTTTATCAAATTAGTTTTGTAAACTTATTTTTAGCATGATGACATATTCAGAACCAAAAAGCAATTGCTGAAAGACAAACATAATGGAAACCTTTGTATATAGGCCACACAGCTTAAGCAACAAAACACGTCGTACAGATGAAGGCTCCATTGCTTTTACCTTGGCTATACTTCACTTCCCCCACCAACCACCCAGTGGTAAAGACCATGTAATCTGCTCAAACAAAAAAACCTTTTTTCCTTTGACATACAGCTATATACAACATTTGCTAACTTCTCTTGCAACTAGGTCTCTTGCAACTAGAGTATGTGACAGAATTTGGCCAGAAGAATGTGAATGAAATGAAATGTATCACTTCTTGATCTGGCTCAGTAAACCTCCAAGCTCTCCCTTCTCTCACTGAATGGAGCAGTTCTCAAGGAGGGGGAAACAGATATATCAAAAATGAAAGTCCCTGTATGTGTATATGTAGCATATATATACCTACACACATGTGTATATGCATGCATATACATACCCAGTATACGTGCATATATAACACAACTGTATCAGGTATGCCCATATGTGTGTATTCCTATGTATATTTATAGGTGTGTACGGTCTGTTGATTGACTGGTTTGTCCTGTTTTTGTTAGGGAAGTTAAGGTTGTTAAGAAATGATTGGAAATAATGCACAAAGATTGCTGAGATGAGTGTGGGACATCAGTACATGCCATAAGCATTAATTGAGGATCAGTTATGTGCTAGGTGCAAGGAATCCAAAGTTTTACCAGAACTCACTGGACTAGTGTGAAATGAAATGTTCAAAGGGCTCATCTATGCTGGGGTTGATGGGAGACATATTTAACAACTGCAACAAATAGCCTAAGTAGTCAGAACTTACTGTTGAGATTTTACAGGCTATAAAATGCCACCAGTGATGCCCAACTGATGAGATCAGTTCCAAAGCTTTTCTAAAGCTAGCCCCTTTATTTCACTGCATGGGAGTATCTGCTTCAAATATGGAAGTAGAGGTGAGGACAAGCCCGGAGGTTCAACCATTCAGCAAAGCCCAGCCTAGAATGGTCCCAGTTGCTGAGGTAGTTTCCATTTGATACATGCCTTTTACTAGGGCCAAGGAACACCGATGCCTGGCCTGGCCGCCGATGTCTGCGCCATCCCTCTGTCGCTCTGAAGGAGCCAACATTGGTCCAGTCACTTGCTCTAGATGGATGTTTCCTATTATCACTACTTGCAAAGCTTTCTCCTCTGATGATTCTTCATCCACTCTTGGGTGTTTGGAGGGAACTAAATGACATTAATTGTGTTTCTCACAAGCAAATGCCTTTTCAGAGAGCCATAAATAGCTACAGCATCCCTGGGGCTGTTCTGTGAGATGGCTGTTTGTAATTTCTAAAGAAACAGGGCAAGTTTTGAGCCTTAGATTAGTAAAGAAACCAACCAAGCATATTGCACTTGAGTCCACTCATGAAATTGCTTTCCATAAAGGATAATAACTGTGGCACATCTTCTGGAGCTGTCAAATTTCAGGTCTATCAGCAAGGTATTTGTTAGAAGGTGTGTGTGTGCGCTTGTGCGTGTGCGTGTGCGTGTGTGTAGGGAGATGGTCTCAATGCCCTTTTGGATATTACAGCTGCCGTGGACGCACTAGTAAGGAGAGCTGTGCAGCAATCCGGCTGTAGCCATAGGCTTTGTGAAAGCTTGTTGGAAAGCAGGCATTAGCTCCAATCATAATATGCCAAAAAGAGCTCTTTTGCTACTCCACCCATGGGACCAGGTTATTAAAACCAGCTCCCTTGGTGGCCTGAGAATTAAAGCTCCTTCCCCTTATGAGTTAGCTGTTGAGCAGAAACACTGAAACCTCTGGGAGCACAAGGGGCTTGGCTCCTCGTGTGTTCTGTCCTAGGCAGCTGCCTTGCCTCACCCCAGTCTTGGCCCTGCTTTGAGTACCAATGTAGGGACTCTAGACTACTAAGGAGGAGGGGAGGCATTTCAGAAAATGGGGCATAAAATACTTTAGTACAATCTCTGTACTAGTCCTGTCACTTGAGAAAGAACACTGAGGTCCAGGAAAGACACATACATTATTTAAGTCACTAAGATGACCCCGCCACTTGCAGACTGAGGGGAGTCAGGAGTCCCTGTCTTCCTCAGCAGGGACTCAGCTTTTGGTGGAAGAGCACAGTGTCCACCAACTCTCTGTGCTGACTTCACCTTCACAAGAATGCACCAATGTGCAGGATTTACCTCGCCAAGCAGCTGTGTGGGTGGGAGTTAGGTTTTTTGATTCCTACATTTGGGGCTGGGGCAGACACTGTACAGAGAGGCTTGCAGGTGTCATCTCATTGCATCCTCACAGCAACCCCATCAAGGGGCTATTTTATCTCCATTCAAAAGAGGAGGAGACCAAACTTTAATAAATGGAATTTGGAAGAAGCAGAATTGAGATTTAAAACTCAGTTTCTAGAATACTGTATTAGTTAGGACCCTTCGGTTGCAAGTGGCAGAAAATCTAACCGAACTTAAAAATTAAAAGAAATTAAAAGAGGTTAGAAATTAAAAGAGGTTAGTTATCTTACATGACAGCCAAAGAGAGCCTTGATTTCCAGCTTAACTGGAACAGCCCTCTGTATTCACTGTCCTTCATTTCTTAGTTATCTCCTCCCTACTGCCTTTGTTCTCAAGTTCAAGATTGACAATAAGATGGTAGCCAGCAGTTCCAGGAAGATAGACTTCCAGGTTCACGTCCAGAAGAAAAGAAAATATGCTCTAAACAGTACTAGCAATGTCATATTGTGTTTCACTGGTTCTAACTGAGTCACCTGCTCACACAGAACCAACTGCAGTGGCCGAAGGAAATACAAAGCTCTGATTGGCCAGGCCTAAGTCACCTGCCTGCTGCTAGAGCAACAGGTGGCCTACACAAGCAGAGGCAGGTGGTCTGAGAAGGGAGAGCCTAGTTTTCCTTTGTGGTAGCAAAAGATGGGCTAAGAGGCAGAGCCCTGGCTGGCACCGCGAACCTAAGTCTGATGCCCCTAATACGATCCAAAACAAACCACTGAGGAAAAGGACTTGCTGCTTAGGAATAAACCCTCCTTGCTATGTGCACAGTTGGAACAGAGAAAAGGTAATGTGCTACAACTACCTGTATATGTGGCAAGATGATACAAGTGAGTCAGAATAGGTAGGCTGAGACCAAACAAACAAACAAACAAACAAACCTGTTCTCACAAATTTCAGCAGTTGTCGGAGGGCAGGATGTAATCTACATGATAAACTGTGTCCTAAATGGAAAATCATCTCCGTTTCTTTTCAGCATTATGTTAAAATAAATTCGCCAGGTGACCCATCAGATTTGAGTCATCAGATGGCATTGAAGGGGCACATTGCACTGGGTAGCAGGTAGGGTGGAAACTTCATTTGGAAAACACAAAACAGGAGATTGAATCAGAGGCTGGGAAAATTGGGCTGGTGGTGCTGAAAGCAAGCATAGGGGAAGAAGACCTGGCCCTGGAACATGAGGTGCGTGTGGAAGACAGCTGCAGGGCTCCCTCTTAACCCCCGTACCCCCAATTCAGCATGCGCACACCAGGCTTTGGGTACCAGCCCCTACATGTCCATGCCCAAGGACCTTCTTTTGCTCTCGGAGAAGACTCATGTGCATGACAGACCAGAAGAAACAGAAAAGGAATCCCTGCATCACCCCAACCCCAGCACTCCTCAGTCAACCGTGGATGGGGCTGGCTATCTAAGTTCCCTCAGTTCCCTTGCTCCTTTGCTGCAGTAACTCAGGGACGTGTTTCAAAATGGCTTCTGGGACTTATCCAATGGGACGAAGCCCCGTTACTCATAGTGGCAGCTGGCTTCCTAATGTACTCTCTGTCTCCTGTCTCTTTCTTCCACTCTCCTGCTGGTCTTCACAGCCCAAATAAACCGCTCATCCTCAATCCCTGTTTTAGGATCTGCTTCTAGGGGGACACAGAGATTGGAGGTGGAAACTGCTGTGACCGATGATGTTGGTGTAAGTGATGGGCCTGGTGGGGCAATTCAGACTTGCGGAACTTCCGTGCTCCATCAGCTCGGGGCTTCTGTGTTCACCTTCAGAGATTGGACTGTCATTTTGAGAATTTCAGATGGAGGGATGGAGGGAGGGGTGCTCGCCTTGAACCCTTGAGGGGATGTCAGTGAATGTCAGCAGTGGAACCACAGTGACTTCAGCCTCAATGCTGCACAGTCTTTGTCTCGCCCTTTGTCCTGCAGAGAGCCTTGTCTGTCTGTCAGGGGCAATGCCATTTCTTCTTTCACTGCTGGCTTGCTGCTAGTGACATGCAGTTGTCCTGTCTGGAGCGCATTCACTACTTTGTTAAATCCTCCTTTAAAACCCAGCTTTCTAGTCCTTCCAGAGCAGCTAATGCTCCCCTCTTCGAGAGCACCTCCATCACTTATTGTTACTTTCCCTGAAAGCTTCCACCTCCAGCTGTGTATGTCAAAAGGCCAAGAACCCTGTTTATCTCAGAAGTTCACCTTCTGCAAGTGTGAACATATTCCCTGGCTATGTCTATTCACAGGCTTTTAGTGTGTCACACCACAGATTGAAATGAAAAAAGAGAATGAAAAAGTAAAAGAGGCCTCCCTGGTGGCGCAGCAGTTGAGCGCTGCGCTGTGGAGCTGTCGGCAGCGGCGATGCGAGTTCGACGCCCGGCCGGGGAGAATCCCACATGGTGTGGCAGACCTCTCCTGCCTCGCCCGCTGCTCCCCTCGGCAGTGTATTTCTGATCTGCCTGTTCTGCTACCCGCTCTGTCTCTGGTGAACCCTCTCGCCGCCCCACACCTCTGGCCTGTACCCCAGCTTGTATGTATAAAATAAAAAAATAAATCTTAAAAAAAAAAAACTTTAAAAAAAAAAAAGAAAAAGTAAAAGAGCATTGAAATGTGCCAGAAGCTGCAAAAGTAACAGCTAATAAACTCAGGGGAAGAGGGACTTGCACATCTACCATTGAAATGGACTTGGCAGTGAGGCAGGATAGAAACTACGTTTTGATCTTACAGCTGGAGGCATGAGCAGTGGGGAGCCTGGAGAACCATCGGGTGAGAGAGGTCCAGAAGAAGCAGAGACATCGCAACAGGAGCTCACCGCTCTGAGAGGAAGAGCAAGTGGTTCAGTCAGCTGGGGTGTCAGTGAGCTTCAGAGTAGGGGAGATGAGGCTGGTCGTGCTGGGGCTTGAGACACAGATTACGAACCAGTAGCAGATACCAACTAAGAGTTTCTAAGATGCAGAATTCAGAACCCCCACGTCTGCATGGTAACAAGTTTTCAGTCACGTTAAATTTGAGGAGCTCTAGGAAGTCATTGCAGAATTGGGGAGCAGGGTGTATTTGTGCACTCAAGACAGAGGATACAAGGTCTTCTCCATCATCTGGGCAAGGTAGCACCTTGCAAATGAATGACAGCCCTAAGTTTCTGCTTTCCATTTCTCTTCCTAATAAAGGCAGAGATGAACTTCACTGCATACTGTCAACAACTTGCTTCGCCACCTCCGTCCCATTATAGATGCTTTTATGTGGGAAGCTGCTTGACAGAGGGGATGGTGTTGCATAGCACAGTGTCTCTTGCGTGCAAGGGGAGTATGTCTGTTCTCATTTTTCCTTCCCTCTCTCGTTCCTCTCCCTCTTTCAATCTCCCTTCTTTCTGCAGCAAATTCACTGGGAAGTCTCCTTTCATTCTAGGGATCTGGAGAGGCTAAGGGACAGAAAGGATGAAAGTCTATTGAAAAGGAAAAATACTGACCTGTCGTTTTTGCATATAAAATGTTTAAATTTATATTCTTGTTTCAGACATTAGGTTAACAACAAAAACAAAAAAAATCTCACATTGGCATTTTAGACTCACAGTAATTTCAAAACAGTGTCTTGAAATTTACTATTGTCCAAAATCTGTCCATATTCTTGGCTTCTCCCTGTTCCCGGGAATTTATTGTCTTCCACTGCTGTCTTACACTTGGGCAGGTAATGCCTCAGAAAGCTTACCAGAGAAGAAATATCAGGCAATATTATGAAAATATCTTGGCAGAGTTCTTACACTCTTGTCTTAATCAGACGGCTATTGTAGCATCTCCGGGCGACGGAACAGAAATTCTAATTTAATTGTTTTGGTGGTTATCAGCATAATGTCAAGCTTGGTTGCAAAGATTCCTTTCTTAGCATTTTAAAAAAACTATCCTTTCATTGTGTGTCAAAACAGTGTGGGGCTACCTCTGTAGGACGCCAGCCATAAGTCAGTTACCCCATTACCAGGAAACAGATCTACCTCCCTGGACTTGCATAATTGAATTTTTCAATTTGCATCCAGATGTTCCTTTGCAAAAGCTGCCCGTGATCAGGAAATATGTATAAGGCAGATCAATAACCTTACAGAATAGCATTACTTTAAGTGCATGATTTCCTATACATCATGCAAAGAACAAGATGCATTTTCTAGTATCTTCCATGTAGTAGGTGCTCAGTGAGCATTTTGGGGTCTGGGTGTAAGTTGTTGGGGTGTGGATGTAAGCAGAACAAGCTTGAAAAGAGTGCATCTTTCTTCCATTCTTTATATCTCTCCAGTGCTTTTCTTTGACTAGGCTGCATTGATTTGAGTTCATATAACCATTGTGTGACTTGATTTTAAGTGACTTTAAGCTTAAATAATGATGCTCTACGGGAATATGCAAATACGATTCCGCAGAAAAGCATGAATGCTGATAATAGGAGAATTAATTAAGTCGTGGGAACTATCTTTGCCACTAATTCAGTGTGATAGACTAGGGCTGATTACCCTATTTGAACATATTGCTGGAATTTCTCTTTTAGTGCAGTGAGAGTTTTCTAATGTGGAACAGAGGCACTCTTCTCAATTCAAACTAGACAAGGGTAGTTTGTGTTTGCAAAGGAGAGTGGAGATGCTTAGTGAGTTCACCAAACAGGGTCAGTTTCTGGACTGAACTCTGGATGCTGTGGAGAGATAACAAGGTCTGATCCAGCAAAGAAGGTTTGTAAAATCCAGTACAAGGAATGGAAATTCACCAGGTTGCTACTCTAGTGGGTTGGGATTTGTGGATCTACAAATGACACCCTTTTTTTCTGGGCATATATAATCTCAAAGAATCAAAACCTTTAATTCAGTCTTTGTTTCTAGGAGGGGAAAAAATTATGAATGAGACAGACTGTCGCTCTAATCACACGCCTGCAATTAAAATGATCTTGCTGAGTCTCTGTTTCCATGTTTGAAAAGTGGGGTGCTCTAAAGGTTTAATGAGATAATGTATGCAAACCATTGCCACTGTCATTCCTGGCCCCTGGTAATAGCAGTGCTGCTACTTGTTCTCCAAAAGAAAACTTTTAGTATTTGTACTTGGACTGCTTACATCATTACTACTTCTCCAGACAAGTCATTTGGTATCTCTCTGTTTTCTTACTTATAAAGTGTGGACATGATAGTGCTTATTTTATAGTGCTTATTTTATTTTATATTTTATATTTTTTCTATAAAATAAACAAGTAAAAAAAAGTATACTTGTAACTGAGAAGGCACAAGTAAAACAATAATATCAGTGTTAGGCACCTAGTAAGTGATAGATAATATTAGGTTTTTAATTATTATTATGTATTTGACCACCTAAGTCATATGAAAATGGATATAAATCCACAAAAACCTTAATAGTAGTTGTTACTATTAATGGAATGTCTCCTGTGTTCAGGCACTATCTCAGCACTCTAAATATGCTTCAATGGTATCCTCAAAACCACACAGCAAGAGAAGTGTGATAATTCCTACTTTATATATGACAAGAATTTGGAGCTCAGAGTAGCAATGCAATTTACCTGAAACTACAGAGCTAGTTAAGTTAGAATGGCAAAGTCACGACTTCAGATTTGAGTCTCATTCCAAAGTCAGTGCCCTTTCTACTATTCAGTATTATCTCAAGGTGGTGTGCAGTTAACTACCCCATGTGTTTCTCTATTATAACCTCATAATCGTGTACACCTCAATGTCTTTTTTTTTTATTGTTTCTTATACACCTCAATGTCTTGTCTTTCCCATCTTTGTAGTGTTTCTCCATACCTGGATTGCTTCTTTCACTTTCACTAATCAGTTTTTCTTCCCTTAGACGTATATTCACTTACAAGGTATATGTAATGCCAGGTGCTGTAGTAAGCCCTGTACATGCAGTGGTGAGTAAGGTAGTTTCATTCCCTCCCTGTGAAGCTTGTGGTTTAGCAGGGTAGACAAATAATCGATGTGATAAAGGGGAAAATACTCTGGCAACCTATGCCTAGGTTGGGGAATGGTGTCAGAAGAGGCTTCTGGAAAGATGTGAGTTTTAAGCTGAACTGCAACTGTGGTTAGAATTAGCCAGGAACTGACCAGGTGAACTGAGTCAAAAGTGTCTTTACCAACCTGTCCAAATCTCAAGGCATAGTACAGATATTAACTGCTACATGAGGCCTTCCCAGACTTCCCCAAAAGAGATTAATTTCCTTCTATTTGGCGCTCATCACACTTTTGAGGTCTATTATAATATTTATGACCATCTGCCATGCAGTATGTATTCATGGTAAACATGATAATTGAACTCATGGTAAATATTTAAATTGAAAATTGCCAAACTTTACAAAAGATTCATAAGCAATATTCTCTTATCTCAGAAAGGCAGTTTGAATGCTGTGGAGTTTATTTTTCTCCTTTGCCAGTGAAAAAACTCCACCTAATACCACAGACATATCTTCAGAAGGAAGTTACTTTGGTCTGTAGTGTGTCAACACTAGACACAGAGAGGTGGAGGGGGCAACAGGCAGACCAAAGTTCAGACTTTGCCATCTTTGGGGTATTCCCCCTACTTACTCATCCACTTAGCGCCTTTGTGTTGAGCACCTACTACCTATCAGTCGCCAACCTGTGGTACTAAGAATGTATGTTGAGTCAAATGTTCATTCTTCTGATTCTATATGTAGTAGAAGACAAATATTAAGCAAAGAATCACGCATGTAGTTGAGGACTTATTAGCTACCATGGGTCCAATGAAGGAACCATCAATTGCAAACTGTAAATGATGCTATGAAGGTGTCGAACTAGGGGGTTCGCCTGCATAAGACATTCAGAAGGAAGTGATGTTGGAAATGAGGCTTGAACCTTAACAAATTTGACTACTAAGGGAAGGAAAGAAATGAGGTGATCAGGGCGCCTAGGACAACATGAGTTAAAGAAGGAAGGTTCCCAGGAAGGAGCACTGTGACTTAGGGGAACTGAAAGAGAGCTGGCATGTTCTATGCGGAAAAACTCAAGGCAGAGTGAAGCATGAGATGAGGCTAGGAGGATGGAACTAGGCAGGGATTTTGAAATCACATTAACATTTTTGGTTTTTATGTTTGGAGCACTGGGAATTCATTGGAAAATTTTGAACAGAGTGACATGTCCAGCTTTGCATTTTAAAAGATCACTCCGGCTACAGTGTGTGAGAACCAGAAATTGTAATGGACCTTGAAAACGTGCTTTGTTAATGACCCTCATAGGTGTAAAACACCAGAGCATGACATGTTTGATCAATTAGCTGTAAGTCATTTCATACAGCAGTAGCAGGAGCAGACCTTAACTAACCCTTTCTATTGCAGAGAGCAAAGTCTGTAAGGACAGTGGGAAATTAAAAGGCAAACTGAATTCAATTTCTTATTCACTTTTCTGTTGTGGTCGTGGTGATGGAGGAGGAACAGGAGGAGGAAGGAGGGGAAGGAGGAGGAGGAGAATTAAAGTTAACATAAAGCCAATGGATTAGGGACCTTAATTACAGCTGCAGAATCCTTTCGCTTTCCATATGCCATAACACCATCATGGAAGTTCTGCGCCATCACCTTTGTCACATGCTGTTGAAACAGTGCTAAGGGTGCTCAAACAGTGTTAAAACAGAGCTGGGGACAGTGAAACAGTGCTAGGGACAGCGACAAGGGCAGGGACTGGTCACTGACATTGGTTTCTTACCGGTGTGCACAATTGCAAGGCCTCGCAGACTCAGGGTCCAGCAACAATGTTTATTTAACAGAAAGGAGAGTGGAGGAAAGAAAAGAATTTCTAAAGCCACACACGGCCAGTTTTCTCAGCCCAGACAGACAGTGTCTGCAAGGTCCAGAAGTCCCTAGCGACGGCCTCTCATGACCCATGAGGTGACTGCAGCAGCCACAGGAGCAGTCTGAAGCTTGGGCTTGGGGGCTGACGTGGCAGTAACGGACTCAGCAGCACCAGGAGGTGGTGCCATGGGGCCAGAGGCTGGGAACAGCTCTTGAGACACTTGGCCAAGCCCTTGGGAGGCAGAGCCTGAGGCAGGGCAGTAGACGACACTGCAAGGATGCGGAGGTTGGAGTCTACAGAGTTCCGTGGAGATTCACTGCTCGATGCTTCTCTCTCTCCAAAGGCTAGGAGCAGAATCCTCCTTTAAAGGTTGTCCAGTGAATGCTTCCTCTTTGAAGGCTGGGAGCAGAATCCTTCTTTCTTCAGAGGCCTGGAGAGGAATCCTTCTCCTTTGAAGGCCAGGGCCAGACAGGATCAGAAACCTTATTCTTCAAAGGCGTTCCAAGGAACCCTTCCTCTCTCTTCGGAGGCTGGCTGCTGACTGAGCAAATTGGCTCTTGCTCTGCCTTATATTTTCTTCAGGGTTCCTGAACCTGAAGGGTTCCCCCATAAGCCTGATTAGACCATTTTCAATCTTACATGTCTGATTGGACCATTTAGCACCAATCAGCTCATTTTCCATTTTAAGTATGAATAACTAACTAATGAAGTGAGTTTAGCCCTGATTAGTCTGTATAGCTCAAACCTGATGGGTTCATTTAGCTTGCACCTGATTGGTCCAGTGAGAATACTACAGCCAGATAGAAAAGGCAGAAAAGCCCACCCCGGCTACACTCCATTCAGGGCAGGCTCACGACCTGTTGGCTTCAGGGAGCCAGGCCAGGGCAGCCTTGCTGGCTCGGTGGGGGTGAAGGGGGGGCGGGGAACATCCACAGGTGGGCTGAGGCCCACATGTGCCTCCACCCCAACAAAGCTGTCTGGACTCAAGGCCTCTGGGCACTTCCAGGATCCAGTTACACTGTTGTTTAGAGAATCGTGCAAATGAAAATAATAGCTATGTGTAGAATTCACAGATTGCACCTACACTCAAAGAGATGGGCTTGGCGGAGGCTGTGGGTCACTGGGCTGATCTTAGAATTCTGCCTCCCACACAGGGGAGGGATCAGTTAGTCTCAGTGATTTAACTTTGGCACATGGAAGTCTGAGCTGGTAGCAAATCAATGAGCTCACACTGCTGAAGATCAGCACTTGCATAGAGAACATGTCCCTTGAATTTTGAATAATTCCTGTTGTCTTGTTTTCCTACCTTTTGGTTATTCCTGTCTACCATAACTTCTATGATGTCTTCAGGTGGTTAAAATTAATGTCGTTAAATTTCATATTAATAGTGTCTCATTAGTCCTTGAAAGAACTAATATCACTAATATCTGACTAGCCAAATTGGATATTGAAAATCAGTTCTGTTTTCTGACCAGGTTTCTGAAGATTTATTCCTATTGAGGCTTTGTGTTTGTTATGGAGCTGAAGCATTAAAATTCATCCCTTCTTGAGCTACACATTTCTCATCCGTTTCTCATCTTTGCGTGCTTTAGAGATCAGTGTTGGCCATATTTCAAATACTAAAGATATGTATATATAGCATCATATGTACTAACTATAATGTATATATACACTATTGTAGGTACTATTACATATAGTGTGTGTGTGTGTGTGTGTGTGTGTGTGTGTGTGTGTGTGTGTGTTTCAGAAAATGAGGTGGTGAAGGTTGGCAGATTGTGGTAAACACTTTGATGTACCAGAAAGATGTCCTCCCAGACTTGTTGCCTCAGCTATTTAGATTATTGCTGGAAGATGACCCTTATCTATTTCTTGGATTGAAGAAAATTGCCTTGCCCAATGGAATCTTTCTTTGCAGGGATGGTGCCCATTCAATGACTGATAAAGGCATTTATTGGTTTAAAGGTCTGAGAGGTGATCCCAGTTACCCAGCTAACTGTGGGATGGTCTGATCCAATCAATGAATGGGATTACATACATATGTATATTCATATATAAGTAAATAAAATCTTTTCATTTCTCCCCTTAAATATGTAACCTTTCTCTTGTTTTACTATCATTATCTATTAATGTGGTCATCTTTGCCAGTTGATTTCAGTTTTGATGAACTGATTGTATTCTTCATTATGTGACATACTTTGCTGCTTCTTTGAATGTCTAGTAATTTTTTCTTTAGATGCCAGCAATTTACTCGGTTGCATGCTGGATATTTTTGTGTTTCTTAATAATGTTGAGTTTTTGCCTTAGAATGTGTCTAAATTATTTGAAAACAATTCATTTCTTTAAAACTTGATTTGGTGGGTCCAGAAGGGCATTTATTTTGGGGCAGATTTTCCTCAGTACTAAGACATAGTTTTCTCTAGACTAATTCCCTCATGATGCCCTATGATTATGTGGTTATCATCTCTAATGGTAAGTACCAATTGAGTGAGATTTACAAATGTTCCTTCTAATCTTTTTGCGTGGTTCTTTCACTGACCAAGAAGAGTCTCCACCCATAAATGCAACTGAAAATTTGGAGGTGTCCTCTGTCCATCTCCATGGTTCTCGCTGTGCCAATCTCTGAACTCTCTGCCTTGAAAGTGCGTGCTTGCCCGGGTATCTCCAGATTCATCTCTGTTTCCTCATTGGAAAGTTCACTGGGCTTTGCTGGGCTTCCCAGCCAATGTGCCACACCCGATACCATCTCCAAGAAAAAAATGGGGGCATTTGTGGAGATCATCTAACTTGTTTCCTGTCTCTCAGAGATCACTGTCCTTCATCATTTGAAATCCAATGATTGGAGAACCATTGTCCCATGCATGTTGTCTGGGTTTTCAGCCACTCCAGAAAGCTGGGTCCTGCCAAGAGAGTCCTCATTTTTCCACATTGACAGGAAGAGGAATTTCTCCACCTGAAAACTTTTTGATATTTTATATTGAAGGGAAAAAAACCCAGTTCCAGTCAGGAGGGCTAACTTTCTAAGTCCATTTCAGATTTCAGTTGCTTTGCTTATTTATGTCTGTGATTGCCGTTTGTTGTCTGTCTCCTTGGGCAGCACCCACATTTCCTTTGTTGTCCCCGAAGCTGGAGGATATTGGTGTTGGTAACACTGTAATGTCACCTTCACCTCTCCAGCTCTGGGCTGGTGGTGGCTTCTGCTGTTGCTAATCCATGGTTTTCCTCTCAGCGGCCAGTGCGGAGGAAGGCTGCGTTTCTCCTTCAAGGGGAACTAGGTTGGCTACATGTTCAGTGGTCTCATCACCGAGTTGTTCGGTTTGGTGTTGACAAGAACATGCTTTCCTCAGGTTACTTCCAGTGAACAACGGGCGGGGGAAATGGATCCAGTTTATCACTGCCCAATGTGGACCCCTGCAGTGACCAGCTATTGCTCGGAGACCCCCTTTCACCTGTCTGAGACGTTGTCAGTCTGTGGCTACCGTCTGAGGCTCTACCCACCGCCTCCTTCCTTCCCTTTTTCGTTTCATGGGGCGTACCTCTACCTGGCTCTCTGAAGGCTCTGCTACTTGCTCTTCTTCTTGCTTCATCTTTCACAGTTGCCTCCCCCAATAAATCTGTAGCATCCCTGGTCTCAGAGATATAGACTAAGGGTCTTCTGTTGACTCCTCCTTTATTCCAACACGCTCATAACAAGATTCACCACTGTAGATTCCCTCTACCAAACCACCTGGCCTGATCTCTTTGTGCTGAATAGACATTAGTTGACACACAGACCTGGTTTAAGAACATGCTTTAGAGGTAACACATGGCAGTTTATCTGACAGGGCTGTGTCCCACCTCTGTTTCTCCCAGAGGAGGTCTGCATTTCAATTTTTCTATTGGGCTACAGAGCAAAGTTCTGAGCATAAGTTCAAGTGCGTTCTTATATGCTCCCTAGGTCTCCGCATATCCCTCGCTTGCAGACAGGCTCTGCCATTTGTCCAGCAAACCCTAATGAAACCTTAATGCTGCCAGTTACCAGGCTTGAGGATTGTGTTTGACAGATTTCTGGAAGCCCAGAATACAGACTCCAGGCTTGAAACTTTTCCTGCTTCACCTCAAATGGTGCACAAATGGATACGGTTTATTTGGCATCCTGGGGTCTAGACCTATTTATAAACAGCACATACTGGGTTTGAGACATGAATAATTTGTCCCACTGACTGGACAGGGGTAGGAGGTTGACTTGATTGTCTTTTTATTCCCCTTTCTCTCTGGAAATCCAATCGATTGGGACTAATTTGCAAGCTGCCTGTTTTAGGCAGGTGCAGGATCTCAGAGGCTGCTGTTAATGCAGTCCTTTATTCTTCTCTGAATGCGCTCCTCCTTGCAAAATAAAAAGAGCTTTGCCAAGAGAAGCAGGTTGAACCTAGAGAGTGAGCCTGTGTAGATAGATGGCCACCTGTATTCACATTTGTTCTGGGTGTCACCACCCTGGAGTTTCAAGGGTTCTGAATGTGGGGGTGATGGTTGCATGTTTTCTCAAGCTTTGTGGAGAGGAATTAGAGTGGAACTTTTGGTTTTGTCCATGGAGACACTTCATTATCCACACATATGCTTTCTTCTCCTCAAACTGAACTTTCAGCCAGTGTCTGTGGCTCATTTTTGCCTCTCCCTTGGCTTCTGAGCCTCCATTCCCATTCAGAAAATAAGAATTATGTCATGTGTCCTGCCTAATTTCACAACATTGTCAAAAGATCAGATGCAAGACAAACTAACATATGCAATTACACTAAAGTGCTGTTGAAGTAAAAACAGCTTTAAATATCAAGTGATTTAGTAGAAAAATAGATGAAACTGTGGAGTCAGCAGGTCAATTCTCAAATGTCAGTTGCATTTGTCAGTTGCGTGGCAGAGTCGGGATGCCCCTAACTTCTCTGAAGTTCAGCCTCCATCTCTGTTATACAGAAGATAATTTAATCTATTGTGAAGGATAAACTGACTTAACAGTATTTCATCCTACTTCCCTGTATGATTTATGTTAACTTAAATTTTATTTCTTCATCTCTGCAAGAGAAATAACAACACATGATCTGTCCTCTAACTGGAATTGTTAGGTTAAATGAGAAAAAAATATAAATCCAAGATCTTAGAAAGGTGAGGTTGTAATAATGCATCATTATTATAAAAATATCACTTTATCAATTAAAATTAAAAATATATCAATTCTAAAAAATATCACTTTAGCGATTAAAACCAGGTAATAGCAATAGTGGTGAATGAATTCTTTCTTTTTTTAAAGATTTATTTTAATTTTGCATACAAGCTGGGGTGCAGGCCAGAGGTGTGGGGCAGTGAGACGGTTCGCCAGAGACACAGGGGGGAGCAGAACAGGCAGATCAACCGAAATACACTGCTGAGAGAAGCAGCGAGCGAGGCAGGAGAGGTCTGCTGCACCATTGGGGGTTATCTCCCTGGCCAGGGATCAAACTCGCACCGCAGCTGCCTACAGCTCCACAGCGCTGTGCTTAACACATTGCCCCACCAGGGAGGCCCGACAGTGGTGAATGAATTCTCCTGGGCTGGAACGAAAGGAGTGATCATCTTGATCAAGATAGCATTTTAAAACAAAAATTTATCTAGTCACATCAATACTAAAACAAATATACGTGTAGGTATAGTGTTTGTGCATAATATATATAAAATTTTTGATTGGTGATTTAATTCTTCAGGACATTTTCACCATACCTAAAAATTTTCAGCTATTCATAACCTGAAATTTCTAGCACTTTATATTTATCCTTTTTTTAAAAAAAGGGAAATGGGAAAATAACTAATGTTAATGGAATACCTATTATGTAGCAGATACTTCTTAACTGTTATGTAATTTAATCTTAACAAGTGTTTTATGATACATGACTTATTATCACCAGTTTAAGGAGGAAATGGAGACAGTGTTTTAAGCCTCTTGCTTAAGTGATGAATTCTGGCATTTAAAGCCACATTTATTGAATGTGGAAGCAAATGCTCTTTTCTACAGTTTTTTGTTTGAGGTTAACACAGCAGTTGCAATTCTCTGTTGGGATGGAAATATAAGCATTTGTTGACTTACTAACATTCACCTTTTAATCACATAGCACATGGGGGTTCCTGGGAGCCCCCGCAGTCCTCATAGCTGGCTAAGGTCATTTCTTTCAGCGATGGATGTGGGTAGGGCAAGAAATTGAGAAAACCAGCATTTCCCCCTACATTGCCTCCTTCACTCAGGGTTTTGCTTTCTCCCTGCCTTGATTTTCATTGATGATCATATAATTCACTCCCGATAAGCAACATTTCTCACAATTGAGAAATATGAGACTACTGTAAATTAAAAATAAAAACATTTACTTTTCCATTAAAAATTAACATACTAAATATTAAACATATTTTTAGGATAGGATGAAGAGGTTATGTATTAGCCTAATTATGTACTAACCTAATTAAGCTCTTCCAGGAAAGAAGGATTTTACCTGTGTTCCTAAAGGATTTTGTTGTTAAAGTCATGGTTATCCTTGAAGGAAATTGATAGAAGGGAGTGTTTTTGTCCGTTGTTAAGACAAAATAACACAAACTTGGTGGCTATGACCAGGGGTATATATTTTACAGTTCTGGAGGCTGCACCAACACAGCCACGTTCTGGGGAAGATCCTCTTCCTGGTTCACAGCTGGCACCTTCTGTGTCGTCATGTGCTGGAAGGGATGGGGGGGGGGCTCAGGGGGCTCTGTTATAAAGGTGCTGATCCTACTCATGAGGACTTCCCCCTTGTGATCTAAGCACCCCTCAAAGATCCCACCTCCTAATCCATCATCTTTGAGGCTTAAAATTTCAACAAGTGGACTTTAGGGGAACACAAACATTTAGACCATAAAAGAAGGAACAAGAAGTGCAACTATAAACTGAACTTTTGTTAGATAGAAGTCCTACTGTCAGATGAGATAAAGGCAAAGAGGATTTCTGTGTTATAATTAACTGTATTCATGATGATGTATAAGCAAGAAGACATTAGCTGTTAATGAGAAGTTAGTCAATGGCACATGAATGGCACTTAAAAGACAGAAGTGAAGATGATTGCACTGTTATCATCTGGGTCTAATCACAATCTGTAATGATTAGGTCATTCCTTTTAGAGCACAAGGAAAGAATGTGGTACTTCATGAAGGTCAGAATTGTCTTGTGAGACACTGTTGAGGATGGTGATGGGGAAAGACCAAGCACCACTCAGGAACATGGTGAGCACAGATTTCATTTCGCTGGCCCAGGAGAAACCGGTGGGTCCAGGAGAGGGTCACTTCTAAAAACTTGGGCCCCGAACAAAGGGAGCAGGGAGCTCTAATACAAGGCAGTTTCCGTGTGACTTTTGGTGGGTTCAGGGAAAGGTAACTTTCAGGGGAGGGGTCTGTTCACAGGCAGACGCCTTGTCAGTAACTAACTCACAGGCAGGGGTGTTTACAGACTGGAGTCTTACCACTCTCATCCTTGCTATGTGAGGCTAAGTGTTAAACTTTCCTGGTTCAGGAACACTCCCTGTTTCCCAGGGACCCCCCTGTTACAACACCAGCACATTTTCTTTCATCATTCTGGGAACACACGGTAAGTGCACCTGTGCACAGGTCTTCCCAGGGACTGAATCAGAAGCTTCACCTTAGCAAGAGCTCCAGGCGATGTGTATGCACATTAAAATGTGCGATGAGCTCATGTGAAGGGAAGCCTTCACCCCCCCTGCAAGTTTTCTTGAGCAAAAGTATTTATGTCTCCAGGGACAACTCTTTCCTAATAGTTCATGGACAAGATTGTTCTAATTCTGGATTCCAGAGGAAGGGGCTCTTCTCATACCTGTACTATCCTCTTATTAGCCTAACTCTCCCAAAACACGAATCATTTTAACATTAGTGATTTTTTTTCTCACTTCACCGTCTTCCTTCCTCTTTCCCCCTCTTTCTCCTCACTCTCTTTCTCAGGGGTGCCCCTGAAAAGGGCTTGTGAGGCTCCTGCAACTAACAGTGTGGACAATGGAAGATACCAGCCAGGCACTACTCTTCCCAGGTCTCCATTCAGGATGTCATGCGGGTGGCTTGAAATCAGCCACAAAAATATATTTACACCAAGGAAATTGTCAAACAGTCCAAATCAAGGCTTTCCTTCACCTTATCTGTCAGTTTATCTGTGAATGACTATCCTTTTAGCTTCTTTATCAGGCATTTTTCTTCTCTTCTTTCTCGATGTGTTATTAAACCTCTTTTCCTCTCTTATTTTTCTTTTCTATTTTTTTTCATTCTTTTCCCCTCTAGGTTACCACCACCACTAGCAATATGACAACAATAAAATAAGGGACAACCAATATTCTCTTTACATAAGTATTTAAAACCACAGAAAGGAACATTGGAAAAATGGTGAAAAATATGCTAAGGATCAGGTCCCAGTTATGTAACAGTAAAGCTATGAATTTGTAAATAAACATAGGTACAGTCAAGTACTAGACTTCTCTAATCAAACACAGGTCAACATGCTCATAAAAATACTACTATTTATTTGACATATATTTATGCTCTGTTACAGCAACCTCTTCTCAAATACCCTCTCCTTCAAAATAAAGGAGAAGCGATCATTTAGTCCGATGTTTACAAAGGCTAGACTAGGTGTCAAGAATCTGTAGTAGAGTATCTGAAATCTGATCTTTTTGCAACTTCATTGCATATATTTATATTCTCAAATATGTCATAGAATAAAGAGGTCTTGATGAGCTGGACTGGGAAATTAATACTTTGTAGCTATATTGTTCCTGTGGGATACTATATCTAAAGTTTTAATCAGTCAATTTACAAATTAACTTAGAAACCAAAACATATTTATGAATTCGGGATTTGTGTTTATTCTTTTTCCTTGATCATATTGTTGGGTTCTTTCCCTTGTTCTTAACTGCCAGTTTGTATGCTGATGTTCATAAATGTATATTTTTGCATTTATTAACATTCAACATCTCATGGAGGGTCTATCACAGTGCACTATTTGATCAAATGAGTATACAGAGGATTATGAATATAATTATGATGAGATTTTAATCGTTCATTCATTCAATCATCCAATGATGCACTCACTGCATAAACATGTGATGAGTATCGACTGTACACCAGATTTTAACCAAGTAATAAAGCTAATGTGGATGTGAAAACAAGTAAGACTGCCCTACTGTTTATGTTTAACAAAGGAAGCAGACTCACTTAAAATAACTATAATGTAATGTGATGAGTACAATTTCTTTCTGAGTACTCAAAAATTTATTGTTTTACATATAAATCAATTTATTTATTTAAATTGCATAGAATTCCATTTCATAAATACACATGTCTTATTTATCTAGTCCTCTTTTTGTGGATAGTAGGGTTCTTACATGAAACATTTTTATTTATTTATTTGTATTTTTTAATTTACATCTTTGATAGTATTGTGTATTCCTTGTAGGTTACCCACCACCAATTTGCCTGTGAACTGTCACCACAGTCCCTTATGCTCTTTTCTCCCCTGTTTTGAATCCTTATCCTTTCCCTCCCTCGCTGAATGTCTCTTTTATTGTGGCCTGCTAGTAGTGACAATATGTTGGGAGAGCATAGGGAAAAGAACATTTAGTTTGACCTAGGGCATTCATCACAGAAGAAGTAAAATAAATTAAAAAAAATTAACATGAAGAGATGCGAACATGGACAGGAAAAATGGTCACAGTGGAACAGAAAAGGTCATGAAGTGCTGGGTGTAAATAACTATAATTTGGAGGGGTGCGTGTATGGTACACACGTACCAGATGGAGGATGTTATTGTCTGAATGTTTGTGTTTCCCCCAGTTTTGTATAGTGAAATCCTAGTGTCAATCTGATGGTATCAGAAGGTGGGAATTGATTGGGGCATGAGGGTGAAAAAATACGTAACTCAGTGCTCTGGTGAAAGAGTCCCCCACAGAGCGCCTTATCCTTTCCACATTGTGATTCCAGATCAAGAAGGCACCACCCACAATTTAGCAAGCAAGTCTTCACCAGCCTTTAGGATGCTCACACCCTTATCTTGCACTTTCAGCTTGCAGATGTTCAAGAAAGAAATTTCTTTCATTTATAAGCCTCCCAGTCTGTGGTATTTTCGTAGAGCAGCCTAAACAGATGTATCCAGAGGCTATCCTGGAATGAGGAGATCTTGACTGGTGTTGAGAGTGGTTTGAAAGTTTGTTATCTGCTTTAAAATATCTTAAAAGTTGTTAATAAGTATTTATCAAAAGCAGATATAATTGTGACTCTCAAATGAGTATGTCAAAGATTTTATTGCACTCATTCATTAATTAGGGGATGGGTAAGATGTTCATAATTGGTTGAAAAGAGGAATTCAAAAGAAAGACATAGATGAGCAGTAAATAATGCTGAAATGAATTTACAGATATAGGAAAATGTGGCTAATGTACCCAACTGGGGAAATGAGGTATGGGGGTTGAAGGAGCAGAAAAAGTGATGGTGGGGGAATCTATTGTGCTTACTCAGACAGAATTCATTTTCATGTCTATGGACAAGAACAATTCACTTGCTTTCACTTATCAACCAATTATAGAGTTGCAAAATATCTCTAAGACCATGAAAAGCTCAGTCTCCATAGGGTTAAATGACCTTGCAAAGTGTCTTAGATTATACCTGATTTCCCACCCATTCACCAAGAAACTTTTCTTTATATCAAAACCTTCGACAATTATTTTCCCACTACACGAACTACATGCAGTAGAGTGGAGTCATTATAGTTTGTAGGAATTTATACTCCACTCAAATCCTCAGAGCCTGGCATAATGTTGCACACAGTAGGCCTACACTGAATGTTGATGGAATGAATGAGAGGAGAAGGCTGATGAGTGCAGACCCACTTAGACAGTGATGATATTGGAAGTGGTCATTGTGCTGATGATGTGATATTGCAAGTGGAAATATTTGAAACTAAGAAAATATATGTACCAATTAATATCAATGACTAGAAGTACTCTGCAAGAGTGATAACATAAACTTAGTAACTGAAAATTCATTCTAGCATGCAATGAAGCATAAAGAGGCACACCTCAATCTGATATATGCACAGGAATGGTCAGAAAAAGTAATAGCAACTTAATTTGGGTTGATAGAAAAATCTGATTCGTGTTCATGAAAACTGCCAACTTTGTTCTACCTTTTCTTTCCCTCTGGTGTTAGCTTTTGTTCTTGCCCCTTGTAGTTCTCTTGAGTAGAATTGATTGACAGGTGTGACAAATCCCATCGTGGCATCTCTTTTTAAGGAGGATTAATGACCTTATAAGAGCAGGCATTAACCTTAACCATGGCTTATTAATCTGTGTGCCTTGAGGCTGGGTGCTGGGAGCCAGCACCTAGCACCTCTCGGTTCAGTCAGCTGGGGCCAGGGACATTAGCATTGCTGGTAAAGACATTGGTCTACTGAGATCAAGTTTCTGTCCCTTAAAAATTAAATGGTTGTGGGGCCTCCCTGATGGTGCAGGAGTTAAGTCTCAGTGCTATCAAACTATCACTAGCCACTGTGGCTTGGGTTCAGTCCCAGCCAGGGAGCTTCCCACATGGCGCAGCAGACCTCTCTTGTCTCGCCCGCTGCTCTTCTCAGCAGTGTATTTCAGTAGATCTACCTGTTCTGCTCCCCACTCTGTCTCTGGTGAATCCTCTAAACCCCCCTACACACACTTCTGGCCTACACCCCAGTTCTTGATGCATAAATAAATAACAATAAATCTTTTAAAAATTAAATGGTTGCAACTGAGTTTGAAAAGAGAGAAGTAATAAGTAATAACGTTTTTGTTCCGGCACAGTGATTAAGCCTGAAAAGTTATTTGAGGAAGGGGCTTAAATGAAAACTTTAAAAATATGTGCAAAAACAGAGTCAGCGTTCAAACATTTAAGATGGCTTGAGATTGAGAGTAAAAAAGTTAGGATTTACTATCTAAACACCTCATCTCCTGTTTTTTAAAAAAATACTAAATTCAGTTTTTTCCTGCCAAGTGGTGTACAATTATACTAAAAGTTATCTAGTGCTAAAAGCTATCTAGTACTTGGGTGATATTATCAAATGTCCTATTTTGAAGTCACAAGTCATCTTGAAATGACTCTTAAGCAATTGAGATGTCTCTGAAATATAAATTTTAGGTACCATGAGTTCTTTTAATGAGGTTTATCTCCTTCACTGTAACATGCAATATAAATATTATATATTTTTAATATTATATATAATTGTAATTACTGTATATACAATACATATAGTTATGTATGATGATAATATATATTACTGGATTGACATGAAATATATGTCTTAATTGTAAATGATAAATATAATTATAAAAAGATTACTTACAGCACATATTATACAGTACATAATGTAATTGTTACACTGGTAGAAGCAAGTCAATAGTAAAATAGGTATGGAGACTCCAAAGAGCTAGTTCTTTGCTTCTTCGCATGGGCCATGATGAGAACAAAGAAAGAAGATATCTAAATTACCTATCTGAAAGAAGGTAATAGGAATTTTGCATTTCCATAAAAAAATGACTTTCAAATCGCTTTAGGAGAGCTAGAGTAAGCACAGAAGAGGGTGCCAGGTTTGTAATGCTGCCCCAAAGTGGTCTCTGGGGTCAGTTTTCTGGTGAAATTATAGGAGTGTGCATTTAAATTGGACATATTGTTTAACATGATGGACGGATATAGTCAAGGCTGGGAGATTATTCAAATGAAGAACATAATATTCTGACCCTTGACAAATCTGCAGTGAAATTCCAATGGGGAAAATAAAATGAAGCAAGCCCAACTCACACTTATCATGTGAATGCCCTTCTCATTGGTGATGATGGAAACTGGCCTGACATGGCTAGGGCAGGGCAACATTATTTTCTCCAAATGGCTATTGAACAATCCTGCATTCTGTTACATACCATGGTTCCTCCACCATTAGGGACAGTCTGATGCTCTCGGCATTAAGTCATAAATACAGTTTTTAAAATTTGAGACTCTTCTATTACATGCTTGACTACAGAGGGTTCCACTGACAAAGATGGCAGCTTAAGTGTTATTTGAGTATGGTCAAGTTGATAAATGAATATGGCTTCCTCCTCCCAAATCAGCCGTATAGTAGCTATAAGACAATATAGAAACATGACCTAGAAGAAAAAACAAAGAATAATTGTTTGATACAAATTCCTGGAAGACACGAGCCTTTCTAGGTCCACCAGTCTGGGGCAGAGATAGTTGACTAGAAGAAGGATCAAAGGAGGAAAACCTTCACAGTGTTGGGCCTCCCTGGTGGCACAGGGGTTAAAGTCTTAGCACTATCAAGCTGTCGCCAGCCACTGCGATTTGAGTTCGATCCCCGGCCAGGGAGCTGACCCACATGGCACAGCAGACCTCTCCTGCCTTGCCTGCTGCTCCTCTCAGCAGTGTATTTCAGTAGACCCACCTGTTCTGCTCCCCACTCTGTCTCCAGTGAATCCTCTCAGTGCCCACACCTCTGGCCTACACCCCAGCTCTTAAATAAAAGTAAATAAATAAAAGTAAAATCTTAAAAAAAAAAAAAAAAACCCTTCACAGTGCGTTTGCTAAGTTGTCTCAGAAGCACTGGCCAATCCTTTCTCTAGAGTTTTTCAGTAGCTACTAATTTCAGTGCAGGTGATAATAGGACAGAGCATGGTCCTAATAGGGGTGAATAATTGATTAGAACAGATCAGATTTGGGATAGTATTTTGCTCACCTTCTCTCCCTCCAAACTCTTACAATTAGTGGATTGAAATTTGGGAGCTGCCTCATTTCAGTGCTGCTTATTTCTGAGACTTACACAAGTATCCACAGCAGGCAGGTCACTTATAGAGTGGCAGCAAAGAATCTGCAGGACCTGCAGCTCACTTTGGACCCTCCTCCTATTACTTGGGGGTGTAGACTTGGACCTCCAGGGGAAAATGAGCTCACAGGCAAAATAATCAGACCATGCATCAATATAAGGACTAGAAAACACACATTGAAAAAATATACAGCTGGTATGTTTCAGGAAGAGCCAAGAGGCCCGTATGGTTGGGGTGAAGTGACTAAAGGACAGAGTAACACAGAGTAAGATGGGAGAGGAGGTGGAACGGGTCAGGACTATGTTCTTGGAGTCACTCTAGGACTCTGGCTTTTACTCTACATCAATTAATGGCTTCAGTGGCAAGAAAAATGGTATGAGCATCTCTGAGTACTGTGTTGAGACTGCAGAAAAAGATAAAAGCCGTAAGGCCCATTAAAAGGTAGGTGGTGGTAACAGCACACCTGAATTATGTGATCCTCTACCTCAAATTATATACAATCTTGTAAATCAGTCCTATCTCAATAAAGCAATCAATAAATAAAAATCATTGCAATCGAGTTTAACGATGGTGGTTAAGATCACGGGTTAGCATAGAGGTAGTGAAAATGGATTGAATTAAAAGTCTACTTTGAGATTAACAAGATTAGCCAGTGGATGACAGAGTGGTGTAAGAGAAATAGAAGCATTGAGCATGGCTCCAAAGCTTTTAGCCCAAGTGGATGGAAAAAATGACTCAAATGGCCAGCATAACCAATGTGCCCAAAGCTGCTGATCATCTCCTTCGAATCACTGCTTAAGTTTCTTAATTTTACTTGAAAGCATCAGTATTTCCTATAACTCTGAAACTTCAGTCATTATAAGTTAGCATACTTAACATTTTTGCTCCTGACTTGCCTCCCATTGAGACTTTCTTCTTGTCATTTTTCACTCTGTGAATGTCATTCTCCACTCTGAATGTCATTCCTGATGCTGTCTTTACATACTGAAGCTTTATCCATTCTCCAAGATTTCTCTGATGCTATTGTCTTCCTTGATCTTGTCAACTGGATTCCATTTCTCTACTCTTTGCTTGTCATAGACTAGGAACAAACTATTTTTTGATCATTTTATTTTCCCAAATAGGACTTTGGGTAATTTTGCAGTCATTGTGTTCTAGAAAACTGCACAGCCATGGGGAGAAAATATGGGATCCTTCTAGAACTCAGATTTCCAGCTGAGTGTTGAGTAAATTGTAGCCACACCTATATCCAAATGGTATCTGTGTTTGAGGGAGAGAACGTGCTTTCTGGGTTCTTTCTGTAATGACATTGCATAGTCGAGACATGGGCCTGGGTGTGTTCAAGATATGGGACATATGCTCAAATGTTGCTCTGTTACTTTGTGACCTTAAACATTATGCCATCTTTTATTTCCTCATTATCTTACCTGTCAACTGGCGGTATTAGTGTCCGTATCTGGATTATAGTGAAAATTAAATAAAACAATGCACAAAAAGGGGCATTTTACAGTGTCTGAATCATAGTAGGTGTTCAGCAGATATGAATTCCACTTCCCCTCTGGGAGTCATAGGTCAATTTCCCCCAGTAGTAAATTAAGCTCTCAGGAAGATGAATGAACTCACCCAAGCCTCTGGTGGGTATTGTAGTGCTTTGCAACAGTAATACATTTTTCTGATGGCCTCCAAGTGTTATTGTTGCTTTCTATAATACTACCCAGAAATGATTTGGATCCCAGAAATAATCTGCCTCTTTGTGTTGCAATTTCCTTCTTGTTTCCTTCAATGAGGTCATTCTACCATACTTTCTGATTGAAACTAATCATCCTTGTAGAAATTGCCTGGCTTAAGGGTTTTGCCTTAAGAGAACAGAATTTTCCATGCAGTAGACATTACTATTGCAGCTATCGAATTTAGCAAGAACTATTTCCAGTTCTTTGACATTCTAAGGATGCAAGATCAGCAGTTACTTTCTTTAATCAAAAGCCTACACCCCCATTGACCATCTATAGGTCACTGACTTTTGAATGATGGGATGAAATATACATGCAATCTGATTGCGTCATGATGGATACTTTCTGGAAGACATTCATAAATTAAACCATTCTGGCACATTAGGGAACCTGAAATATTATAGCTTCTCCCAGAGAAAGAAGAGACTGAGAATGAAATTTTGTCTTTACTTCTCTTTACAAAGTATATCTTTCTCTTTGGTAACATAAAGGCTGACAGTATATAATCAAGGAGAAGTTATCATATATTTAATTTTCAAATAAGAAAATAATGTATTGATAAAATCATAAAGTAAATAACATAATCTTAAGATGTCACGGTATGTTTTTCCATCGAAATTCAGAAGTTTTTCCCATAAATTATTCCCAGAAGAAATCATTTTTGTCCATTTTGAAGTCTTCCTGGAATAAATTGTAAATACAAGTTTACAGTATTTTTATGGAGATTCTGTTGATATACTTATGACTTCTAAGCATCTAATATTTCTCCAAGTTGAACACAGTACAGTTTTGGAAATATAATTTAAGAGATTATTTTGGAAAATGACTATGCAGCCCACTTCCTTTCCCTTTTTAGCTTTGTTGAGAGAATAACTACAGGTCTATACACTTTAGTACTTGCAATGACATTTTACAGCTATATAGCATTCCTTTTGACCATTATAGTTAGAGTAGATCTAGTATCTGTTTTATAGATGGGAATTTGGGACACAATGAAATTCAATGATTTACTCAAGGACACAGAAACAGGTTACTTCACTCCTGAAGACCTAAGATTTTAATGAATCTTAACTCCACTTTGCAAATGAAAACATCGAGGTACTGAAATAAAGTGAAATGCTCAAGTTTATAGAGTTCTCAATCTTAAAATTTTAAATAGGAAATGGAGGGGGAAGGAAAGAAGCCAAATCTGCTGTGTATCCATTTTGTACCGACACATTCCATGTCCTGCGTTTTTTAATCCCCATAATATCACTGTTCCTGCAGATCCTTTTGGGAGCATATTAAAATATAAATAGATGCACAAGTTAAGAAGAATGAAGTGAAATATAATTACGGAGTGGATGGTAGATAATATCTGTTATGATTATATCATTTTGGATGATGAAACTATGGTAGAGCCAAACCATTTTCCCAGGGTCCAGCCTCTGGAAAGGGTAATCACAAATCAGACTGACACCGGGAGTGTGGATTCTGTCTTGGTAACTGTGGCTGCCTTAAGGACAAGTAATCCAAATTTTAATCTTCTTGTCTGAAACAATGTTGGATGACAGAATAAAAATGAGATTTTTGTCACCATCAGAAGATTTTCTATTTTGAGCTCATTTTCTTGTTTCTATAGAATGTTTAAAAAAAAAAAAGGAAAGGAAAAAGAAAATGTAGAGTTCCCGATCATCCTACCTTCTAGTCTCTAAACCCCACAAATATTGTGCATCATCTGCCTATGAATTTCTGATTCACAACTTTATGTAAGTAGGTGAATCACATAGAAATTCATTTTAAAGTATTTCTTGAATTCATGGGTGCATTTGTCATTATATAGATTTTTAATCCATAGATACTAAAAAGAGATCACAATACTGACATTTTTCATATTAAAAAAGTTAAGAAAGATTGTGACTTATTGGCATAGGGTAAGTCTGGTATGGAGACAAGTTCCATCTTAGGTACTTAACAAATACTTGATGACTTGCAACTCTGCATTAAATCTCTCTCCATATGTATCGCTGTCATCTATGTATAGCTTTGACTTAAAGCTTAAAAGTAAATAAAGGTTAGCTTTCAAGGGATGGAGCTACTAGAAATACTAAGGGGTATACAAGATCTATAAGCAGCATATCAATTAGCATCTTTTGAGGAGTAAAATATAGTGTAAAACAGAAAACAACAGTCTGTAAATGGAGGTGTTAAGCTCACCAAGACCAAATACTAACTTAACCCTTAGATGGTCCCTCCTATTCCCCTAAGCTCCAAACCCTGCTGACCACCATTCTACACTCTTTTGTGGTTTATGTTTTTTAGATTCCACATGTAAGAAATAACTTTCATCCAGTTTGCTGCAGATGAAAGGATTATTTTCTCCCCTCATGGCTGAATGATATTCCATTGTGTATATATCGGTCACACCTTCTTTATCCACTCATCTCTTGATGGACATTTACATTGTTTTCATAGCTTGGATATTGTAATACCACAGTAAACATAGGGATACAGATATCTCCTTAATATACTGTTTTTACTTCATAAATATGTAAATATATACATATATAATTATAACAAAGGGAATGGATAGTATATATTTAGAGAGTTTGATTGCATTTATGCTTATTGTGATTGATTTGTCATTTCTTTGTGCTCTCCCAACTAATAGTTACATTATTTCAGCTATTTTATACTGCTCACCTTAAGGAGACTCAAAGAAAGTGTTCACCAAATCCACATTAGCTCAGAACTTTAAAGGTAGATAAATTGATCCTGGGGTCAACAAGAGGGTAGAAATAAACAGGTCATAAGAAAGTCCAAGACAGTATGAAGCTTGGGAGGAAAAGTGTCAGGGTTGATGGCTTAAAGATTCTCCTTTCATTTGAAATAGTGAACATTCTGTTTTGTCTATGGCAGTAATTTCATAACGCTGAACAAAGAAGAACATTTTGAAATTTGTTTTCCTTCCTAAACCAACTTGTTTACTTGACCAAACATTCCACCAAAGATTCAGATTATATTCTGAACAAGATAATAAATAAAATTAGTCTTATATTTTTCAAAATTATATTCAAAATTCAAAATTTTTTATCATCTGATAGATTGCTGTTCAAGTGCAACATAGAAGTTCTTATTTAAATTAAAAGGTTTTATTAAAATCACTTTATGAATTGCCTGTAAAATGGAAACATTAGTAAAAATACACCTAATGTGCTCCATTTTATGCAAAGACAGAAATGATAAATGTGCCTGAGAAATATTAATGGTTAATGGAACTTAGCAAATAGGAAAGAATTAAATGGTTTATTTATTGCTGGAAACTCAGGTTACTAAAAACATTTTCTTCTTGTGAAATCAAACACAAAATGAAAGAAATTTGAGTCCTAAGAAACAACACCCCTATTCTCGATTCTAATAAATTTGCTTAAGTATCTCCACATTTTCCTCAAAGACGGTTTTTCCAATCCTATCACCAGTACTACTCCAGTGTTTTAGCACATTAGAACAATTTTCTGGTTTAAAAGGAAAATGACAAAGGACAAAAAGTAATTTTTCTCAAAACTTTCCAAACAATGGAACAGACACTATGGGGCTGGTCCTTCTTGTCTTCTACCTCTCCAAAGGAGCTCGGCTCCTGTGAAAAGAAACAAAAGATGCTATTCATACTTTGCATTTCTGGCCCATTCCTAACAAGTTGGGACTTTGGTGTCTGATTAAGTCACAAAGGATTCTACTCAGAAAGTACCCAATGGACAGATAAAAAGACAGAGAAACATTCCACTGAATGCCAGACCTTTTGATAATATTTGCTCAATAATGTTTTTAAAGTCAATGGAATCACTTTCAGAAACTCCCTACAGCCCAAGTCTCCAAAGGCCTAAGACCCAACAGCCTGCAACTCCCTTTGAATGCTAAATAATTACAAAAACATCTTCTCTAAAATGATGATAAAAAGTCCCAAAAAGACTTCCCTTGGGAAATCACTATTGAAAGAGATATTATATATGCTCACAAGAGTGTATTCATCATTAATGCAAAAGGAAATTTGGGGTAAGGGTTGATTTTATCTTTTAATTGTAGGTAATAAAAGCAGTCAGGAGTTTTAAATATCTAGTTAATCCCATCAGTCTTCCACAATATCAGTTTCAAAGTAAATAAAGACTTTGGGGGATGGGAAAGTAAAGAGAAGTGGGCCCCAATCTTCCTCTATTTGCATAATGATTTCCAGTTCTTTAAATCAGAGTCAGAGGTGGATAAGCAGCAAAGTTGACCACTCTAAGAAATTGATGATTTCTGGGAGAGGCAGAGGTTCTCGTTCATTAATTTTACCATAATCTAGCAGGACCTGAGAATGTTAGATATCCAGTTATCTTCATAACCAACAGACCAAAAGTTTGGTGGGCCTGTTAAAATACTTCCTTTCCCCAACACACACACTGTTGCCTCTTTTGTGTCCTTAGCTCTGTAAGGTCATCCATCTTCTCACTCTCATTCTTATAGGAATATGAAGATATCAAACTGACAGGGATAATTGTAAGCAGTGACAGTGAGGAGACAAATTCAAAATTTTGGTTTTCTTGCCATGGGATGAACTATTTTGTGTTGGTAGCTGAACAGAAATCTCATCTCTAATTCCAGACTGCATCTACCAATGCATGTAATAACTCACTGTTGAGAGCCAGCCAGAGTGTGTGTCTGCTTTAACCATGTTTCAATTCACATCCCCAGAGAAATAGAGCATGACAGCCAGCACCTGGGACTTGTCAGAAGCCCCCTGGGTGATATTTTTCCTCATAGAATAGTTGGCCATATTCTTCGGTATTTTTTTTTTCCTCTCACTGAATTTCCAACTTTTCTTCTCTTTCAAACCTTTCTTCTACACCTCGGAATTACTATCCCCTTGTGAGTCATCAAACCTTCATTTGCTATTGACTAACATTCCTGCCCTTAGCTAGAAACAGGCTGATCTCTGAGGATACTGCCTCTCCTGCCATCTTTTTGAGGAAATACTTCTCATCCGTGTACCATCTGGCAGGCTGCTTCAAGGAGGGTCCCTGATGATCCCTTACTCCCAGAATTCATGCCTTTGTGTAATCCTTCCCCTTTGGCTGTGAGCTGTCCTAGTGATTTATTTCTAATTAATAGAACATAGCAAAGTTGATGGGATGGCACTTTCATGATTAGGTTAAAAGACGGTGAGTTCTGTGTTGCAAGCAGATAATCCCTTATTGACTTTGATGAAGCAAATTGCATAACAAGAAAGTTAGAACAGCCTCCAGTCAACTGCAAGCTAGGAACTGGGGCCCTCAATTGAATAGACATCAAGGAACAAAATTCTGGCAACAATCATATGCGTTGAAATTCCCATCTAAGCTTCCAGGTAAGACTGCTGCCCTGGGAGGCACCTTGATTTCAGTGCTTTGGGAGGACCCAGCCAAACCAAACACAGATTCCTAACCAACAAAAATCATGAAATTATAAATGTGTTTTCTTAAGTGGGAGGTAATTTGTGTCGCAGTTACACATAGACCACCTCACAAGATCTCAGTCATCCGGTAGACTTGAAATCTGTTTTGTTCATTGATGAGGTTTCTGGATACTCTTCTGGTTTTATGGGGGAAAAAACCCTAATTACTTTACTGTTTGCTATTGTTTTATTCTTTTATTATTGTCTCATTCAGTCCTATATATTCTATCCCTTTTATTTATAGTTATCTGTCCTTAGTTTGGGAACTTATTGAACATAGCCTCTCCAACTCACCAACAGCCTTTATTCTGGCAAACTGAACTTTGAAATGGATCTGGTAGCCAACACCCTAGCTTCCCACTTCTTTTCTCTCCTCTGCAAAGATTTGCATTTTCCAGTCCACTTTAAACCCAGGAAAACTGGTGGCGCAGCGGTTAAGCGCTGCGCTGTGGAGCTATCGGCAGCGGCGACGCGAGTTCGATGCCCAGCCAGGGAGAATCCCACATGGTGTGGCAGACCTCTCCTGCCTCGCCCGCTGCTCCCCTCAGCAGTGTATCTCTGATCTGCCTGTTCTGCTCCCCATTCTGTCTCTGGTGAACCCTCTCGCCACCACACGCCTCTGGCCTGTACCCCAGCTTGTATGCATAAATAAATAAAATCTTAAAAAATAATAAATAAATAAAATAAAATGATACCCCTTCTGAAATCCTGAATTCAAACCACTCAATTTCTATTCACAGAACCCTATTTCTCCAGTGTGTGTATGTGTCTCTGTGTGTGTATTTTGCAATGATCTAGTCCTACTAGTCCTGTTGTCCAACCATACTATCTCTTCTCTACAGATTCCTTTACTTTATCTTATCGACTCCCTTTACCTTCATATAGTAAAGTAGCCAATGTGTGGAGAATGTAAGATAATGAAGGAAAGGTGTTCTCCAAATCTTTCATTCGGAGAGGCTGGGATTTTATATGACGTCTCTTTGTGTAGAATGCTGTGAAAGTATCTTATTGTTTTTCTGTACTTTGTAATCCAATGTAAAATAACCTATTTTGTTGAGGTGTCATCTTGGCCTTTTGGAAAATGGACTGAAAAGATGGGAATTACATGTAGTCCAAGTAAACAAGCAAACCTGTTAGAAAATGTAGCTGTCGCTTTTCAATTCTTCCTCTTGAGTGCTCCGATTTTGTCAATTTCTTGGAAACAGTGTCTTGGGCATTCTCACTCCCTCAAGGAACATTCTTTATAAATGATGATTGTAAATAACTAGATTCATTGTGACCTATTTTGTCTTATTTAGTTCAATTTACAGTCCTTGTGTGAAATGGAACCAAAAAGCTTCCCTTACAAATACTCACATATGGTCTTTTCTCCTAGAGAGGGATGGAATTTAAAATGTTTATATCTTGAAAATGATCTTGCATTTGCATATACAAGGCAGTACTACATAGTTAATTATATATACTTTATTCCTAGTGAATTTGGGGAAATTAATGGTTTGCTTATTTTGTTGTCTCTATATGTGTTGAGCATGATTACCTACATTTGGAAGCGAGAAAGTTGGGGCTCCTCATTCATCAGCCCTTGTTAAGTAGAGGAAAACTAGTTATCACTGTTTCTTATCCTTCTGAAACTCCATATATGGGACTCATCTTAATGACAGTCTGTCTCAGTCCTTTCTCTAAAATATCATTCTTGAAGGGTAAGTTCTAAACTATTGCCCGAAAGAGAAAACAGAAGGAAAATAAAAGTTCACCCTAAGCGCACAGTTAAAAAAACAAAAGGACAAAAAAGTTTAATAAATCCATGTTATGGGCCTCCCTGGTGGCGCAGCGGTTAAGCGCTGCGCTGTGGAGCTGTCAGCAGCAGCGACACAAGTTCGATGCCCAGCCAGGGAGACTCCCACATGGTGTGGCAGACCTCTCCTGCCTCGCCCGCTGCTCCCCTCAGCAGTGTATTTCTGATCTGCCTGTTCTGCTCCCCGCTCTGTCTCTGGTGAACCTTCTCACCGCCCCACGCCTCTGGCCTGTACCCCAGCTTGTATGCATAAATAAATAAATCTTAAATAAATAAATAAATCCATGTTATGTTTTTCAAATAAAGAGTTATATTTGTTTTAGAGCCTACACTGTAATTGATTTCAGTGAGCATGCATTTGCAGTTAAAAAAATGAAAAAACGTCTATTTTGTCATCAATATCTGCAGATATTGGTAAATTCCCACTGAGAAGACAAAATTCCCACCTGGGTGAGAGCAACTTACCCTTTTTAAATGTGTGATCTCTCTGTATTAATGATGCATTCTCTCTGTGCTCTGCTGCACTCACCTGTAAAGTGGAGTGAACATTCCCGTGTCTCGAGGGGTTGTTGTGAGGACTGAGTGAGTAAATACACCAAACACCTAGGACAGCCCTGCACACAGGTGTGTGCTGTCAACATGTCAGCTCCTGTTGTTATCTGCATTTTTTTCTCTGCTCTATTCCTTTCTGGCCTCATCTTCAGTACTTCTTTTCCTCCTATTTGGATTTATTCTCTTGGGATTTTTTCCCTATCATTTTGGGGAATAGTTAGCTCACTTATTTATGACCTTTCTTGTCTTCTGATATTTTGTAGGATAGATGAGCTCCTTGCAGGGTTGTCTTCTCCTGTGCCCAGCAGTCTTGCCATGCCGTGCTTTTGTGCTCACTCAGCTTTCTCTTTAGTCCTTTCACATATAAATTTCTCTTGCAACAAAAGGCTGCAGAGTTGTATGTTTCGGTGTACAGATATTTGGGGGTTTCTGTGATATTTTACATTTGGTTTTGATTTCTAATTTTAATGGATAATAGTTGGAAAACTCTCTAAGCTATCACCCCTTTGCAGTTTATTGAGGCTTGTTGTTGGGTTTGGTTTGGGTTTTGGGTGTGTGTGTGTGGGGGGGTGACTCAGTATTTATTTTGGTGACCCAGTAGTTGATTGCTTTGTGTGAATGTATCATGTGCATTTAATAAGAAAAATGTGTGCTCACTGGATGTGAATTTGGTTATGTATCTTTGCTTCATAGTTATTATGTATATGAATTTTTTTATTTGTTTTCTTGAGCTCTCTGTTCCTGATAAAAATTCTTTAAATCGCTACAATGACTGATTTAGCTATTTCTCCTATTGTTCATCAGTTACCTTGAGATTATATATATTTTTATGTGTATTTTTAATTTAATTTTAATGTATGCATTATTATCCTGTCAGCACATATATAAAAGACCAAATTTTATCTGTAATGATTTTTTTGATTTAAAATTCTATTTCATCTGTAATTAATATTGCTACACCATATTTCTTTTAGCCACATTTGCCTGGTGTGTTATTTTTCACCCTTTCCTTTTTCATCTTAAGTGTGTTCAGTGTTGCACATAAGGTTAAGAATTTGTGGGACAAGAACATAGATATACCAGCTATGAATAGATGATTTGCCATTTGTGAACTCCTGATCTATTTAGTGAGATTATCAGAATTTAGTGGAAGTAGGTGTTAAAGTAACCAAAAGCAGAAGGCTGTCTCTGCATGCCTGCTTTCTTTCTTTGTTTCTGTGTGATATGCTGCAGCAAGGGACACTTTATATGAAGCCTTGGTCCTGCCAAAGTTCAGTAAAATGATACATTTTTATAGCACCTCTGTCTTTTTAGTTCAGGCTTACACTGCAGTTCCAGAACAGCTTAGGCGAGGATATCCTTTTGCTTTAGTTTATGAGAAAGCATGTAAACATAGAGTTTACCTGACTCATGGAATTAAATTCAGTAGCAGAGAGATCAGATCCTTATCAAAGCAGAGGTGGGATGGTGTCCAGAAAAAGGTCTTTGCTTTCATATTCCCAATGATCTGGTATTAAAAGTGTCAGAGGTAGTGAGACCTCTATCCCTGGAGGTATTCAAGCAAAACATTCAATTCTTGCCTGGAATCTTAGCGGAGTGTAAGAAATGTGTTACACTAGGAGAGTTCTAAGGTTTTTACAACTTCCAGTCGATAACTGATGTAGATTCTATCCTGTTTCAGAGATATGAACATTATTATGTCCTATTAACACCCTGATGCCACACAGTTGGGTTCTATAGTGGCTCACCTGCCACAACATTTTAATCCTCACAAAATGAAAACCAGAGAAAAGAAATACACAACAATACGTATGATCAAAAAATAATAGGAAGAAAATAATTACAAATGACATATTAAAATATAATAAGAGGATATTATGAGCAACTTTATAACAATAAATTTAAAATCTTTGGTGAAATAGAAAGGAATTCAAAACCACAGGCAGAGACTGTGTACTCATTTCAGTGACCTACGCATGACTTTGATACATGGGTACTTTTGCCTTGGTAAATAAAACCTGCAAATAAAACACTGATTTTTTCCCCTGGCATTTTCTTAATAAAGTAGAATATTCGCCTTACCTTCCACCATATTTAATGTGGCAGGTTGGCATTATTTCTAGAATGCAGGGAATATTATTTACATGAAAGAGGAGACTTGGGCAGGCAAATTTTAAAAAATAGTAATTAGGTTCATTCAGTTTTCCAGTTCAACATTTTCTGAGTGTTTATGTGTCAGATGCAGCCTTGGGAACAAGAAAAACAAAGATGAAAAATTCTGCTTCTTGTCCTTGAGGATCTTAAAAGCTTATAAGGGAGGCAAATCAGGGATAGATAAAACAATGTGATAAAAATGGGGTGCTTCTTTATAGATGGGATGCAATGAGGGCACAGAGGGGATACTTAGTGGAAGAAGCATGAAAAAGGCAGAGATGGCAAATCTAGAGCAATCAAGGGAGGCTTCCTGGAGGCAATAAAATCTCAGCTGACTGAGGAATGATGAGTGGGGTTAGAGAGTAAAAGCTTGTGTTTATAGAATACTGAGTCCAAACATCTGTTCTTTAAAAACATGCTTGGTGTTATGTGAAAATTGGTTGCATGATGGGTCATAAAACAAGTCTCAATCAATTTTATAATATTAATGGCCTGTATTATTGTTATAATATCTTATGCAAATTAGGTTAGTCACAAATGAAAACTAGAAAACTCTCATGCATTTGGAAATGAAGAAACACATTTGTGAATTACTCATGGTTCAAAAAGGAAAATCAAAAAGGAAATATAAATTAATTAGAATTAGACAATAATGAAAGTTCTGTAGACCAAAACCTATGACAATATTTGGAAAAACATTTTTAGCTTTCAATTCTGTTGTTTGAAATGAAAAAAAAAAAATGCTGAATATAATGAACTTAGCATCTCACCAACTAAGTTAAAAAAGTAAATAAGGAACCACTGTCACACAAAAGGAGGCCATGGTAGAAAGGCACATATCAACAAGACAGGTGTTTTGTTATTTTGCTGGGCAAAGCAATGCCCCCTTCCCCAATGCATCCACATCCCAATCTCTGCAGTAGGTGAATGTTACTGTAGATGGCAAAAGAGCTGCTACTGTGATTAGAATAAAATTGGAAGACTAAGTTGCATCATGTGGTTGTGCCAGCAACGTCATCATGGAGCCCATATGAAGACCAGAAAGTCGAAAGCAAAAGGGGGCAATGTGCCAGCTGTGGCACAGAGAGTGGCCAGAAATAGCCACTGAGTTTGATGGTCAACTTGACATACCAACTCACCTGGGCCTTGGAGGACCCAGGTATTTGGTCAAACATTATTCTGGGTGTGTCTGTGATATTGTCTCTGAATGAGAGAGCATTAGATTCAATAGAATAAGACAGATCACTCTTCCTAACATGGATAAGGCTTATCCAATCAAATGAAGACCTAAATAGAACAAGGGGACTGAGTAAGAGGAACTCTTCCTGCTTAACTATTGATCTGAGATATTGTCTTTTCTGACTTTTGAACTCAAAATGAAATATCAATTGGATCTCAAGTCTTCCAGAATTCAGATTGGAACCAAACCATCTGTTCTTCTGGGTCTCCAACTGGCCAGTTGCATGAGCCTCCATAATCATAACATAGTATGTCCATGTATTTATACCACACATCCTGTGGCTTCTTCTCACAGAACCTCTGAGTAATGCATCAAGAAAGATCAAGAGTCTCTAGAAGCTGGAAGAAGCAAGGAGCAAATCCTCGCCTTGGGTCTCCAGAAGCAACGCAGTCCTGCTGACCCCATGAGTTTAAACCTGTGAGATTCATTTTCAACTGCTGACTTCCAGAAGAGAAGGAGAACAGATCTGTATGGTTTTAAGCTACTGGGTATGTGAGGACTTGCTTGTCATAGAGAACTGGTACAACTAATAAAGTAGACACACTTTTGTCACAATTGATAATAGATAAAAGAGAAAAGGAACAGATACACAACAATATGAATGACCAAAAAGTAACAGAGGAAATAATCACAGATGGCATAGATATCAAAATATAGTAAGAGGCTATTATGAATAATTTTATAGCAATGAATTTGAAATCTTTTGGAAAATGCAAAAATTTCTTGAATAATATTGTTAGTAAACCTGATTCAAAAAGCTTCACAAGTGGTATCACCATTAAAATAATTGAAAAAATAACTAAACATTTCCCACAAAGATATAATGTACAAGAAAATGTTTCAATTCTAAACAAACTATTCCTGAGCATAGAAAAGGAATACCAATAAAGACATTTAATGAGATTATTGTGAATTTGATGCTAAAATCTGACAAAGATGGTATGCAAAAGAAAATTATAGGTCAGCTCTACTGTTAAACATAATGCAAAATTATAAATACAATATAGTAACTGAAGCAGAACTCCCATTAAAAATAAAATGCATTAGGGCCTCCCCGGTGGCGCAGCGGTTAAGCACTGCGCTGTGGAGCTGTCGGCAGCGGCGACGCGAGTTCGACGCCCGGCCGGGGAGAATCCCACATGGTGCGGCAGACCTCTCCTGCCTTGCCCGCTGCTCCCCTCAGCAGTGTATTTCTGATCTGCCTGTTCTGCTACCCGCTTTGTCTCTGGTGAACCCTCTCGCCGCCCCACAGCTCTGGCTTGTACCCCAGCTTGTATGTATAAATAAAATATATATATATATATATATATATATATATAAATAAATAAATAAATAAATAAATAAAATGCATTATAATCAAAATGGGTCGATTTCAAGGAATAAAAATTAAGCTAACATTAGAAAATCAATATAAAACTTACAAGAGAAAAATAATAATGCTTTTATAAGCATTTCATTAGTTATCAAAAAATATTAGCTATAATTCAATACTTGGTCAGCTAAAAGCATTGTAATAGAAAGACCTGTTAATTAGCTGACATGGGGTATTTAAAAGAACATAGAAAACATCATACATAGAGGTGAGTAGTTAAAATCATTTCCTTTCAATTAGAAATAAGACAAGTTTAGCTATAGTCACCCCTACTGTTTAGAATTTTTTGAAAACCCTAACTGATACAGTAAAGTCAGAATAACTAATCATTTATATGGATCAAAAAGAAAGAAAGAAAACTGTCATTATTCTTTGATAAGATTGGCTCTGAAGAAAATGCAGATGAATAATTATTGCAATTATATGGCATTTATAAGAGAAATTATTATAAGAGAATTTAGCCAGTCTGCAAGGTACAAAGTCAATATAAAATCAATTATAATTTTCTATGACATTACCTGTAGAAAGTAAGTTTTTTTTAAGGTAATATTTACAATAATATCAAGGAAAATACAAAGTAACGAGGAATTCATTTAATATCTTTAAGGAGAAAATTCTGAAGCTCCATTAACAAGGCTAAAGACAACCTAAATAAATACAGTGACAGACTCTCCAGGCATGTGGTAAACTCATCCTCAAGTTGGCAACTCTTTCCAAATCCTTCTGTCAACTCAGACCATTCCAATCAGTGATATGTGGGATTTTGCATAAGTCGTTTGTGAAAATATCTTCTTTTTTTTTTAAGATTTATTTATTTATACATACAAGCTGGGGTACAGGCCAGCGGCGTGGGGCGGCGAGAGGGTTCACCAGATGCAGAGTGGGGAGCAGAACAGGCAGATCAGAAACACACTGCTGAGGGGAGCAGCAGGCGAGGCACCAGAGGTCTTCGGCACCATGTGGGAATCTCCCCGGCCGGGTGTCGAACTCGCATCGTGCGCTGCTGACAGCTCCACAGCGCAGCGCTCAACCGCTGCGCCACCAGGGAGGCCCAGTTTCTGAAAGTATCTTATCCCTGAACCCCTAAAAGTGCAGTGTTGATAGCCCTTTTGACCCACCTCATCAAATTACACACATCCTGTTCTGAAGAAACGGCATAAACTTGTTTATGTAGATTTTGCTTTCACAAGTGTTTCTGGGGAGAGTTTTAAAAAATGAAAACATGTTTACACCTAAAAATAAAATGCTGTAAACAGTTATTTGTAGTTGAGAGAAAATACAAGATAAACAGGCAGCTGCAGCCTGGCCCCCGAGCAGCCTCGGTGTTGGGGCACCGCCTTCCAGGGGCCACCAGCAAGCGGCCACCTCCCTGGGTCCCTCTGGAAAAGGCTGACGTAGTTTACTTCGGAGACCTCCACTCAGACTGAGAGACGAAGCCGGTCCCCTCGTGCAGAGAGGAAGGACACACCCACGGGAAGAGGCCACAGGCACTTCGGCCGGGGGATGGGGCAGTGGGCGGCCGCTGCTGGGGCTGAGACACCCACTGAACCCGCAAACTGGTGCCAGTGTGCAGTCTGAGTCACCCCCGTCGGCAGGTCCCTGCCTGGCTCGTGGAAGGAACTAATGTAGACTTCTCACTCCGAGGAGGTGAGTGTTCCGTCGTTCCTCTCGGGATCTCCGTCCTTGGACATTCTAAGCCTGGAGTTAATACTCAGAACAAAACAAAGACCGCAAATGGGATGAGCTGACTCTGTAAACTTTTGCAAGCATAAAAGACAAAGAATAGAATAATTTTTTAAAAGCTTAGGAATTTGCCCTATCAGACAAAAATAATTGTGAAAGGGTAACAATGATAATGAGTAATGCAGTGCCATAATAGGCAACTTGATAAATAAAAGAAAACCAAGAGCCCAGAAAAAGAAACATAAATGTCAACCTAATTCATGAAAACTGACAATCAAAATTGGCCTTGTGGCTCCAAATAGAAACAATGAACTATGTAATTAATAAATTAATAATGTTCTAACAACTGATTGATAAGGGAAATTATGAAACGTGATTTTTACTCATACCAGATATGACTTACTCCAATAAGACTGAAAAGTTGAATAGGAAAGTCAAAACTGAAAGCTTTTAGAAGACAATACAGGAATATAGCTTTTTGACTTAACAGGGAAGCTTTTCTTAAAGGAGACAAAAAAATAATTTAGAAGATAAATCACTTTGATAATATTTTGAAAAGAGCATCTCCTTATCAAAATGTAATAAAAAGAGGATGAAAGCCAAAATATATAAAGAATACAGATACAGACCTATATTAAAGAATGCCCCCAAAGTAAAAAGACCACCTTAAAGGAAAATGGGTAAAAAAAACTTGGATAGCTCTTTGCAGAAGAGATAACCCGAATGTGGACCAACATGCAAAGATGTCCCACTCACTAATTATCAGGTGACTTGTCACATCCACTATGCTGCAAAAAATTTAGAAGCCTGGCAATATAAAGAGATGATCAGAATATAGAACTGTAAGAACATTGATACACCGTTGGAGGAAATATTAGTATAAAGGTGTGGGAAAACTCTTTGGCAACATCTAATACATTTGAACATCACATATCAAGTGAAGCAGCAAATCCAGTCCTAAGCTATAGACCTCAGAGAAGCATATGTACGTGGGCACATGAACATAGACAAGAATTTTATGGCAGGAGTGTCGTTAATATCAGAACTACAGGAAATGCCTACAGGTCCATCAACAAGTAGAAAATATAAAAACTTGAGTTGTATTCAAAAATTGGCTACTATAAGACAGTGAAAAGGGAGACATAATCAGCTACTAGGAATGCTGAGGGTGGAACTCAGGAAAATAATAGTGCACGACTCCACGCTGCATCTATGCACGACTGAGCAACATTATTACTAAGGCATGTAGACATTGGTGTTATGACTTTAGATAAACACAATGGACTGACAATCAAAATTTTAGATTTTGATCATGTTCCTGGGGAGGAAAAGGGATAGGACACAGGAGGGACACAGAAGAAACTAGACTTCTAGTGCCCCCAAAATGTCGTCTATGTAGTTATTGATTCAAGGGCTAGTATCCAAAACCTATATAATGATATAAACCAACAGTAATTCAATTAAAGACTCTTCTGAGTTAAAGGCAGTGTTTTTTTGCCTAAGCTAATTATGGATTCAGGGCTGTTCATTTTATTGGTGTCCTTTATGCTCTAAATGATGAACAAACACATTTTTATAAACACTGCAAACATTTCTTTGAATTTCTCAACAATTATTACTTTTTTAAAAAAAGATTTATGCATACAAGAACTGGGGTGTAGGCTAGATGTGTGGGGGGATGAGAGGATTCACAGAGACAAGAGCGTGGAGCAGAACAGGTGGATCTACTGAAATACCCTGCTGAGGGGAGCAACAGGTGAGACAGGAGAGGTCTGCTGTGCCACGTAGAAAGCTCCTTGGCCGGGGATCGAACTTGTGCTGCAGTGGCTGCGGATAGCTTCACAGTGCTGAGACTTAATCATAAGGGAGGCCCAACAATTACTACTTTTAAAAGAGAGTAGTTGAGTCTCTGGATAGGTGGGCAGAGACAACACCTTGGTGAAATGGCCGGCATGTATATACCGTTGGGGAAGTATGTGAACTGTGTGACAAAGAGGGTATATCCTGAGCGAGGTGAGACAGGTGCCCTCCCAAGAGGCCGGAACAGAGCCCTGCTTTCTTCTGCACGTGATCAAAGATGTTGCAAATGGAGAACTGACATAGGCACAGCGAGCTGTGAGTTAATGCTGACTGTCGCAGCACAGGGTAGCTCTCTGGTTCTTAACCTGACTGCAAGATAGAATCCCACAGGAAAATAGAGAGTCTGTATTTTAAATACCAGACATTCTGCTCTAAGTATTTAGAAGTGGACATTGGACTAAACTGTGGTCAGTTCAAGATTTGGATTTGACAGGAACAGTAGATTTGATGGGAACAATAATTAATGAGGACGATGTGCAAGCTTCTAAGATGACTTCCTAGGATTCTTGCCTCCGGTATCTGTGCTTATGTGAAATCCCCTCCCCTTTTGTGTGGGCTGAGGAGTGAATTGCTACTAATGAATAAAATACGGCAAGGGTGATGGAATGCCCTTCTGAGACTGTATTACAAAGACTGTGACTTATGTCTTATTCTCGCTCTCTCGCTGGCACTTTCCTTGCTTGCTCACTCTGATGAACTCAGCTCTGTGTTGTCAGCCTCCCCCATGGACAGATCCTCGTGGCAGGGAGCTATGGCCAGTGAGTTAGCTGGATGGGAGCCCCGGCGCGTCAAGCCTTGGCATGATTGAAGCTCCAGTAGGCAACTTGGTTGCTCCGCTGAGACCGTAAATCAGAGGACACACTTAAGTCACATCCAGGTTCTGATCCAGAGAAACTACGAGAGAGTAAAGGTTTGAACCACTAGCCTTTGGGTACAGCAAGTGATCATAATAGAGTGATGCTAGCTAGCAGAATAATGACCTCCCAGAGATGCCCACCCATGTTTTCATTTCTGGGACCTGTGAATATGTTTGGTCACATGGCAAAGGGACATTGCATTGATTAATCCTCTGACACTGAGCTGGGGAGATTACCAGGGTGGGCTTAGAGGAAGCACAGCGGTCCTTGTAAGGGAAAGGGGAGGGCAGGAAGGACAAGTTCAGGGTCAGGAGGTCTGTTTAGCAACATTACAAAGTGCCACAAGCAGAGGACTGTGGTGGCCTTTAGTGGGAAGGACAGAGAAGCTTATTCCCTCTTCAGGTCTTCAGAGGAACCCAGGTCTGTCAACACCTTTATTTTAGCCCAGTGAGACTCATTTTGTACTACTGGCCTCCAGAACAATAAGGCAGTTCATTTGTGTTGCTTAAAGCTACCAACTTCATAATAATTTGTTACAGTAAGAAATTAATGCAGTGATGCTAATGCTTATATAAATCATCTTCATGATAAAATTAACAGCATTTATAGTGTCATTGAAATGTGCCTGAAATAAGCTATAGAGCTTTACATGTTTTTTTTTTTTATTTTTCTAAAAGATGTATTTATTTATGCATACAAGAACTGGGGTGTAGGCCAGAGGTGTGGGGGGTGTGAGAGAATTCACCAGAGACAGAGTGGGGAGCAGAACAGGCGGATTGACTGAAATACTCTGCTGAGGGGTGCTGCAGGTGAGACAGGAGAGGTCTGCTGCGCCATGTGGGTCAGCTCCCTGGCTGGGGAGCGAACTCATGCTGCAGTGGATAGCTTCATCATGTGGAGACTTAACCCATTGCGCCACCAGAGCTTTACATGTCTTTTCATGTCTTACAACACAGAACAAGCTCATGAGCTGGGTGCTTGTGTCATTCTTATTTCATTGGTAAGATCAGGGCTCAGAAAGACCAGTTGACATGCCCAAGCTATATGCTTATTAAGTAAAACTCATGCATTAAAAAAAACACTTTACATTTTACTCCTTCACCAGTTTTCCTTTCTGCCTCCATTAAGACTTTCAAGCTGATAGGACCTGGGAGGTGAGAGAGCTGAAATACAGAAAACAGAAAAAGACAAGTTTCTATCCAATGTACTTACAATGCAGAAGGATCCAGTAGTGATCACACCAGAGATGCTTTTTTGCAAATGAGTCTCGTTGCTTTCATAACAAGCACGTGGGCTGTCATGCACTTATTTTGATAATGTGCCAATTGCCAAAAGTACTTTCTAAAATGCCTCACTTGGTAATCATCATCACACTCGGTAGCACATTGGAGGGAACTGCTCTGGTGAGTAATTATTAATATTTTAAGAGTCATTTTAATTTTCAGAAATAGGCAAGATTCCTTCCAGATTACATCAAGAAAGGTGGCTACTTATCACGGTGTCTGAGAAAATAATAACAGTAGCTAAAGCATGCTGATTCTTGACAGTAGTAAGGGTTTTCCAAGTTTTTTTTAAATTAATTTATTTATACCAGCTGGGGTACAGGCCAGAGGTGGGGGGCGGCTAGAGGGTTCACCAGAGACAGAGGGGGGAGAAGAACAGGCAGATGGACTGAAATACACTGCTGAGGGGAGCAGCAGGAGAGGCAGGAGAGGTCTGCCGCGCCATGTGGGATTCTCTCCGGCCAGTCGTCGAACTCACGTCGCCGCTGCCAAGAGCTCCACAGCGCGGGGCTTAACCGCTGCACCACCAGGGTGGCCCTATTTTTGTTTTTTAAGCCTCAGAATAAATCTACAGGACAGGTGTCCCATAAAGATGCAACACTAGCATTGAGGGAGATTAAACAAGTTGCCAAGTGGCCACACAAGAATGTAAGCCAAGGCTCCAGGAAATCCCCTCTCCCACACACCCACAGCCATTGTATGCACACAACCGTTGTGTGCACTGCCTTCTAGGAATTACCTGCTCTCTGAGTTTAAGGCTGCTTGGATGTAGGATGATTATATTACTTTATAGAAGATAAATTGTCGTTAGCTTCAATCCAAATTTGAACAAGCAACTTAGATCAGTTTTCTCAACAGCCCCCCTCCACCTCTAAAACAGCGACCTAGTCCCTAGGGATTCATCAGCAGAGAGCCTTGTGGACACGTGATGCTTTTCACTGATCCTATAACACATTTTTTTTCATTCAAATTTTAACATCTCTAAAATTAAATTGCACCTGACTCGCGCTGCCATGCAGGTGGCAGCTGCGATGTGCTTGCTATTCCCCCAACAAATCCATCCACGTTTGCAGAGCAGGTGCCGGGGCGTGGATGGCAATGTGGAGGCACCGGGGAAGCATGCTTACATGGGGAGCAGGCAGCATATTCTTGGGTGTACAGATCACATTATGTGAAAAATGACATTATATGAAAAAATAGGGGTATCCGTAGCCCTCAGATAAAAGGAACCCAGAGAAGTGTGGATTTGTTTTAGAAACTTTGGAAATTCCTTAAGTGACTTGTTTCACATATATAGACCCAAGGATAATATGTAATGAAATCAATGTCTAAATAACTATAAAACAATTACTTCAATAAGTCTAAAATAAAAATTCTCAAAGTGTTAAGAAAGCATCAGGTCTCAGCTTCATGGGCACTTGTTTCTACTTGTACTTGAAAATTTCCACATCAATTTATGGTGCAACCTATAATAGATGGTATTGTAGACTCAGTGAACTAGAGAAAGTTGGGAAAGCAGTGCCCTGCAAAGTGCAGCAAGTTTGTCATGCTGTCACTCAGAGATTTAGATCTGCAAATGCATTTCAAATAAGAGAAAAACATACATGAATTTTTCTTAAAGTTATTTGGACCACAGAAAGCCTACTGCATGGAGCATCTAGTGACAAATTTAAGGAAATGCATTTGGAAAGCACTGAGCTAGTTATAATTTGATTAAAATGAAAGACAATGTTTTTTTGTAACTTGCAAATACTCTCTATTAATAACTCAAGAGAAAAGTAAGATGTTTCAAGTGATTAGGACGTCATCTAGACATGTATTCTTTTTTCAGTGATTATTTTGAAGACCAATGCTTATCTGAATGAGTAATCTTGACAATTCCAGTCCAAACTAGTAACCCCCTGTTCCTCTCCTTCCTGCCTGTTCCCCTAGTTTAGCCCTCATCACTTTACATGAGCAAATGTTCACTTTTCAAAAACTACAGTTCCTTTTAAGAGGGAATTTCTCATCTTTGTACCCAAACACCAAGCACAAAGGCTGGATGAGAGTGAACTGCATACACACATGCAGGAGGTGGAAAGGGAGAGGGAAATCCATGGTAGGATATAGACAGCTTGCCATGATTATTTTTCTTTAACAGTCACTATTATATTAACATGTTTTGACATAATGATCCCTCTTTCTGAAAGACAGAATAAGGAATGGGCACTAAATGTTTCTCTTCTTTTCTAGCAGGTATTTAAATGCCTTCACACTATGAATTTTTCTTAATGGTCCCCAAACCTGAGGTGGATACAACAGCTTTATTAAGTGGCCACAGGCAGATTATAACAAATTGAATTTCATGCTAATTGGCTCATGCAATTAGCACACCTTATTTGGAAATTCCAGTGATGGGGAAACAATGAGAAAACTCTTCAAGCATCTGAGCCAGAAAAGGCTGCAGTAGCTCAGTGCATGTTTTATGGGTGAATTTCAGTTGGCCCAAGTTACCTGTACTGAATTCTTTCAAATCTCCTAAAACCTATTGCCCTGATGGAAACAAAAAAGAAACTAGTCTTATTAAATCGGTATAGATCCAATTTGAAGTCTAAATATATTCATGCATTCATTCATTTACTCATCTGTCAATCATTTAGTGATGTTGAGGTCCTCTGTCCTCTGGTTCACTGTTCTTGCAGTGAACTGACCCACTGTTCCCCAAGGACAACACTGGCCATATATGGGCTCCACACCCTGCCTTGCTGACAGCCTTAATATTATCATGATTCCCTTTCCACCACCCTCCTGGTTGGCTAGGTTAGAAGCATGGGCATGATTTTTGAATCTTCCCTCTTTTTCACACCATACCCAGCACATTTAAGAGCATGAATATGCATTCATGCACCCACATCCACAATCTGTCAGGAAATCCTATATAATCCCAAACTTCTCGGATGTATCTATATCTGTTGGTCCACATGCCATGCTGTGTTTGGATTTGCTCATCTTTTGCCTGATAATTACAATATCGTCCTAGCTTGCTTCTGGACTCCCATTTTCTCCAATCCATTTTTCATCATGCAAGCAGAATAATTCATTGTTTTCTAAAGAATAGCTCTGATCTTTTCATTCCCCAGCTCAAAAATCTTAAAGGGATTTCTATTTTTCTCAAAATAAAATTGAAAATGTCCACTTTCCATTTAGAATGTAGAAGGCTAGAAAGAACATAGATTCCATTGTTATAACTAAAAAAACATCTGAAAAATAATTGACAGGGTCACAACTTTTCCTGAATCTACAAAAAGATGAGATTCTCTAACAACCAACTAATTTAACATCTCAGGAAAGATAAGTCCTTCAAAATAGAAACAGATGCAAGATGCCAGATGTGATCCAAACCACTTTTCTAAAGGCTGATTGTACATCACCATTGGTGCCCCTAAGAGGCCTAAAATAAAGGGAATCTACCTCTACTTGTAGACTCCGCGCCAAGATCTCAAGTAGGACCTTATGAGAAAGTCTAGGGTTGGGATGAGTGTGTAGAGAAAGCAATCTTGGTGACTCTGACTTGGAAGAAGGAAGTGGTAGAGGTTCAGAGAAAAACATGGAGTCCTGTCTTAATGATTCCCTATGAAAGAAACACATATAACCTTAATATATCCCAGGCTCATTGCTAAAAGTCCAAATGTATCCAGCCTTAATGTACTGGGGAGAAGGAGATAAGAATCTGTGGCTCTTAGACACAGAACAAGGCCTGATGACACTGGGGTAAAGGAACAAAGAAAACCAAAACCATTGGCTGGGGCAGGATTGTGTTATTTTTATGATCTTCTGTTTGTTTTTCAATTGAGGTAACATTGCATTTTAACATCAATGAAGTTCTGGGTGTTCATGGGTGAGAAGCAACAGGTCTATGTACTACGTTAGGTTTACCACTAAAAATTTAAATCTAAGAAAGGCAAATTTAGACCCCAGTGAAACACCAATACCAATATATTCCTATGAGAATGGCTAGGGAAAAACTGACAATACCAAATACTGTTAGAAAAAAAGAGAAACAGAAATTCTCATTAATTAATGAAAGAAGTTAAAAATGGTTAGGAAATAATTTGTCAGTTTGTTATATAATTAAATATAAACTGATCATGTGACCCAATGATCTCACTCTTAGGGATTTACCCAACTGAACTGAAAACTTACAACCTGTATATAGGTGTCTATAGCTTCTTTATTTGTTCTCAAGAACTAGGAAATAATCAAAATGTTATTCAACAGGTGAGTGGATAAATATGGATAAAATATAGTACAGCTATACAATGGGATATATTAAACATTAAAAAGGGAAGAACTATTATTTTCACACAATACTGAGATGAATTTTTAGTGATTTTGCTAAGCGACAGAATCCAAAACCAAAAGCTAAATATTTTATAATTGCATGTACATGACATATTGGAAAAGGTAAAATTATAGGGACAGAAACCAAATCAGCAGTTGACATGTGTTGGGGGGATTTGGCTACAGAGAGGCCACCCAAGGGAGTCTTTGGGCTAAAACAAGTAGGAGCATGTTCCAAATCCTCTTCATTCCTTATTCAACTGTCTATGCTAATGGCAACTCGTTTTCTCCTTAGACATGATAGGTGGCCCCTGACTCTGAAAGTCGTAACCAAAGCTAAGGTTAACATTTGCCTGAATTAAAGTGACTCGCAACATATTTCAAGAGATTATTATCGTAAAGACCAGAAAGCGCTTCACATGATTTTACCTCTGCTAGCAAAACAATGAACCCATAGGGGGGCCGTGTAAGCATGATTTAAATGGATATTCAAAGTAATGCTTCTGTGATGTGCTAAAAACTCTTAGAGTGTTTTCCTTTTCAGAGCACACACTTTTGTTTGAAACTAAAATTCTGCTTCAAAAAAAAATCACTCTCATATGCAATCAATGTTTCTAGATGGGATCAGTTAATCTCTATGGAAAACTAAGGTAACAACTACTGAGTGAAGAAGAGGGTCAAAACACCTCAGAAAAATACCCATTGTTCATCCAGATGACTTGAGGCCCTTTTTTTCCCTGGACTGTTTTAACTATACCACATATGTGTAGATTCAAAAGAACTTTCTCATATAAACTTGATCGCTATCCGGGAGCCACCTAGACAATGGTGGGAGGGGAACTAGAAAGAAGGAGTGTGTCCTGGGCTAATTATGGTGGTTTAAGATTTAGATCCAACCCACACATATCTTGTCAAAGACCCTATGACAACCATTCACACTGTTCTATTTGCCTATTTTATTTTTATGTGTTGGAGGTAATGAATGTGTTATGAATATACTCTTGGAAACAGAAAGAGAATAAAGAATGAAAACATCCATATTGCCTTCAGTGTGTGACATCCATAGATAGCGGTTAAGCGAAATTCCTTCCTATCAAGTTTTTCTATTTGCATAGTGTTTGTGTAGTCTGCAGGGTGACAGATTTAGACTCTCCAGGTTCCCATGGGTCTCAAGTCTGTTTTGGCTATCAGATCTACGGAGTACATCGCAGAGGGGATTCGAGGCTTCTGAACTATAGATAGTTGTACAAAGCACAGATTTTGTAGTCGGATAGCACGGAGGTCAAAATATAGCTTTGCTATTTACTGGCTGAGTAACTTAGGCAAATTGTCTAACATTTAGGAGTCTATTTCTTTTATGACATGTTTGAAACAAAATCAACCTCATACGTTATCTCATTGTACATACTAGACTGTCTGACGTTACCAGGGGGCTTGTGGATTTTCCAAAGATGAACAATGAATATTTGACAAGACAAATAACCAGAAATATGAAGCCAAGCTAATCAGGTACTGTCAAGAGAGAGCAGAGATGACAGCTTGAAATGAACTTTTTATCTGGATTCTTTCTTGTGCCAGTTCACGCAGTGATGTCCTGGGAATTGTGGAAGATTATGCCTCGAAGCTAGTTTACTCCAGAGTCAAGATGTCTACAAAAGGTCCCTTCATTTGTGCGAGTGTTGTACACTGAATGTCTCTAAGTTAAACAATCAACAGCCTTTACACACAAGAGGAAGGTCCCATACAGAGCAGGACTATTTTTAAATAGCAGCTCTATGGCTCACATAGAACTGTGTGCAGCTGGGGATGGAAGGTGGAAATGGGTATGCGGAACAGGATTCAGAAGAGTCAGAGCAAGCAGGAGAAGGTCTAGCCAACACCAAAACTGAATGTACAGAAGTAAAATCCCTCAGTTGTTCCCTCCTTTTCAGTTTCTTCTTTTCAGGTCCTAGGACCTTTCTTCTGTCATTTTCTTAGTGTTTTTTTGATTGTTTATATGTGTGTTAAAATGTACATAAACCATTTATGTACTTAAGAGAGTTATCTATTGATAATCTTCTGTACTATTTCTTTGATTGGGTTTTGGTTTGTTTTGTTTTGTTTTGACTTTACTGAAATACAGCATTAACACCCAGTGGCCTTTGTTCTGATGCATTCTTCCATTGCTTTTAAAATTCAAAATTCTGCCCCACTCTATAGGTTAGAATGAAAGTTGAAGTGTTTTCCTCTTTATCTTTTTTGAAATTACAAAATATTCAATGAATGCCAGGTTATTTTTATTTTTATGTTAATATTGCTGCTATTCATAGTGTTTTAGCAAAATGTTCATTAATGAGGAAATGATTCATTGGGCGTATCCCATTGTCTTAGGCTTGACTGGATATGTTACTTTAACCAACTGAAAGAATGAAATCTACTGGAGAGATGTTGATTTTATGGCTGCATGTAAATTCATCTGAAATGAGAAAATGGTCTTTCTAATGAACTATTTTACTTGTTACTCTCATTTGGAAATTCTTCATGAACTACTAAACTAGGTAGTACAGTCTGTCACAAAACCTGTGACCACAGAGCACTAATTCTGCAGAATGTTCATTTATGTTGTGTGATAAAAGGGTTTTGCACTAAGACACATTTGGGGAATACTGGTTCTAACAAAATTAAATTGGTTTTTTACTCAAGGACTTCTCAGAGTATTTAACATACATTGTGCATTTCCAAGAGTAATATAATATGCAACATTACCTGAGCTCACTCAGCCATACTGTCCCCCTGCCCCCTCCCCTCCTCCCTCCCTGCCAGGGCCTCTGTCTTGGAAGACTACTGTCTTAAGTAGGAAGGAGGGCCTCCCTGGTGGCGCAGCGGTTAAGCGCTGCTCTGTGGAGCTGTCGGCAGCAGCGACACGAGTTCGACGCCCAGCCAGGGAGAATCCCACATGGTGCAGCAGACCTCTCCTGCCTCGCCCGCTGCTCCCCTCAGCAGTGTATTTCTGATCTGCCTGTTCTGCTACCCGTTCTGTCTCTGGTGAACCCTCTCGCCGCCCCACGCCTCTAGCCTGTACCCCAGCTTGTATGTATAAATAAAAAATAAATCTTTAAGTAGGAAGGAAATGCTGCTGATGTGTTGAAAAAATCCTGAACAAGACTCTTGAATAAGGTCCTTAGTCAGTTTGGAGTCCTTCCTACATCTGGGTAAGCCCTGAAATTTCACCACCATTAGAAATCTATAATGTAGTCTCCAAAAGTTGTGTGTATTTCTTGTTGTAGGGCCTTTGTGTCACGGTTGCCTAATGAACTTCCTGGTGCTGTATCAGCATCTATTCAAAGGATCCCTTCTCACACTGAAAATGAAGAAAAGAATTAGGTGACCCCTAAGATCCTATCTACCTATGACTTTCTTGGCCCAAAGTTCAAAGCTTTGAATTATAGTATAGGAATCAGTTGCAGTTTCCTGTATAGTGTTATTTGATCATGGAAGTTTTCCTGGGAAGATAAACCAGGAAAAATCTGGAATAGGTAAGTTCACCGTACCTGCTGATAGGTCTTGAATATTTCTGGGCACGAGCGTCATAGCATCTCCCTTCACTCAAAGGCTAAGCAACTAAAATGGTAAATCGGATGCTCACTCTATATCCTGAGTCCAACCACCACCATCTTCCTGTCCCTGACATTTTTTTAAAAACAGAAACATGTTTACTGTTATTATTAATGTCAACTAAGTACACAATCATCCTAATGAATAACATTTTATGTACTCTTATTTGAGTCTCACAAAATTGGTGCTTTCATTATTTTCATTGACAAATGGAAAAACTTTCATATAACATGTTTAGTTAGTGACGGCAATTTGAACTCTGACAATATGATTTCTGTGTCCCCTCTAATATCAATTGCTGTACCTCTAAAACATATGACCCATTTTATTCTTTTGCTTAAATTATTTCTGCATTGAAGTATTCAAATCTCCTCCCTTTCTTCCTTTATCCCTATGTCCTAATAATTTTGTAAATCTTTGCTTTTAATGGCCTTCACCACTTTCTATTTCTCCTCTAGCTCATAATGACATGTAATTTACCAGAATTGTACTAGCAATTATTGTTTCTTCTCTCATTTTAACATCTATTAAGACACCCCTGTGAGGGTATCTTGAGTCATGAGTGACTCAACAATTGAATCCTATTTCCAGTCCAGATCGAAGGTTTTGTGAGCCTAGGACCATGAGTGCACCTGTGCTTTCCAAATCGCCTCCTAAGACGCCATGCCATGCTCATGACCTCATAATCTTTCATTCCCCAGGGGGAAAGACATGCAAATTGTAATGACAGGAATCCACAGCTTTAAGGTGTCTGTGTCTTCTTGGCTATAGGTTGAATATCAGTGGTGTTAGCGAGGTCAGAATGCTTCATTTTTGATTTTGTTCTTTGGTGACGGTAACATTAGGCAGTCATGTTCTCTAAGCCTCAGTTTCCTCATCTGTAGATGATTATCTGCACAACAGCATAAGGTCTGCCTACATTAAAGAATTTTATGTGGCCCTAAAGAGACAACTTGTAGAGAAGTGCTTGGTAAATTGTCATGTGCTATACAAGTATATGGCGTTATTTGCAGTGGCACAGTATTTTGCATCTACACACTTTTCTTTCCAATTAGGCCGAAAAGAAATTTGCAAGCAATATTTTCAGTTCTTTTTAAAAAGATTTATTTTATTTATTTATGCATACAAGAGCTGGGGTGTAGGCCAAAGGTACAGGGGATGAGAGGATTCACCAGAGTCAGAGTGGAGAGTAGAACAGGTGGATCTACTGAAATACACTGCTGAGGGGAGCAGTAGGCGAGACAGGGGAGGTCTGCTGCGTCATGTGGCTTAGCTCCCTGGCTAGGGCTTGAACTCGAGCAATAGTGGCTGACAGTAGCTTGATAGAACTGAGATTTATCCCCTACACCACCAGGGAGGCCCCATTTTTAGTTCTTAATCCAAGTTTAAATCTCATTTTCCCCAGTTAATTATAATAAACTTACAGGAAAAATTGGATCCATCAAAGCCAATCAACAAGCTGCTTCTAGGTGCCCCCAAGCATGCTTTGGAGGTATTTGGTACTGGGAGTTTGCCTTGCCTTGCCCATTTAAATGCACTTGTATTTCTTAGAGAAGTTGACTCACTTGAGGTTGCTGGGCAATAGTCAACAACATAAAATCTCCTGCATTTGTAGAAGGAGGAGGATAATCATTTGGTGGTTACTAAGATCTTTGCCAGTTCAGACATCTTTCCGTTGCCCATCATTTGGTGTTTCCATCCACATGGGTCAGCTGTTTCCAGGATTGATATCTTAACCTGTCCCAGGTGCCCCGTTGCGCTACAATCCAATAACACTGGGAGCCAAGAAATTACTTCTCTGATGTTTCTTCTTCAACCTTCTTTTATTGCACCTTATGCTTGTCTTCTATTTTCTCTCACTGACTCCAACTCCAAATATATATTTCCTTCAATATCTTCCTTTCCTAAGGAAGACTGTAGGTCAAAAGAGGTTAGCTTATCAGTGCTTGAAACATCACCTCAGGACCAGTTGGCAAAAGAAAGAACCCAGAAGAAATGACTGTCGCAGAAACTGTCCTCGGGTCCCGTGCCCCCTTAGTGGCTGGTAGTCAGGACAACAAATAAACCTGATGCAGTAAACAGGCGATAGGTCAGACTGGCCACTGCCCGCCCCACGCAGCCCCGCTGCCTCTGGCTTGTGTTTCCGAGTTTAGTTTCAGTTTCCCCATAGAGACTATTTCCAAGTCTCTTTGAACTCTGTTGGAAAGATTGTTTTTCATCCGGGTAACTCATCTTAATTTTCTTTTCCCAAAGCAATTTGTACTACAGACATAGCTTGACATTCTTCTCCTTGTACTTGGTTTTATGTGCAAAATAAAGGTAAGAGTTCACATTACACAGAATGGGAAAGAGATAGCAACTCACATTTGTTCAGCCCCTGTAATTTACTAGGCAATTTCCCTGTGCATTTCATATTTTATCTTGTGCAGTTTTCATATCAACTGAGTGAAACAGGTATTATTTATTACCGCTACTTCAAAAATAAGATATCCAGTTCCCAGAGGAAGTTTTGGGCTTTGAACCCAGGTGTGCCCTCACACCAATGCCCTTCTTATTGTTTTATCATCTGAGAGTGAGGAGTATTCTGGCTTCTCAACTTTCAGATTGAAAGAGAACCAGAAAAATAGTTTTAACACAAGTCTTCTTGACTGTAGTATTTCTTAAACAATCGCATGCTATGAGTGTTATTTTCTACACCATTTAGGAGTCTGAAAGCTGTCTGTGATTGAGCTGTTAGAGAACAACCCTCCAAGTAGAGTGGTCAGGAGTCAGGAGGTAAGAAGAAGGAATGGAAGGTGAGCTGGCTCAACAGGTTAAGTATCCCCACTATGAAGCTGTCTGCAGCCACTGCAACATGAGTTCAATCCCTGGCCAGGGAGCTTCCCACATGATGAAGCAGACCTCTCCTGACTTGCCCACTGTTCCCTTCAGCAGGGTACTTCAGTCGATCTGCCTGTTCTGCTTCCTACTCTCTCTGGTGAGTCCTCTCACCACCCCCCTCACACTTCTGGCCTACACCCCAGTTCTTGTGTGCATAAATAAATAAATCTTTAAGAAAAAAAAGAGAGATGCAGACCTGTAGGTTCCCAAAGGTTGAGCAGGTGTGAACAAAGGGGCCTTCTGACAAAGTTCTCCTAAAGTCAGCATTTTGCTTGTGTGAAGTGAGCAGACCAGTTGAAAAAAGCTAACAAGTGACCGCTGGATGTATTTGCTTCCTGGTTTTTGAAAGCACTTCTAAATTCTGATTTGCAAAATATTCCACATAATAGCTAGTGTTATTCGAAGTAAAAATAATTTTGCCATTTACCAAGATGAGCATAAAAATGATGTGTTGTGGTGAGAATTTACAGGGAAGCAACTGTTCTGCCAGGAGGAGGCCTGGCTTTGCCAGCCTAACAGAGAAAGGCCTTGGCAATTGGTGAAAAACACATCTAAGTGTGTTGGATCCCCTGGTTGGAGATTAGGGTGGACTTGATGTTATAAGACACAAATGTGGGCCTGGGATTAGGATCTAAACATAATGACCCCTCCTCAAGAATCAGCAGGGTGGGTGCAGACTGACAAGGCTGACAAGGCTCAGTTTCCTGTGGCGTGTTCTCTCTCACATGCCACAGAGATGGGACAGTCCAGGTCAAAGAATCTCAGCCATTCACTCACAAAACATATGTGCTTACACAGGCTCAACAACATTCAATTAAGAGACAAACCAAACAAAGTAACCGGTGAAGAATATGAACTGAACACAAAATGTGTGTGTACACATACATACACCCTGTTTACCACAAATTTGAGGATAAAATGAATAAAGTCAGGAGTGAGAGTCCCAAGTAATCATTTCTGGTCAGATTATTATTGAAGGACAGATGGAATCTGGGCAAGAGAAAGCCAAAGACCTTTCCTGTTGATCCAACAGTTTCAGGAGAGCTTACAATGATCTAGATGGTACCTCCAGAATTGCCAGAAGGAAATGTCAGCACTCAACATCTAAAACAGAAGTGCAAAGCTAAACCTGCTGCTTCTTTAAGTAAGGGCAGAACGAGCTTATTAGGTACAATCTCTCTAAGCAAAGCAGACTATGAACTTATGACTAACTAGAAAATATCCTCAAACTTTTCTGGTTTCAACTACAAAACAGCTGTATATTGGGGCCTCCCTGGTAGCATAACGGGTTAAGTGCAGCGCTGTGGAGCTGTCAGTAGCTGGGGCGGGTTTGATGCCTGGCCAGGAAGATTCCCACATGGCACAGCAGACCTCTCCTGCCTCGCCCGCTGCTCCCCTCAGTAGTGTATTTCCATCAATCTGCCTGTTCTGCTCCCCACTCTGTCTCTGGTGAACCCTTTCACCACCCCACACCTCTGGCCTGCACCCCAACTTGTATGCATAAATATATTTTAAAAACCCAGCAGTACAAAAATAGTCTAAAACACAAGGTATTTTAGCAAGAATGATGTCCAGGTAGACGTCATCAGCGGACTATCAGCTAGAGAGAGTTAAGTCAACTGTAGAAACATGATTGCATGTACAGAGGAAGCTCCTGTGTTGAGTTGGACGACATTCAGAAGTAAGGAGATACTAATGATTAGTTGGATTTAGGAAGTTTATTTCCCGAAATTGTTGATTAAACAGGTTTAAAACTAGTTGGAGTAACTGCTGTTACCATGGCATGTTACTGCAATTAATTAATTGTACAAGTATAAAATCTGTTTAGTGATTACCTTTCACCATGACTACAGAATAGTTTTTCCCAAAAAATGTTAAATTAAAAAAAATGTTCATGACAGTAGCAGATAACAGTTACAAAGAACAGGCAGCTGGAAAAGAAGAAGTTAGTCAAGGAGTATTTAGGGTGATGAAAACCTGGGGTCCCACACTTTTCCAGAGCTTCCTTCTGCTTCCCTAGAAATTATCTTCAGTTGGGCCAGTATGGAGGTGGGGTACCTTTATTTTTTCCCATGTGATTTTGATTGAAATCCTTGTTCTTTACAACTAGAGATATTTTAAAGACTGTTTCTATACTGCTGTTTTATAGTTGAGAACAGAAAAGGTTGAAGATATTTTCTAGCTAGTCATGACTCTTCTGCAAATCGTATAACCTGTTAGCTTCTGAATGCAAGTGTGGCTATTCAAACCTGGACCTGAGTTAGAATAACTTAAATACATGTAAAAGTACTAATCAGAATGGGAAACTTAGAGGACTGTATCATATTTAGAAAGTAGAAATAAAATGCACTAAAATATATAGTTGAAGTTATAAAACTAATCCACATTGGGATGAAGTAGAAGACCTTGTACATAATATGAAGGACTCTAAAATTTAATTTTATATGTAAATGCTGGACATAAAAAGGTATACTGCTTGAAACCAATGTGAAGGCAGCTTGACTGGTGATAATCAGTCATGCTAAAATGCAGTCCTTGTCTATCAGACACAGAGAGGGGATTTTCACGTTTTCTGTGTCTTGTGTCCGTAAGAATGGACTGTAGTGATGCAAATGGTCCCCTACCAGGACAGGCAAGTCCCAGCAAAGATGGAGCAGGACAGATAATATGCCTGGTTGCCTAGGTAACAGAATCCCTGGCTGATATATTATAACAAGAAAAGCCATACAAATGTAGAAAACAGGATTCAAGAGAACTAGAGATGTGATTTGGATAAAATCTACCTATGAAGAATGTCTGAAGAAATATTTGGGACAGGTCTTGGCTGCAAAGGATGAGCCCACAACCGGCCCAAGATTGAGCTTTAAAGGCTGACTGCTGTGGGGCTCCCTGGTGGCGCAGTGGTTAAGCGCTGAGCTGTGGAGCTGTCGGCAGCGGTGACATGAATTCAACTTCCGGCCAGGGAGATTCCCACATGGCACAGCAGACCTGGCCCACTGCTCCCCTCAGCAGTGTATTTCCGTCAATCTGCCTTTTCTGCTTCCCAGTCTGTCTCTGGTGAACCCTCTCACCTCCCCACACCTCTGGCCTGTACCCCAGCTTGTATTCATAAATAAATAAACCTTTAAAAAAATAATAAAGGCCAACTGCATGTTGAGGAGCAGCTAATGTCAGTCCGGGCTTCCTCCTGCCGATGAGGTCATAGGCAGTGCCCATAAATTGAGCTCACTAACCCAGTTTGTCCCACATGCTCTATAATTTTCAGAGTCTCTCTCCACTCAGTTTCCACACTGTTGCTAACAAGTGATCGGAGTAAGCTTGGGAAATGAAACAGATTTATGGCTCTCGTCTTCCCTGCCCACGGAGACTGGGGACTGCCTGCCAGGGACAGAAGTTCATCTTCAGAGCACAGTAAAGGGCAGTCTCTCAGCCTGTGGGAGAATAGATCGAAGAGAAGGTGGAACACAGTCGTGGCCCTGTGAGTGTGGCTTAGATTCTGGAGAAAATGACCTTTCAGCTCTGCATTTTGGCCTTTCATGGCCTGGAACTAACAGATGATTGGTCAGAGGAGGCAAGCTGGTCACATCACCTCTGGAGAAGGGGGAGCCAAGATAGATGTTGTCCAAAAGGTCGCTACTCTTCAGTCTTCATGGTTGTCAGGTCTGTTAAGGAAAAAAGTCGGTCTTTTAACAAATCCCCCTGCATCCTTGCTTTTGATAGAGTGACCATATAGAAAAAGGCAGCGCTGGGTTCCAGTCCTGGCTGCGCTGCTTGCTTATGCGACCAACATTTCACATTGACCAACATTTCAGACCTCAACTTCTTCATCTGTCCATCCCTGGTACTAATGCCCACATTAAAGCTTTCTTATAAAAAATAAATTTATTAGAAGCATTTAAATAAATGAATTGACAGATGAAAAAGTTTAGCACAGTGCTTGACTTTTTTTTTTTTAAAGATTTATTTATTTATACGTACAGCTGGGGTACAGGCCAGGGGTGTGGAGTGGTGAGAGGCCTCACCAGAGACAGAGTGGGGAGCAGAACAGGCAGATCAGAAATACACTGCTGAGGGGAGCAGCGGGCGAGGCAGGAGAGGTCTGCCGCACCATGTGGGATTCTCCCCGGCCGGGCGTCAAACTCGCGTCGCTGCTGCTGACAGCTCCACAGCGCAGCGCTTAACCGCTGCGCCACCAGGGAGGCCCTGCTTGACATTTTAAGCAGTTATTAAATGTCAGTTATCACAGATAGTCTTAGCAAGTTTCTGTCATAACCTAGACCTGGGTGATGTTCTTCCTTTCCTATTACCTGACATGGCTTATTTAGCTAAACTGAAAACCTTATTTAAAAAAATAATTCTTGCTACAGTCAATGAATTGATTTGCTCTTTAATTTTGTTTTAATTTTCTATTTTCTTAAATCTTTGGTGATCCACTACACATCTGGGTTTCAGAAAACGTCACACTCCCAGCTCAGAATGCCTCACCTGGGATTTCATTCCTTATCACTTATCACGCCCATTCAAATGATTCTCTTTTATTCATGCTCTCTCTCTCTATTCAAGTTACGCCAATTATCTGCTTAAATGATGCTCTTGAGAAAAGTCTCCCAGGTTGACCAATATGGCTATAATAGGCCTCTCTCCTAGCTAGGTCACTTCTAAATTCCCAGTCATGCTTTGAGTGCTTTCCTCACTAAAATTATATATTTATTTGCTTTCTTGTTTATTGCTTGTTATTGCTAAATTATAAATGAGGACAAAATCTTCTTTCAGTCTTGTTTACCACTGCATGTCCATTACCTAGAACTGTGCCTTGCACAGAACATACATATATACACACACATACCCTCCCATCCACATACACACTCACACGGAATGGTGGATGGATAGATGGATGGATAAATAAGAAGTCAATAATCATAGATTTTCTCCAATTTTAAAACCCAGTTTCTACCACTGTCACAATTCTGCAATGAACAATCCTATAACTGTTATCATATACCCTAAACACATACATGGATATTTTCCAAAGAAAACACTTAGGAGTGAAATTGCTAGGTCATGTACTTCTTCAACTCAATTATATATTGTCAAATTGTTCTCCAAAGGAGGCATCTATATTTACACTCCCACTGACAGTGTGTAACAACTCTATTTACTCTTATTCTTGTCAACATTTTGCATTATCAAAATTTTAAGTTGGCTAACCTACCGGTATGTGTGTGTATGAATTGGCATCTCCTTATTCTTTACATATGTGCATCCACAATTAGCACTGAGGCTAAGAAAACACCCTGGTGAATTCTCAAGTATGCTGTGCAGTCATTAATAGTATGACCACAGTGGTATCTGAGAAACTGCCAAGTTTTTCTTCCTCTATTCAGAGGCAGAATTTTCAAAATAACGCGTACCCCTCACTTCCAGCTCAAGTTCCACTTGCAGTCTCTGTCCTGTGCAGAAGTTATAATGGAAAAAGTAGAACAAGCACTGGGCACTTTGGAATTCTGGGTCTAGCACATCTTGGCTGGGACAAAGGACTTCTCTGAGAATGAGATTAGTCAACATGTCTGCCTTCCTTCCTGGCAGGATTGGTAGGATAACCAGCTGGAATAATCAATTTCATGTCAAAGACTATATAAACCCCAGTTATTATCACACCTCTTCTGCTGACCGAGGAGAGGCCCTCCTGAAAAGTCTTCTTCCCTGCAGGCAAGTGCACAAGCAGCCCCTCTGTTCAGGGCTCAGTGTGGAACTGAAGCTAATCTCCCCCCATCACTTTTTTGTGTGTGTGAATGGTTCAGCTCTACACAGCCTGGAAGGCCAGTGGGAGTCCTATTCAAAAAGAAATTTACTTCTTCAATAATGAGCATTCCTCCAACACCTCTGAGATCCCACTTTAAAAGAATGTGTACAATCTTCCGTTCCCATATGACTGACCCTGCCTCCCAGGATTTCCCAAGGAGCTGGAACAAAGAACCCTTAGTTAGGTCTCCAGGCTCAGCGCAGATCCAACTTCAAGTGAGATTTCAGGGAATGGAGGGTTGTCTTTGTGTTTTGGATCTTCTCCTCTCCTTTTCATAGGTAAGGGCCCCACGTTGGCCCTGCTGCACACACCCCTTCTCCACCCCCAACAGAGTCCAATTAAATTTCTCTGGGCTCCATCCTGCCAGAACTCCTGGGGATTTTCATTATTGCAGAGATCAAAGCTTTAATCTCTGTGGATTAATACATGTCTCAGTTTTGTGAATGGAGGATGGCACTAGGTCACAGGAGGGGCTGATGGTGACTGAAACCAGGAGAGGGCCTTGAGCAGAGGTAGCAGGTGGGGTTCTGCCTTAGCAGAGGCAGCCATTTCCCTCATTCAGTGTCGGAAAGGGGCAGCTTGGAGACTGGGAACTCCAAGTTTTGAGAGACTGAAGCTGGCTGATGAGGGATTGGCAGTCACACACATTATGAAGTGGAAAGCAATTTGAAAGAAGGAGGTATTTTATTTTCTTCTCTGAGGAGATGTTTGAAGAAAAAAGAAAATGCTATTGAGCCCACTTTATAAAAGGGATCACAGTTCCGTTGCAGTGGTCGTTGATGCGACCACACATTAAGGGGATTTCCTAGTGTGTTCATACTGACTTTTTGTCTTTTTGTCAGTAGAACCTTGTGATACTAAGCAAGATTCTGTGAAGAAAATACTTCATAATGGTGTATCTTTTCAGAACAATTTTCTTAAAAGCCCGGTGGGTGCACAAGTACTATGCTCACTTTTTCTGTGATGCACATCACCTCATAAACGAACCCATGTCCTCTAACTTGTGCTAAGTGCCTTATATTCTCTGCCCCATGTGGTCATCCCATTTTATATGAATATGCCCATTATACAAAGGGGAGAACTGAGGCTCTGAAAAATTAAGTGACTGGCCCCAGTCCTCCCAGCTAGAGAATGACTTGTGTGAGGACTGATTTTATATATTAACTTGCTTGGGCCACAGCATTCAGACATTTCATCAGATATTACTTTGGGTGCTTTTGTGAAGATGTTTTTAGATGAAATTCACATTTCAATTTATGAACTTCAGAAAAAACAGATTACCCTTCATGACATGGGTGGGCCTTGTATAATCAGTTGAAGACCTGGATAGAAAAAATGATTGACTTCTCCTGAGCAAGCGGGAATTCTACCAGCAACTGAATGAACTCAGACTTCAACACTGGCTCTTCTCTGGATCTCTAGTCTGATGGCTTTCAGACTGGAACTGCAGTATGGACTCTTCTATAGTCTGATGGCCAGCTCTGCTAATCTTAGAATTGCCAATCTCTATAATCACATGAACCAATTTTTAAAAATAAATCTCTCTCCATATATTAACATATTCGATTGGTTCTATTTCTCTGGAGAATCCTGATTAATACAACTAATCTGGGATTAGAATGCAGCTCTCTGTGGCTCTCCTTTTCCTCTAAACCACAGTCCCATCCATGTCCATTGTGAGGTAACAACTGTGCGCAACTCAAAATTGGCCACAATGGGAAAAGATAACCTCAAAATGGAGCTTATTGTGTGATTGAAGTCTTAGGTATTCACTGAAAACACTTGCTCACTAGTGGATGAAGTAAATTGGGGAGCAGAGTATGGACACTGGAATTTAACTTTAAATCCAATATTCACTTGCTCTGTGAGTCTGAGCAAACTACTCCCCACCTCTGAGTCCTCAGTTTCTGTATTTGTAAACTGGAGATGGCATTTCTTTCTCGATAGTTGGTGAGTACGTTATCTATCACCAGACAACAAAATATCCCAAAACGTAGTGGCTAAAAATGACAAAAAAAAAAAATTATTCACAGTTCTGCAGTTTGGGCAGATATTGGTGCAGGTGGCTGTTTTCCTGCTCCACATAATATATTTTAGACTTAACACACCCCAGATGGCCTATTCATGACCATGTTTGCTGCCTCAACTGGAGTGGTTCACTGGGCTTCTGTAGTTCTTCTTAATCTTCCCATGTGACTAGCTGGGCTTCCTTTACAGCACTACAGTATCATTCATTTTGCTGACCATTCCCCATAATACAAACTCTGAAATTTCTAGGCACTGAAACCTGCACCAAGATTTGGCCCAGCATCCCTTCTGTTGTGTTTTGTTTGTCAAGGCCCATCATACAGAGTAACATAGAACCAATGGAGGGAATGACACAGGTGCTGAAATACCATAAGGCATGTGCCATTGGGAGCTGCAAGAGCAATGACCTATTAAACAGGAACCAAGCAATAGGATGATATATAGAGTATAGCTCAGGAGCAGAGATAAAAAAGGCAGAATTGATTCAGAGAAAAGTAATGCTCATTTGCACGGTTCTTTGCTGGTTACAAAACCTGTGCATGGACGTTTCTTTTAGCCTCAGGTGTTTCTTCTGAGGACCAGGAAGACAAGAGAAATAGTTTTCTCCTATTAAAGTGAGGTTTAGAGAGCCTAGAGAGCTTGCACAATGTCACACGGTTGTGGCAATGCAGGTAGATGAGCTAAGTCAGATGTGTGCTGGCAAATTAAGCCATACACACAAAAAGTCAGTTTGCAGCCTTTGACAATTTCTGTGGGGTAAAATCTCCCAACATAGCTGACTCCAAGCCTACTTGGGAAGAGAGCCACACCATCAACTCTCATGAGCCAGGACAACACTGAACTGGGGAAACAAAGGCTGGTTGCCCCAGAAAATCAAGGTTCTGAAGTCAAAGCTCACAAGAAAAAACATATGTATGGAATTTGAATGATAAACTCCAAAACCTACTAGCCTGAGACTCCAAAAATGGTAAACTTTTTGCTTCCCGACAAAGGAGAAATTAAGATGAGACTCATCTTGTGTTCTATTTGAAGCAGCCTATTTCCTAAGAGAAAATAAAATAACATCAAAACAAAGGCTCAAAGGCAAACATTAAAAGCATGAACACTGACCATAGATCTGAAGTCCCCATAGAGGAAAGTTGAAAGGGGGCTGAGGGAAGCACAGGAACGATGGTGGAGGACTAAGGGTGTTTTGGTAGTGAGAGAGCTATGATGACCACATCTAGGGAGAAATACTTTCAAAATAACAATAAGTTTGTAAAACAATGGTACTTAATGTATGAATCAAACAATTAAAAAACATCACTTGGAGCCATTTTTTAATCATCTAACACAGTCTTCCACAGCTTATCCCCTTCCCAGCTAGTTATCATTTCTCTCTGTTTTAATCCCTTGAGGTACTTTCCTTGGATTTTCATCTTTAACCTCATGGATTCATCCAAATAAAATTTATTTTATAAAAATAGCAAACAAAAGCAAATAAATAAATAAAACAAAAATCAACAAATTTTCTTTGGTACCCTCTCATCTTCTTTTGGGATCTCCCTCAAGAAGATGTGATTTGTAACAGTTCTCCTTTCCCCAGCTGTGCTAGCCTGATGAGCCTGTACAGTTCAGACCTTCCCACTCCTCCTCAAAATGAATACCCATAAAGTAGTTTAATCATTGGTAATGGCTCAATCTATTAAGATTCTACAATATAAGGCTGACCTAAGTTTATTGATGAATCTTTCCAAAATGCATTTGTCAGTCATTTGTAAGTCAGTTGTTTGGAACTCAGTGCACATTATCCCATATAAATTACAACATAAATAGTCCTTACAAAAAAGTCTATTTTACTAAGATCAATGAACCTTTACAGAATTCCACTAAAAGGCAGGAAATGATAACTATTGTAAAAATCAGTAAATTGACTGGACAACCAAATTGAATGAAATATTTTGAAATCATTCCTTTTTTATTTCCACAGGTAAATTAGGTTTAATAAGGGGATTAGGAGTGTTACTGGATTTCTTTGTGTGAAGAAGGGAGATTGCTTGACACTAATAGTTTCATGGGTAGATAGTTGTATTACGCCAATTCACCATTTTCAATTAAATGTATTTTAATTTTTACTTTTTTAACATTGTGCTTCTCAGATCTTAATCATTGCTAGTGCTGTGGCTGAGGAAATCACGAGTGAAAAAAGAATTTTGAAATAGGGAGATGGACAGACCATAAAAGGAAAGATATTATGCTAAGTTGGGGTCTTTTCAGGGAGAAACCACATCAGTATTATTCAACAGCTTTGAAGAGGTAACTGCTCACAAGAAAAAAATCATAATGGAGACAAACACATGGAGACTGATGGTAACTGGACATATTGTAGTGATCATTTTGCATATATATGCAAATATCAAATCATGATGTTGTACACCAGAAACATTATAATGTAATATATGTCATTATACCTCAATAAACAAAAACAGTATTGACAACACTTACTTCCCCCTATTCTGCCAGCACTTGATAACTATCTTTTTTTAATTGTATCCTTTTTGGAGGTAATGGTTTACAGCACTGTATATGATTTAGGAGAATAGCATCATACCTCTTCAGATGTATGTTACCACACCTCCCCCACCACCAAAGTACCTATAGTCCTCCAACAGAGTCCATAACTTTTGCTAATTTGTTAGGCAAAAAAATGGTGCTTCAATTCACAATCTGCTGATTGTTAGTGAATTTGGGTATTTTCCTTTCATATGTTTATTAATATTAATGTTCCCTCTCTTATTGTTGCTATATCTGTTGCTCATCTTTTTGTTGGGTTGTTCACTTTTTTCTTATTGATTCATGGGAGTTTTCGCATGTTGGATACTAGTTACCTCTGTCGATGTATGTTACAAATATTTCCCCATAATCTACCCTTCTCTTGTGTCTATTTATGATGGATTTAGAATACAAACTTTAAATTCTGATGGAGTCAGATACATCATTCTTCTTCTTTATGCCTTTTCCCTTTTGTCTTGTTTTGGAAGGTTGTCATGGCTCCAGAGTTTTAAATATATTCACCTATGTTTTCTTCTCATATTGTTTCTTCCTCTTTTTGATTGCATCTTTATTAAAGTATAATTGATATACAGTAAACTGTACATACTTAAAAGGGGGATAAAGAGGCAGTCTTTAACAAGAGGTGTGCATATTCACTCTGGGAGGAGATGTTTATTTTTTATTGTTGTGGTAATGTGGGTTTACAACACTGTATATGATCTACAGGAATAGGGTCATACCTCCTCATTTGTATAGTAACACCCCATACCCACCACCAAAGCACTCTTACCTCTGTACCATAGACCAATGGGCCTCATAAGGCGGTTTCTTAATAGATACACATACCAAAGGAGCTCTGCCTCAAATCTCTTGAAACAGTATCTCTGAAGCATCTTAGGCATCTTAGACCTTCTAGGCAATTCTTTAAACTGAATCTTATAAAACCTCATTGTTAAAAACACTATCTCAGGGGTATTTCAAGAAACCTTCCAGAATGAGCTTCATTTTAGTGACACAGTTTTGTGTGAGAAATATAATTGCTCTCTTGGTCAAACATTTAAAGTGGGATTTAAATTTATGAAACAAATAGTGAAAATGATAAATGAAAATAATCAACTGGACTTAATAGGACCAATGTTCTCCCTTTTTTAAAGATTTATTTATTTACGCATACAAGAACTGGGGTGTAGGCCAGCGGTGTGTGGTAGTGAGAGGATTCACCAGAGACAGAGTGGGGAGCAGAACAGGAAGATCTACTGAGATACACTGCTGAGGGGAGCAGCAGGCGAGGCAGGAGAGGTCTGCTGCACCATGTGGGAAACTCTCTGGCCAGGGCTCGAACTTGTGCTGCAGTGGCTACAAATAGCTTCATAGTGCTGACACTTAACCTGTTGCACCACCAGGGAGGCCCAGGACCAATATTCTTAAGGCCCTAAACAGAGTTACAGGAACCTTGGCCACAATCCCGCATCCTACAACACAAGCATAGACTCTTTGTCTTGCCTAGAGTTCACCTTCATTATTTCTTGCCCTTTGTTCTCCAATCCATATGTGATACTTGATTATAATAGTGAAAGAGAAAGAGTGTTTTAGGCACAACTGGTGTGTCATGTCCATTTGTATTTTCAAAAAAGAAGAAAACATTCATATTTAAAAACACAAGGAGAGATTTTTCAAAGGACATAGAGAAGACCAAAGAAAAGAGGGAGCTTAATAATTAGAGTCCATGTAATTTCATCTTTACTACAAGTATAATCAATAAAAAGCCTCATGAATGGAAACTGAGTAAAACATAATGGACTGATGTTTTAAGATTATTTATAAGGAGAAAGCATTTAATTGCAATGCAGATGTCAAAAAAGACTATAGCCTATCTCTGGTAAGGGGACATGAAATTCAAAACAAAAATAAATTGCATGAAAAATACCTATTCATACATAAAATTGAAATAAATATTCCTCAGGACTGGTTTCAAATTATACTTGTTTAGACTGTAATTAGAGAGTAGCCCAGCCAGTGTGTGGATAATACTAACAATACTGGTGAGATGATTAACCATTGTGATTTCCTGCCAAAGATTGCTCTTCTAATAATTAGCTGCAGGATAGAGGCTAATATTTGCCAAGACAAATTTATATTGACAAAGATTCCCATATGTGCTGGCAGATATGTGTTTGGGATATAAAAGAAATTAGCAATGAAGGAACTAGACTCTGAATTGAGAGATCTGCATGATGTTTTCAAATTTGTTGCTTATTCTGATGACCATTTCTTGACACTTCCATTTTCTTGGGGTGGCCACGAAGACATCACCTCATGAAAACCTTGCTATTTGGCTAAAAGGAGTGCAGTTACTTGATGATCTCTAGTTGGTAGTGCCTTTATGATCTATCTCAACTTTCAAGTCAAGAACTGGGTATTCTCAAGCATTTCCCAGGCAAAAACTGATCACGGCAGATATATTTGGTCCTGGCTATTTTCAAATAACATGAGATGCTTCCAAAAGCTGATTCTGCTTCAATGCTCCCCACTGATGTGACAGAGTCTGCTTCAGATCTACATTTCAGGCTGAGGGTCTCCCTGCCTAATATTATGCATTTATATCATATCCAAAACTCATAATCAAATTTAAGACAATTTAGATTTCCTCCTATATTATCTCCTAGAAGTTTTATATTTTTACAGTTTGAATTTAGGCCTATCATTCATTTTTAGTTGACTTTTGTGAAATATGTCAGAATAGTTTCTAGATTTTTTTTTTCCTTGTTGTATTTGGATAGCCAGTTGGTCCAGGGCCATTTGCTGAAAAGGCAATAATTTCTCCATCTTGAATTGACTTTGCTCCTTGTCAAAGATGAGTTAACTAAATGTGTGTGGGTCTCTTTCCAAGTTCTCTACTTTTCTATTTTTTCACCAGTGCCACATTGTTTTGATTCCTGTAGCTTTAAGTTTTAACATTGGGTAGTGTCAGTTCTCCAAAACTGGTCTTCTTTAATATTATATTTGTTATTCGGAGGTCATTTTTCTTCCTATGTAAACTTGAGAATTAATTTTCTGTACCTAAAAGGTAACTTGATGTAGTCTTGATTGGAATTGCATTGAGTCAAGTTGGAAAGAAATGAAACTTAATGATAATGAAGCCTCCTTTCTGCAAACAATATCTTTGAAAAATTTATTTAGCACTTTGATATTTTTCATTAGAATTTTGTAGATTCCTTCATAAAGATGTTGTACATATTTAATAAATTTATTCCTATGCATTTCATTTTTTGAGTACTAATGTAATTGGTACTGTTTTTAATTCCAGAATCCAATTTCTCATTATTGGTGTATAGGAAAGCAATCAACTTGTGAATTACCTTTGTATCCTGCAACCTTGCTGTGATCACTTCTTATTAGTTCTATGAGAAATTTTGGTCAATTCTTTCATATTTTCTACAGAGATGATCATGCATCTACAAACAGTTTTATTTCTTCCTTCCCAGTTCCTATACTTTTTATTTCCTTTTCTTGTCTGATTGCATTAGTGGAACTTTTGATACAGTGTTGACTAGGAGCAGCGAAAGGAGTTGCCTTGTTCCTGATCTTTGTGTGGAAAACATCAAGTCTCTCACTATTAAATATGACTTGCTAATAATTTGTTGAACATTTTTGCAACTATATTCATAAAATATATTATCTGTAATTTTCTTTCTGTTACTGTCTGACTTTGGATAAAGGAATATTGATTTAGGATAATGCTAGTCTCATAAATGAGTGACCATGTTCCCTTTGTTTACATCCTCTGGGGTAGATAGTAGCAAATGGATATAATTTCTTCTTTAAATATCACACAGTGGGCCTCCCTGGTGGCGCAGTGGTTAAGCGCTGCGCTGTGGAGCTGTCGGCAGCGGCGACGTGAGTTCGACGCCCGGCCAGGGAGAATCCCACATGGTGCGGCAGATCTCTCCTGCCTCGCCCGCTGCTCCCCTCAGCAGTGTATTTCTGATCTGCCTGTTCTGCTCCCCGCTCTGTCTCTGGTGAACCCTCTCGCCGCCCCACGCCTATGGCCTATACCCCAGCTTGTATGTATAAATAAAAATAAAATAAAAATAAAATAAAAAAAATAAATATCACACAGTGAAGCTATTTCTGTTTTGGAAGGGTATTACTTATTGATTCAATTTCTGTAATAGATTTGCCCTATTCAGATTATCTTTCTCCTTGTATGGGTATTGGTAGAATGTGACTTTCAAGGGATTGATTCTTTCACCCAAGTTATCAAATATATAGGCAAACAGTTCTTCATAATATTGCTTTGTAATCTTTTTAATATCCATTGAGTCAGTAATGATAGCCCCTTTTTCATTTATAATATTAGTCATTTGTACTTTCTCTCTTTTTTCTTGACAAGAGATTTATCAATTTTTATTGATCTTTTTGAAGAACCAGCTTCTGCTTTTATGCAATGGCTTGTCTAGTTTGGGTTTTAGGAAAATACTAACCCTATATGTTAATTGAGAAAAGTCCTCTTCAATATTTTCAATAAAATTTGCTATAGAATTGATATTATTTTTTTTTTACTTAAATGCTTGGTAACATCTGCTAATTATGTTACAAGGACCAGAAATTTCCTTTATCAGTCATTTTAATAATAAATTGAAAAAAAAGAATATTCAGATTTTCAATTTATTAATAAATTCTGATAATGTGTTTGAAAACATGAGTATTTCAAATAAATTGTTGAATTTATTCATGTAAATTTGCTCAGGTTATCCCTTAATATCCTTTTAATAACTGCAGAATCTATAATGATATTCAGTCTTTAAGTCCTGATTGGGTAATTTTTGTCTCCTTTTTTTTTACGCCATTTACCTAGCTATAACTGTGTTTTTAAAATTTTATTTCAAAGGAAGTGCTTTTATTCATTTTGTTTTATTACTTTTCTTTTCTAATCATTATTTCCTAATTTTGACATAGTTTACCCTCTACTCACTTAGGACTTAATGTTCTGTTTCTTTTCCAACTCCTTAAAGTGAAACATTAACTTAGTTTTAACCTCTATTTTTTGGTTTTATGTATTTTAAACTGTGCGGGTTTTTTTTTTTTTTTTTGACCACTCCTTTACGTGTGTCTCATTAAGTTTCATATAGTAGGTTTTGCTTTCATTAATGTTAAGTTAAGTGGTAAATTTAAGCATAACCATAATAATAATTACACTAAATGTAAATCTCTAAATATTACAAATAAAAGGCAAAGATTGCTAAACTTGAAAATGCAACAAGACTTCACTATATATTATTAATAAGCAGTCCGCTTTAAATATCTAAGGAGATATGTGATAAAAGTTTACAAAAATGTTTAAAATCCCATGCTAAAAAATGTCTTTTTCTTCTTACTCCATCATTTCTGCAACTTAGAGGTCCATCATTTCTGCAACTTAGTGGTCTTACTTTTGTCTGGTTGGGAATTACCTTTTCCTAATGGATGATATGTCTGCAACTCACACAGGTGGAAAGAGATTTAATTCTGACCAACTCAGGGCATCTGGAGTGATCACCCATTGCACTTGTCAACTTTCACAGTAGAACTGAACTATCTCTAAGTAAAAGCAACTCTAGACCCACCTTCACAAAACTGGTCTCAAGAGGATCAAATTCTTTTACTTAACAGCCAGTCAGAAGAAATACCAAAATTCTCTAGAGCAAGACAACAAAATCAAAAATGTTGACAGTGTAAATAGGCTCTTTTGTAATGTTTCATATTAAAGATGTTCATAATTATTGTTTTTGCTGTGTTAGATGGAAACTGTTATCAGTTTCTTTTTAAATAAACATGCTACTGTGAACATTCCTGTACTTGTCCCTGGTGGACAAATACAAAAGGATCTTTAGAGTATATACCTAGAAGAGAAATGGCTGGGTCTCAGGGTATATAATGTTTTGTTTGTTTGTTTGCTTGCTTTATTTTGAGATAAGGTCCAGTGATTTTCCAAAGTGTTTTTACCAATTACACTTCTACCAACAAAGTATACATCTTTTTTGTGGGTCTCTACCTTTTTCAAAGTTTGTTACACTAGGACATTTTTACTTTTGCGAACTTAGTGAGTCTCTAGCTGGTTCTTTATTCTTTTACTAACCTATTCTACCCACTCTTGTTGCTTTCTTATTTTGAACAAATTTCTGTATATTTGTATTTATTCCAAATTATTACATTCTTAGAAGAGCAGGTCCCAATTTAGGCCTAGATAACAAGTATTATATTTTGGCTCTCTTTTACTGAAATGTTACTGTGTGAATAACATTGTTCTAAGTATCATATATGCATTATTTGTTATTGAAAGCTTTTTGAAATAGGTATGATTATATTTTGCTTTTTTTATTCCTATTTCCTGGATTAAATGCAGTAGCTTAGAGATAGAACATTCTTCCCAGATGCTGAACAAGCTCATTGTAATCACATCAGTAAGAAAAACCAGATTGGAAGCCAGTTCTGTTTTATGTCAAAACTTAACACTTTATACTATGCTTCGCTGCATGTTGAAAAATACTTTTGAGAAGCTAGAAGTCATTGTTAAATTCTCCACTAGTACAGTACTACCAGCATGTATGTGTTCCATTGTTCTGATACAGCAAGAACAAGGTTTCTGACTACGGCATACCCCCATTCACTGAAATCCAAATATTCACATCACTTTAAAATAAAGGGTAGCAATAGTTCTCTATATTTGGACAAGGGTGTTAGGCCATTTACAAAAGAGCCATATTCCAAGAGTGGTCCTATTATAATAGATGTCAATATTATTATTGTCTTGGCTATAAATTCAGAAGTCTTTATATCCTCCCAAACCCTAACATAACTGAAGTTATTCCTCCAAGCAGAAGTTCGTAAAAATAAGATATTGTCACATAAGTCAATTAAAATTCTGGAATCAAGTGACCTATCACACAGAATCAGTATGGACACATTGCACATCCATCATCCTTTTATTTATGAAGAGCACAAACTTCTCTAATATGTTTTTGTGAAGTGTGTGACTCAGAATTCCCAATGGGTGAAGCACTGCTGTCCAAACACAAGCCGTTACTAGAATTCTCTTTGTTGTTTTGGAAAAGCTTATTAATGTGCTGAAATTCAATATTCTATCGTCTCTTATCAGCTGTTGGCATGGGATTTTAAATGTAAATTACTTTGGAATATAAATGTTTATATTTGTCAAGCAGAGAAAAATAAGTTGTTAAAACAGGACACGGAGGTGTTTGTTCATAAATGACACCAGCTTGGTATTCACAAACAGCCATCAGCTTGGATTAATGTAGTTACATTTAGGATCACTGAAGGCAGATGGATTTTGCAACGCAGTTATGGTTTTGATGGAGAACAAAATAATCTTAACAAAAAGACTAGAATAAAAGTTCGGAATTTCATCTGGGGTTTTTAATAGGCATAGTAAACAACATGATGCTGGAACACAATTGTATTCCTTTTCAATTTGTTTTAAACTGGAGCAGAAAGTGTTTGTTATAACAACCTTACTCTGGTATACAAATAAGACAAGGATGCTACGTTTTGTTTTTCAGCATGAAAATGTTCCCTGTTATGACAATCTGCTCCATTGAATAGCTTTGTAAGGTCAGAACATAGTACAGTAGTGGGTTCTTTTCAAAGACTGTGGGAAAAGCATGACACTTCAAACTTTCACCTCGGCAATAATTTGGCAAGTATTTCACCTAGTGTTCAACTCTGTAGTGATTGTCTCCCTATGTCTTGTAGGTAATTCTCCAGTGATTGGATTTAAGACTACCAACAGGGTATAATATTGTTTTGGCTGGCTATCCCTGTATTGGTTTTATTATTCCCAAATAAATATTAGAAATAGAAAGACTAATTTTTTTATTCAGTGGTTCTCAGTTTATTTAGAAATGAATTATTATGTGGTCAGTGCTTGATATCATACACTAAAATGTATCAGTGCCCAATAACCTTCTACAATGAATTTAGAGTTCTTAGGAAAATAGTGTTGCAATGTCTACTACATTATCTATGGTCGTGTCTCTCAAGTGTGACTGTGCATTCTAAGCATATGGGGAGCTTAAAGAATAGCCTTTTTCACATGCCCTCTCCAAAAATCCTGACTCAGTAACTCTGAGGCAGAGTCCAGTTACCTTCATTTTATTTTATTTTTTTTAAAGATTTATTCATTTTTGCATACAAGCTGGGGTGGAGGCCAGAGGTGTGGGGCGGTGAGAGGGTTCACCAGAGACAGAGTGGGGAGCAGAAAAGGCAGATCAGAAATACACTGCTGAGGGGAGCTGCAGGAGAGGCAGGAGAGGTCTACTGCACCATGTGGGAATCTCCCCTGCCGGGCCTTGAACTTACACCACAGCTGGCGGCAGCTCCACAGTGCTGCATTCAACCCATTGCACCACCAGGAAGGCCTCAGTTACCTTCATTTTAAAGAGTAAGTCACTTTTGAAGCACACTGCAAGGTCCAGTCTGCGATCTCGTTGACAAAATTACTGACAGGCTTTTCTTGGTTCCCTTCTCTATAAAACTATTTTTTCCAACTCAAGAAGATTATCATCACTCCCAATTAAGACCCCAGAACAGAATTTCTCAAAAAGCAGTAAAGGGATTATGTAAGTCCTAATGAAAATGTACGTTGTAGGCCCCACGACAGACCTAATAAATCAGATTCACGAGCACATGGAGCCGTGAAATCTTCATTTGGACCCAGATGGCCTTTGTTGTGTAGTGGTTGCTGTTTCTTTGATTTTTGCTATGCATAGCTTTACTTCTAGGACCTTGCCATACATTGGAGTTTTATCTAGCTAGCTGTCTGTCTGTCTGTCTATCTATCTATCTATCTATGTTTTGAGTTAGAAATGAAGCTTTGTTGAAGGTGAGAGTACACACTCAGGAGTGAGTGTGGCCAGGTTTAGAGGAGAATCACCTACACAGGAGTTTTAAAAGGAGCGTTTTGAGAATAGTTTGGCTTTGATCTTGCATTTCAGTCATTGCTGACACAAACCAGGCTGATCCATTTCACATTTGGCGTCAGTCACTCCTGTAGAAGTAGATAAACTTGCTGAAATAATATCCAATTCTCAAGTTTCTCTCTGCCTGATTCCTTATTTTGGTATTCATTTTACAATCCATTGATTTAGATACTAGCCTCCTTGCTATCTTTTCTCTGACCCTGTGGACAATCTTCATATTGAAAATGTGAAGTAGATGAAAATTTCTGAGGCAGGAAATAAAATCTTAGAGGGCAAGGTCTTATTTTAGACATGTTGAATAGGTACAATCCTATTATTACATTGGGATTCTGATAGCTATAGAGACCCACCGAGAGAGAGAGAGAAAGTAGAGGGATTATTCCAAAATTAAAGTGATCTAGAGTGGCTCCTATATTGAAAAAGTTAAACAAGGCTCCAGAAAGTGATTTTAGATTAATAAAGTAAAGAATCTTAGTTAGCTACACAAGTCACGCTAAACTGCTTTAGAAAACATAATTTCCCTTTTGCTTCACTACCTATTGGCCTTTGGTCTTGGGTCTTAAGGAAAGTCCCAGTGGTTGGTGTGGGCTCACCACCCATTCCATAGTCCCCCATGGTATAAGGCCCACTACGGAAGATGCTAGAAAGTTAGAACCTGTATTTCCTAGATGCTATTGCAGCAAGAGCTTGGATGCTATCTATGTTTAGCCAATAAGCTGAATTTGTAAAGGATTTGGAAGGCAAAAGTGAGGCAGAAAAACCACAGTTCCTTCCAAAGTATCTTCTAGTAACATGAACATGGAAATTTGGGGAGCATGTCTATATTGTCAGGAATTGTCCCCTGTCCATATATCCTCTCTGTGAGTGCACCCACAAGGTTCAGATCATTCAATCAAGGTGTGGCTTTAGAGTTACAAGTTTGGCAGCAACATCAGCTAGATGTTTCTGCTGTGGTGTGGGTTCTGGCATAGGTTCTGTAGTAGCAATGGACTACTTCTTGACGGTCTGTTATGACTAAGAGCCAGTGATTAATACACAAGTGCACTGAATACTTGTCATTTTCCTTTGGAGGCTTATTCTCTAGTAGTTTTAAGGAAGCTGTTAGAGTGCTACACTATTCCTCCAGATGCCAATGATTTTATAAATACCTTGCCCCTACTTAAATTCCCTTATTTAAATTCACTGAATTCTGATTCTTACAGGCCTCTGGTTAATGACTCTAGAATTTATCCTGTATAAGACTAGGGCCAAGCAAAGACATACACATAAGTGAATGTATATAATATAATTATCTGTGAAACAGCTTCCCAAATCAGGGAGATTTGACTGAGTACTTACTTTACTATGGTCAACAGCAAAGTCTATTGAGGAATTAGAACAATAATCTGATTTGTCAAAACCCTAATACAATTCTGAAATGATATCTGGGCTATAACACTTTTCCAGATGGAAAATCATAAATTTTGTTACATTTTTCAAATTGTGTGCCACACATGATTATTTTTGCTATTGATACATGCAACATGAATATGTAGTTCAACAAAGTTGAGTTTGCATGGCAGAATTTCTTACAGCCTTTAGTAGTTACCATGGTTGTGACTCTCCAAGAAAGAAATTTAACAGACGTATTTTCCAGAGGAAATTTGTTGCTGCCCTTATTGTTGTTTTTAGTCCATGTAGTATATAGAAAGGTTTTCATCCCATAGAGGCATGTGGGAAATAAGGTTTAGTGAGTGACTGGGACATTAAAATACAAAGGAGAGGGCCTCCCTGGTGGCGCAGCGGTTAAGCCTGTGCTGTGGCGCTGTTGGCAGCGGCAGCGCGAGTTCGACATCTAGCCGGGGAGATTCCCACATGGTGCAGCAGACCTCTCCTGCCTCGCCTGCTGCTCCCCTCAGCAGTGTACTTCAGTCAGTCTGCCTGCTCTGCTCACCACTCTTGTCTCTGGTGAACCCTCTCGCCCCCCCCCCACCCCCCCCCGCCACCCGCCGCCTCTGGCCTGTACCCCAGCTTGTATGCATAAATAAATAAATCTTTAAAAAAAAACACAAAGGAGAGGGAAATGGCACAGTGAGAGAGCCCTGGATCAGTAGCTAAGCTCATGAAGGCCCCACACTTTCTGAAGTTCTTGACCAGAACAGTTTGAACTAGATGATCTGGGTTTCTTTCATGCCCTAATACCTAGGAGTCTGCTTCAACACAATTAAAATTGCCCCAGCCCCAGCTGGAAGATGCAGCATTCTTAAACAATTTCTCTTTTCATTCAAATTTTATAGGTCATTTTTTATAGGTCAAGCTAAACAGTAATTTAAATATGACTTAGTTTAGGATTTTGTATCAATCATGAAATAGGTGACAATGCAGAAGAAGATGAAGAGAGAAATTTCAACCACAAAAAAAAATTTTATAGCATGTAGACTTTCTTCTTATTTTCTGTTATTTTATTTCTGAAGTCATTCTGCTTCTTATACCATGAGTTAAATAGTTCTCTGGAAGCAAGACCTTTGCAGAGAAATAGTCATTAGTCATTTTTTTTTCCCTTGACTGAAGTTTTTATGATGAAATATATCATTCCAATGAAAGTTGGAATAAAGTGTTTATATTATTATTATTATTATTATTGTTATAAATACTCATGATCTGCCACTGAAGTCAAGAGAAATAATGTACCTGAGGCTTTAGAAATTCCCTAGTTGTGCTTCTACAATGATACCCAGAATGAAAGTGGGGTCTTCGAAGAAGGAGAATGATGGAATTGGACTCTTAGCAGTAAACTTAATGTAATGAAGCACATGTTGATTCTCAGCGAGGCATGCTGAAACCTATTTAATGTTATAATAAAATGCTACTTCAATAAGAACAGAAATAATAATAATAATAATGTTATTATTATTCTTATTCTTGGGCTCTCTCCCCAGTAATATTAACTATATTTGTGTGCATGGGAGAAGAAAATAGGCCTGCTCAGCTTTTCTCATTTTGGGGGATCAGGCTATTTGTAAAACATATGTATTTTTGCCCGATTTCTGGCCAAGCAGAGAGCTTATCCTGCAGGTTTGCTTCAGCAAAGGGAGGCATATGGTTGTCCACCACTGCCAAGGACTGGGTGGGTCATCCCTGATATAGGCAGATATTGGAAAGCCCTGGTGTGTACAAATTAAACTACATTCTTTGGTTCAGTTTTATCAACAATGAAGGTGATATTTTGATGTGAAAATAAAATAAGGTGCAGTCCCCTGTGTTGGTGCTTTTAGAGACTCTAGTGAAATATTGGCACTGCGAAGTCATGAAGATAAATGAAGACCTGGTAAAAATCAGCTTGTGAGATTGCTTGGAAGTGACAGGAATGGGGTATTAGTGAGGGGTAAGAGAAATGAACCAGGCAGCAATTACATGATGAGAATGAACACAGACTTAGGGGCATGCCTCAAAAACCACCACACATTTGAGCTGGGAATCAAACCCTGGGTTGCCTGATTCTAAAGCCCACTCTCAGTGCTGCCTTCCCACACCTGCATGAGAGGAATATAAAAGAATTTTGAGTAGAAGAGTCAAGTCTCTCATCATGTTCTCTCATTTAGGACTGAAGAAGAAGGACAATGTATGTTATGTAAATGACTGGAAATAGTGTCGAGAAAGAAAATAATAAGATACACAAATAACTGATGAAAGGGAAAACAAAAGCAAGAATCAAATTGATTCCCCCCAAAAGTTTGTTTTGTCTAAGGACTAGGGAGATTACTTGCCTGGCTGTACCAGCAAGCACTTGGAACTGAATTCAAGATCCATTGGTGCATCAATTAGCTTTGTGTCTGGGATATATTGCCCTGTGCCCTCTAGATCATGGAGCTGAAGAATCCATGATGAGATGACATTACTGGTCTACTAACAGCAAAGATAAAAGCCAGGTAAGAGTTGGGCACATAAAAAGAGATACCTTGTGTGCAAAGTGAGAGACAACATCTAGAAGCAGAGCCTGGATTTTCAGTGAATTCAAGGTTAAAAGCAAGTAGGGGAAAAGAACAAGGCAAGGCAAGGCAATGCTCTCTTCTGCCTGCTATGAGGAGGCAGCAAAGTAATCAGAAACATGAAAGGAAAGCAATTATATTTATGAAACTTCTTGAGCATCAATTTCTTCCACTCGACGTGGGGGACTGTTTTTTGTGAGCATTCTGTGTTGATCAAGAATGTATTCAGTTTTTGTGAAAGCTAAATTTCATAGATAATGGGGAAAAAATCACTGAAAGATTGTCCCTGCTTATTCTTCTCTCTATCCATTAAAGGAAAATACTGGACAAATCAAAAAAATATCTTCCCTTCTCTGCTTTCCAAGTTGCTAAGTGCTTGACAAGTTTACAATCCCACTTTCTGGACTTAGAATGCCTAGGTGAAATGGGGAGAGAAAGAAGGACGAAGGCAAATAAAATATTGACTTACTTCTTTTCTTATTATTGAATATTCTTTTGACCTGGCACTATTCTGAGATGGTGAAAAGACAGATAAAGCACTATTTACAGGTTTACATTAGGCAAGTCGCTAGAAATTGCCAGCTGTCCCACTGAAGGGTCACTCTTAGGGATTTCCACTTCTAGTCATTTACTCAGCTTCAACTTTGTACTTACATTTCCTTTTTGAAAGAAAAATGTAATCATAATGGCACGAGTATGTCCAATGGTTCATTGGACTTATGACAGCTAAAGGACTAAAGACGAGTTTCAAGAACTTGACTCAGCAATATTATGAATGAGTGACTGCCCAGTCACCAGTGCAGTAATAAAATGAATAGTTAAAACAGAAACAGTCAAAGATACGTTGTATTAGCCAGTACATCATGGGGCACTTACAAACTTTCATTGCGTTAGGGTAAGTGAAGGTGCAATGCAAGCTGTCAATGGCTTACACAGGGACAAATTTTTACTGTTAAAAGAACATAATTGCAACTTTACCTGAGTGAACAAATCAGCAAATATGTGTTGAGTACCTCAATTAGCATATATGTGTCATAAAAATATACGATGCATTAAGTACCTAACCGTGCTCAGTTCTTTATTTCTTTTCATTGTATTATTTTTATGGTGGCAACACTGGTTTACAGCAGTGTATACAATCTAAGGATATAGCTGTGCTCCTCTTCAGAGTTAAGTACTAGACCATACTCACCACCAAAGCACAATTATCCCCCACCATTGCCCACAGACCCCTAGCACCCTGACTTCCCCATCTCCACACTCAACTTCTGGTTACCTCAATTCAGATTTCTGTTTCATTTCCATTTTTTTCTATTTATTTTATTATATTCCTCATATGAGTGAAATCATCTGGTATTTATTTGTCCTCCTCTTTGTGATTTATTTCACTTAGCATAATCTCCTCCAGGTCCATCCATGGCATTATAAATGCCAAGGCTTCATCATTTTTTAATAGATGAGTAATATTTTATTGTGTAAATAGCCACATCTTGATCCACTCATCTGTCACTGGGCACTTAGGCTGTTTCATAAACTGATTATTGTAAATAGAGTTGCAGTGAACATAGGAGTATATATCGTCCTTCAAATCCATGTTTTTGTATTATTCAGATAGACACCTTGGGGTTGCTGGTTCATACGGCAAATATAACTTAAATATTTTAATAAACCTCTGTACTATTTTCTGTAAGGGGCTGGAAAAGTCTGCATTCCTCTAACTCTGTGAGAGGGCGCCTTTCCTCACACCCTTGCCAACACTTGTTATTTCTGGTCTTTCTGATAAGGGCCATTCTCCCAGGTGTGAAGTGGCATCTCATGATGAGTTAGATTTGCATTTCCTGATGATAAGTGATAATGAGCAATTTTTTCTGTTGGCCATCTGTGTGTCTTCTTTGAAGAAGTGTCTGTTTTGCTCTTCGGCCCGTTTTTTAAATTGGGTTATTTGTTTTCTTATTGTTGAGTTGTATGAGTACTTTGTAGCTGCCCTGTGAATGAAGCTACCCCTTTGAAAGACTTGCTAAATGAGCTTGTGAGCAGGTTCAGTAGTTGATTGTGAAAGTCTTGACATGTTACAACTGTGCAATATTTGCACACATCTTGGGTCATAGATCTCTCAGCGATGCCTTTCCACTCCACCCAAAATCACCTTCATCTTGCTACCACATAGCTGTGAGGCCCTTAGCCAACTGGATTTTTCTTTACAGCACTGACCTCTTGTTGAAATACATTATTTTGTGTTTGTTTACTCGTTGCTCATGTCTCCTTCCGTGAAGGATAATCTCTATCAAGCCAAGAACTTTGTCTTCTCTGTTGCGTTCCTAGCAACTCCAGAGGGACTATTAAATATCAAGCACTCAATAAATAAAAGGTAAATGAGTAAGGCTTCTTCTCTAAGTTGCTGAGCAGGGGGAAGAAAGGGCAGATTAGATGGGCAGTGTCTCTCCATTGCCTATTCCAACAAAGGCAAGACCTTAGGAATTTAAGGTCTTTCATTATTTCATTCAACAATAGTAATAATTCACTGATGTATATACACATTGAGTATTATGACATGTGTTTTCGTCTTTCACAAAGATGAGTGGGGAGGAAAGACAAAGTTAGACAAAGTTAAACAAGAACTAAAGATCATCAGAGCTACAGAACTAAGTCAAAGTAGGACCATTTCCTAAGGACCAATTGACCCAGGGAGATTGTGCAGAAGTGAAGAGTTGAGGATCAGTTCTTCTCACTTTCTTTAACTTGTACACCTTCTCCTGGAATTGTACCCTACTTACTTGCTTTTTCCAGAATTGCATTTTTGCTCTGTCTTTTTTGCAAAGTGTGAGCACATGTCAGTAAGAATAGAGGAATTTTCCCATAGAAATTTAGGAAATAGAGGAATTTGACCAAGGTCACCAAACATAGGCCACCTTGTAGACCCAATCACAAGGCTGTTAATCATAAATAAAACCTAGATGAAACCAGAATCATGCACACGACAAATCTCCATGTTCCCTGAGGGTATGTTTTTCACGGGGCTCCCTTCCTGCTTCCCACCTCTTCCCCCTCCATCCAAGATAACGACCAGAAATGCCAGCACCACACCAGGAACAAGCATATTCCTGACATCTTCCTCCCCCCACTACCTCACTGTCCTCACAGAGAAATGCTCATTTCACTGTCTCCTTTTCTCACCACAAGGAAATGAATACTTGTCCTTTGTGCAGTCCATCTTGACAATGACTTTTATTTGCCCCAGACACCCACCAAGAGAACAGACCCATTGAGTCTGGCTACAAACGCGCTGCTTTGATATCCCTATCAGCTACCACAACTTCTCTATTTCCCTTTTTGAAAACACATAGAGTCTCCACCTCACAAATTTGACATCCACTACTCATTCATCTCCCTTTAAATGTTCACCTAATGACTTCATCCTTAATCTAACTTAGTGTATTCACTTAAAGGGTGTTCACTCTGACTAGTACATTCAGGCTCTGGACTTTGAAAGAAAGTTGAACTGGCTTCAGAAGACAGACATGCCACCAATGGTAACACAGGGCAGCATTAAGAATTACAAGCACTACGGGAAAGAGAAAAGGGAATGACCTATTTTCCAAAGAAGCAACATTGGAATTAGGAGTTGAAGGATGAATACTTTGACCTGGCTAAGTAGAGAGATAAGAGCAGAAGGAACAATCAGGAACAGAAGGGTGAGAATTTGTTGCTAAGGTGAGTAGTTCCCTCAAGCTGATTTGCAACATAGGGAGGTAGGCGATTGAATTAGAGGCATATTTTGGATTTCGGTTGAGAAGACCTTTGGCTGTCTTGCTAAGGAGTCTAAACTATAAGCACATGGGGGATATATTTAAGAGAGAAAATCATATAATCAATTCCGTTTTTGAACAAATGACGCTGCAGGAGAGCAGGGGGCAGGAGGTAACTTTTACATTTTTAAATGATTGTCCAAAGTGTTCTGATGTAAAAATCAAAATGCTTCTTAAGGAGTGGGATTTTGGATGACAATAATCTTTAGGTTGGTTTCCTTAATCTCTTTTAAGACCAGCATTATTTTATTTTGTTATCATTTTAGGGATTGTTTTAACACTTGTAAAACAAATGTTAAAATATTTGCCAGTTATGTTCAACATTGCATTTTATGCTTGCAGGGCTATAAATTCCTGGAATTATTATAGTAAAAAGGGCACAAGAGTATAAAAGAAGGAAGGAAAGAACACAGTACTTTTGAAAGCTTCCTACATCCCAAGTATTAAAAAAAAAAGTTTACTTTTTAAAGACTTTATGAAGATGTCATTATTATTTCCATGTTCTGGAAATTGTAACATAAATTTCAAGGAAATCACTCAGCTATTAGATAAGTGACAGAGATGGGGTGCTAGTCCATGTTTAGACAACTCCAAATACCTCTTTATTTCCATTATGCCATTTTCCATCAAATAAGCCTGAATTGAAAGCCTACTTCGTGCCCTTCATGGAACTTTGAGAATAAACCATAAGTGAGCTTGTTACAGGGCAACCCCAGTGTGAACTGGGTTGGCCTGACTGTGGTCCTCACCCGCGTGCTTAAAGAGGACTCATTATGAGACTCAACTCCAGGCACACACAGAAAGGGTAATAAAGAGTTTATTTTTTAAAAAAGAAGGGAAATGAAGAAGTGAATAACTCAGGGAGAAAGAGCGAGAGATAAATTGGGGAATGCGTCCTACCAGTTCCACTGAGCCGGAACCCCAACAGCATGCTGAAAGCCGGTGAAAAACCAAGGACCCCAAGGCCCACATGTCAGGTTATAGACCAAGCCTGGCTACTTAATTCCACCCTCAGTTCCCAGCATCCTCCCTTTGGTGGTGATGACATTGTGGGATTTGTAGTCCTTGGTGCCTTGGATCTCTTGGGGTGGGGGTGGGGTCCATAAAACCTACTTGTGGAGTTTGTTTAGGACATCCTTTCCCCATAACAAGCTGATTATTTATTTTCAGCACCTCCTCACTCCTTATAAAAATTCATTCTCCACTTTTCCAACCATACTCTGCCTCACTAAGCCGAAATTTACAGTCTATAGTACCTAGTTTCCTTCACTTTCTCTTGCTGATGCAGTTTTGAGAGGCGTTTGGAGGAATTTGGAGGGCAAGAAATGTATGGCTCATGCCTACTTCCGCTCTGCTTGGTAGCGGTTATTCTGTCTGTGCTCCTCTTCAGCCACACCTCCTGGCAGGCAGCCCTATTGCCAAGCTCATCCCACCTCCACTCCCTTCTCATGCTTCTTCCATTGTAGAGGTGCTATAAGCTCCCCACTATTGTCAGTCCTAAGGTGTTGCCCAGTCTCTTTGGGTTCCTTTAACTTTGCTCATAACTTAGCAAACTGTTAACTCTCCCCAGCTAAACCCTTACACTGTTACATGACTTTTAGGGTCCTAATCACTCCTGTAACCCCCAGGAGACTGTGAGCTGCTTGAAAACAGAGGCCATGATTCTGTTTATTGGTCCATTCACAAAACTACCTACTTCTTAAAAGGACTATAGTTGCATAGATTCTGACAACCTGATAAAAATGTGTATTATTTAAATTTTCAAGTTACGCTATAAACTATTTGCCTACTTTGCTTCCATCCAATTTATTGTGTATACAGCTGTACTTATGCCCAGATTTATTTTTGCAATATTTTCTATTTACAAACTACTTAAAACCCCAGTGTATAGTAAAAGTCTGCTTTTAGTAAAATTCTGCATATTTGGTGTGGTCAGGAAATGGGATATTCTAATTAAATTAATGTAAAGACCCTAGTGTAATAGAAAACTTACACATTACTTCAGTTTGGGACACCTTATTCCAGTAATGGTTGAGGCATGTCATTTAAACTTTCAGAACCTCACTTTTTGCGTTTATAGAGATGACATTGTGATGATTAGTAACACGTAATCATTTCCATTTATTCTTGGGAAAATGGAAAGGTGGTTCTTCCCCATCAAGGACTTCAGGTAATTTCCCCACGAGCCTCAGGCTTACAAATAGAGCAAGTTTCCTTGAGCCAACTTACCTCCCACCACAAATGTGTGTTCTCAAGTATTTGTCAGCTTCAGCTCTCCAAGATGAGAAGTCCCAACCATATGTTCTGAGCCTTTAGGCCTTGACTGAGCAGGGCAAACAGATGGGCCAGTGGAAAGGTGCCAAGATGCTGGCAAAACCAGCTTCTAGAACTTGGGAGCTCTCTTTGAAAAATGAGAATTTTCTGGATCATAGTAACAGTGATGGCAGTAAGAATGGTGTTGAGGAGAACCAGCCTTGTTAAAAGTTGGCTTTCACCCACATACATGTTGTGCAAAAGCCTGCCTCCTACAAAACAGTCTTAAAGCCCAAATTATCATGGAAAAGAGCTGTGAGTATTTGAGATTATAAGCATTTGTGGCAGTAGACAAAAGCTTGCCAAATCTCGTTATTAATGCATGTATGTATTTGTATATAAATTAATTAAAATATCAATTAAAAATTTAACCATCACAAATATATGTATTTATTTAAATATATGCATTTATTTTTATATTTATACCTATTTATATGTATAATTGACTATACATGTATTTATTTATAAAATTAAATTTTATGGAGTAGTCCAATATAAAATAATCTCTGTTATTATCTTGACTTTGAAGGATTGGTAAAGGATATTAATGTAGAAATTTTTACTTCTGAGTCATTATCAAATGGATAAAATCTAGAAAGATATGATGATAAGTTCATTATAATAATAATGATGATGATGATGATAACAGCTAATGTCTATGAATCATTTATAGCGTTTCCAGTAAGATTCTAAACTATGGGTGGGTAGTCTACAGTCATAGCCCAAATCTAGCTCTTTCCTAAAGAAAATGTTTCTGGAACACAGTTGCACACATCTGCTTGCATATTGGCTATGACTGCTTACCCTGCTACAAGAGCAGGCACTGGGTAGTGTGACAGAGGTGTGTGGTCTGCAGGGCCAAAAATATTCCCTCTCTGGCTTTTCCTGAGAAAGTTGGCTGACCTCAAAGCATCTCACATATTTTAACTTGTTTACTTCTTCCATCAAAGTAAGATGTAATTTTTTGTCTGCATGTCATAGATGAAAATTCTCAACTGAGAAACAGGGGGTTTATTAATTAACCGTAAATATCCCAGCTCATGTGGGTGAGCGTCTGAGAGACTGAAACTAGCTTCTCTGTGGCCCTGCCCTTGCTTCAGGCTTACTTGACCTGCCTTAATATACCCAATCTAGGAATTAGTGAGGAATTGGAAATGGTTCTTTATTCTATTCCACCCAGCCCTCCAGATCCTAGGGAGGCACAGAGAGCTGTTAGCTTCAGCTCACAAGTCCCCAGTTCCACCCATCTCTGAGTCCCTTCTACCCTGGGCTCCCTTGTATTCCCCTGAGTCCTAAACTCTTCTTCTCAGATCCTTCCCTGTTCCCAGAGGCTCCGCCACCTTGCCTGTCTTTCTGGTCTCAAGAGTCTTGCATTTCATTAGATTTTTACTTTCTTTATTGGTTTCTCCTTTTTTAGTCTCATTTCCAGCAGTGAATATATATGTATATTTTTTTACATCAGAGTATCCCTTTTAGGGATATTTTCCTGTAAGGAAAAAAATTCTTACTTTATATTACAGATTATAGCAGACAGTTTTTTTTGACCAGCTAACACCTATTGCTCATTACTTTCTCTTTGACCTCATCTTTTATGGTGGTTAGAAGAGCTAAATACTTGCTTTCCCAGACTTCTTTGTATATAGAGTGGTCACATCTGTATCACACTGCTGTATTGTGGCTGAAATTGTTCCCTCCCACCTCTTCCTGCCTTGAATAAAGATGTGATGTCTGGAGCTATGGCAGCCATATTGCAACAGTGAGTTCCAAAAAGCATATGAATAAGAATCAAATACTCAGGCCATAGGACAGAAAAGATAAAAATAACTTAAGTCTTTGGTGCGATTTAGCCACTACAGAAACCTACTTTTCTACTTTCAGATTGTTTGCAGTACTGAGAAAATAGTAGCATCATTTAAGACACTGTAAGTTGGATTTTTTAGTCAAAACCTTTCCTTATAGGCTACAAAAGGGGGAAGGCAGGGATAGAATAAAGAGGGTGGGGCCCAATGGACTACTGTGGAGTATTTTAGGTGCTTTAGTGGTGGGTGTGGTATGGTGATATACATCTGAAGAGGTGTCAACCAGTACTCTTAAATCATATACAGTGTTATAAATCAACATTAGCTCAATAATAATATTTTTAAAATACAACTAAAAATAAAAACAGACAAAAGGCCAAAAAAAATTTTAATATTCCTTACAGGTATACAAAAACTGTGTGATGATATCTTAATGGTGTTATTATTAAAAGTTAGAAAATAACCAATACCCAACAATGAAAAATTAGTATTTATAATTGTGGAACCAAAAATCAGATTTTAAAAGTAAAATCTTAGAAGACTATAAATCACCTAAATCAGTATTTTAGTATATTATTAAGTTTGAAAATAGCAAGTTAATCATTTTTTAATAATCTCAGGTTTGTTAAAAATACATGCATAATAAAAATTATCCATTATACACTCTATCTTCATTTCCGGATAGTTGAACCACAGTGATCTTTATTTTATTCATTTATGTATTTCCATACTTTACAAATGCCCTTCACTGCACATACATTATTTTTCAACCAAAAAGAATATTATTGTTTTTTTCAAATAAAAATTACAGAAAACCGATTATCTTGAATGTGGACAAGTTTGTCATGTGGTGAAGTATCAGGCAAATGAAATGGTAGTAGGGAAAAAATGTAAATCATATTAAAATATCCTGCTTTTCATTTGACTTGAATTCATGCCAACATTGATTAAAACAGTCAGCCAATGATACTTCAGAGAAGTAATGGGGTGTTAGATCTGCAAAGAATGATAGATGCTTCCATTTGCTGTTGAATTAAAAGTGAGTTAAAATCCATTAACAGTGAAATGAAACCTTAGTATGCTTTTTGTCTCCTTCATGATCCCCTATGAATGGTTTAGAGAATGGGCAGAAATCCCAGATAAATGCATTGTTTTCATTTTCTCTTTGATCAAAGTCTTTCTTTATGGCTTCCAACTTGAAACGAGAATCAATGGGATCGACAACCCATACACCTTATTTCAGGACCCAAAGTGCTTTCTAGAGACAAATCATAACCTCAGTCTCAAAGCAATAGTGAGAGTAGAGGTTTTAATGTCAAAATGTCAGATTTTGTTTGACTATGCTTCTTAGCTGTGTGTGAACAGGGCCAAAATTTTGCACCTCTGAATTCCAGTTTCTTCATCTGTGAAATGGGTTTGCTCCCTCAGTGTTTCTGAGAGAGTAGTGATGGAAGAATGTCCACATGTGATATATGTTATGATGTCAAAAGTCACGGAATCCAATGTATTAGTGACTTCTACAGAATTGAAACACTGCACTTGAGACTTTAATACAAAAGTCACTGAAAGGGAGAGGGGTGGTATTTTGAAAAATATAATCCCTATAGGACAAATTCTGTGAGTCAAGTTAGTAGAAATGCCCTAGATGTTACTGGATGAAGGGATATTATAGTTAACTTCAATCACAAAGGTCCCAAGGAACTGGTTCCCTCCAGATGATTTTGTAGTCTGAAAAAGGATCTGTATCCTAAGTGGTTTTCACTGGTATCCAGAGATAGTCCCCTCAGTTATAACCTGTACTTCCTCTTTACTCAAAGGTACATAGGCTATATTTCATTCAAATTTGTTTCTATATAAATTTATTTACGGAAGGGCCTCAATAACATTGTTTTACTCATTATCATTTTATAATAACATTGATAGGAAAAAATACACATTTTTAGGGCCTCCCTGATGGCTCAGGGGTTAAATCTCAGCACTGTGAAGCTACCAGCAACCACTGTAGCATGAGTTCGATCCCCAGCCAGGGAGCTGACCCACATGGCACAACAGACTTCTCCTGTCTCCCTCGCTGCTCCCCTCAGCAGTGTATTTCAGTCAGTCTGCCTGTTCTGCTCCCCACTCTGTCTCTGGTGAATCCTCTCAACAGCCCACCTCCCACACACACCAGCTCTTGCATGCATAAATAAATAAATCTTTTTAAAAATACACATATTTAGAGGACCTAATTTGGTTATATGTTGTTTAATTTAAAGTCAGATCCCAGGAATCTATGTTAAGTGAAGATTTACTGTATACAGAAAGCATCACTCGACAGATGCACATCTCAAATGCATCTGTCAGATAGTGGCTGGTGTTTGCTACTGAATAGTATTTTCACAATGAGAAGAAAAAAATTTTACAAAGGTATTTCCTGGATGGTAAAAAGAAAATAAGAACTTCTGTTTTTTGCTTTTTACTTTTGCTTTTATCGTGTGATTGTTCTCAAAATCTATGTTTCTGTTCTGCACAGGGTAGTGGGGTCTTTTCCCACATTTTCTGAGATAGTATAGCAGGCATTGAGCACTCCTGCCCCCCTGACACACACTTCTTTTATAGCATTTGCTAGATACATCAGGTATTTTCCTTCCTTGTAGAAGAAAAATATGTAACAGAAGAAACTGACCATCTTTGAAAATGTGCCTTGGACCAGGCATGGGTGTCTGAGATCCTACTCACTAAAGTAGAGTGGGAACATTATTGGTAGTTGAAATATAGATATTAATAAAAATATTAGCAAATGTCTATTGGAAAGGCTGAATAGATGCCAATCTATTTGTTTATAGCATATGCATTAACTAATTTGGTCTTTTTTTTTTAAAGATTTATTTTTTATTTATACATACAAGCTGGGGTACAGGCCAGAGGCGCGGGGCAGCAAGAGGGTTCACCAGAGACAGAGTGGGGAGCAGAACAGGCAGATCAGAAATACACTGCTGAGGGGAGCAGCGGGCGAGGCAGGAGAGGTCTGCCACGCCATGTGGGATTCTCCCTGGCCGGGCGTCGAACTCGCGTCGCCGCTGCCGACAGCTCCACAGTGCAGCTCTTAACCGCTGCGCCACCGGGGAGGCCCAACTAATTTGATCTTTATAGTAGGAGAAGCCCAGGAAGTTAGTACAATGGAAAAAAGTGGCTCTGTATACAGGTTCAATAATTTGCCTAAGGTAGCATCAGGTATGTGGTTGACACAGAACTCAGCCAAAGTGTCTTGGCTACAGAGTCCATACTCAATATACACTGGGTAGTGCATTAGAGATATCGATTGGAATTGAACTGGAATGGACAATTGCAGTGGGAAGCAGACAATGCTTCCTCCCACACAGATGATTTTCTTCTACCCAGGGAGGTTAAAGCACAAAGGAGATGGCTCATGTATCCAATTGTGCATTGACTCTGTCTCATCATCATCAGGACAAAATGTTAAGCGATGGTCTAACTGTGCACATAAACGCTCATGGAATGAGTCAGGGTGTCATGAACCTCATCCAGTTGGCATTCCCAGTATATTTCCAGATCTCTAAGGAACTTAATGATTAGAAGCTACGATAGACCTTTGTTGTTTTTGCTACACGCTATTCATTACATTTTCTTTTGGAAATAGAAAATTATTTCCACTTGGGAAATTACTTCTTCAGTTCTCACAGACTGGTTTACCAATTAACCAAGTATTCTACCCAAAAGACTAGGCACATGATTCAAAAAACAAGTCCATAAGATGCTCCCTTTCTGGAATTTGAATTGGGAGTTAGGATAATGGAAATACTGAAACAGATGGAGTTTGCATTCATTCCAGAAATGGTATCTGACGTCTGCAGTACTTCCTGAATCCCATTCCAAATCAATTCTTCAGCCTTTCATCACTCCTATGTATCTGTTTTCCTGAGTCAGCCTTCAATTAAGTTCTCTTTTGGGCTACAAAGTCTAGAGCCAATTTCTGTGTCTGTCATCCTAACATCCCAGTCATCAGATAAGCCATTGAGTCAAAAATTGTGCAGAAAACACAAGTCATACACTCAGTATTTCAAATATTCCAACTTTCATTTTATTCAAGAAATGCTTATATAGTTTTCTTATGTATCAAAGTTCTACCTAAAAACTTTATACATGTGATTATGCTCAATATCCATAGCACTGGAGCAACTTACTACTCCATTCAGCTACTCTTTCACTATTATGTAAAAGCTTATGTTGCTATACAGTCATATTCTATACTTAGCTAAAATCTGCTTCTTTATTATATCAACCTTTCTGGCCCTTGCCCTGATGTCTACCATATAGAATAACACTAAATATTCTCTCCTTTGAATTCCTTGTCTAATGTTTAACCAGGTATAGATTTAGATATATGGGGTAAACTCACAAAAACTGTTACGTAATTCCTACAACTCTAACTTGAGTGTCATCTGAGTTAAAAGACATTCCCTCATGCTACCTTTGTCTAGCATGCAATGATTGAAAATGTTGCATTACGAATTCATTAAATCCTGGTACCACAAAAACAATAGAGAAATTCCATTTTACCCAAATCCTATCACTGTAAATGAAAAAAGAGAGTCTCTTCATATAATGTCACCAGTTACCCACATCCATACATTAACTTCACTCATGCATTTATTCATTCAACAAATATATGTGCCAGGTGCAAGACAAAGTACTGGGTGCTTTGGGTTATATAACAATATATCAGACATGGGGACCTAACATCTAGGTTAAAAAATTAAAAAAGCAAATGTCCACTTAGTGTATATGGAATCAGTTCCCAGACAGTTGATTTTTGTTGTTATTTGATATGTTGTTTGTTGCATCATTTCAGCTACTTGATGTTATGTAGACATAACTAATACAGTTACAATTCCTGGAAGAATTGTAGGTAATACCTAGGTAGGTAATACCTATTAATACCTATTAATTGTAGGTAATACCTATTAATTATAGGTTAATACCCAAGGAAGATGGATTATATACCAGCTATTAAAAATATAAGAGGCTATCTCTTTGTTCTCAAAAGATTTCCTATGATCATTCAATAAGAATCACTTGTTCTTCCCCAGAATCAGTTTTAATCTTTGTCTGTGATCTAAAATTAACTTTGAGAATACAGGTGAAACACTTCTATAGAAACCTCAAAGCATAGCAAAAAAAAAAAAAAAACTATTGAAGGGGTGGAAGAAAGAAGAGGAGGGAGAATTTTAATTGTGTATATCAATATTGTGAGAAATATTCCATGTTTTATGCCTAATCATTACTCACCTACCATTAAGATAGCTGATGACGGCAGATTCTTTAAAATCCACTGGCATTAAGATGGCAATACTGATTGTGAGAGATACTTGAGGAAATAGCACATCTCTTTTTCAATTTCGGGATAGCCTGTATAATATGTGGTGGCAGACAACTTGTCAGGCCAAGGTACATGATGTAAGAGCATGTCCCTACTTTCCTAACCTCTAGACCATTTTAAAGAGAAACCATCAGCTCTCATCCAGAGCTGATATGCTAGGGTAAGCTTCCCATCACTGCTTTCTAAGCACCATTTACTTTTCTTTCCTCAACTAAATGATGAGTCAGTTACAGTTACTCTTTTCCCCAGCAGAGGATACTATCCCTCGTCTTACTTGCATCCATGCTTCCGCCATGCCCATATATCAGCCAGACAATACTGATTCCCAAAAATGGGAGGGGAAGAGGTAGAATGCAAGAAGCAGTACAGAAAACGTGTATCCATTGCAAGAAAACAGACAATATACCTGAAACTTATGTAAAATTGAAGAACAGTGATTCTTTTCAAGTATTTGATGACGTTAGCAAACGTTTGGTTCTGAGATTAGGAGTGGGCATTAGAGGTGTGAGGAAGGGTCAAGTGTAGTTTCACTTGTTTGGCTTCCAACCCTTTTCTTTTCAAACACAGACTAATGCCAGACCCCAAAGGAAGCAGAGAGTATCCAGCAATAATATCAGTAAGTGTTTCCCTAACACATTAAAGACCCCAAGATAGGACTTCTTTGTACTGTACTCAGGTGGCCACTCAATAGACATATGACAAAACCCTCAGAGCATTTCTTGAACTTGAGGTAGGTAATATTTGTAGCAATAGAAATTTGACCTCTGAATTAAGGCAGACCTCGCTTTGAATGAAAGCTCCAGGTCTCACATACGGTTCTGTCAACTAGCCTGTCACTCCCTTGTCGCAGCTGGTTTTCCCCATCTAAGAAATAGGATTCTTTTTTTTTTTTAAAGATTTATTTATTTATAAATACAAGCTGGGGTACAGGCCAGAGATGTGGGGCGGCGAGAGGGCTCACCAGAGACAGAGAGGGGAGCAGAACAGGCAGATCAAAATACACTGCTGAGGGGAGCAGCGGGCGAGGCAGGAGAGGTCTGCCGCACCATGTGGGATTCTCCCTGGCTGGGCATCGAACTTGCTGCCGACAGCTCCACAGCGCAGCGCTCAACCGCTGCGCCACCAGGGAGGCCCAGAAATGGGATTCTTTAGTCACAGGTCAGAGATGGCTGAGGATTACCTGTGTGAGGCAGAATGTACTTTTCTTTCTTCTTTGCCCTTTTCTCTTCTTCAACTTTATATGACAATGATTTCACCCCTGGGCTTAGACTCTTTTTAAAAATTAGTTATTCTCCAATTTTTAATTTAGAACCAAAATGCAGACTGATGTGAGGGAAATTAGGTGATTTAGAGTACATTTAGTCCCCACATTATGAATGGGTCATATTCCTGAGGCTCATTTGTATGTAAATCACCTCCACATTCTAAGGACAGAACAGATGCTAACTGTTGGGTACCTTCCAGTTAAAATGGCATCTGGCATTTTAGCCTCTCCTAATGCAGCTTTGTCCACTTTCCAGCTACCAAGGAAGACAGAGAACAAGGCAAAGACTTTACACTCCTGAGGTTAAAATGCAAAGGAAGGAGGGGACCCAATGGACAATGGTGGAGGATTGTTGATGCTTCGGTGGTGGATGCGGTGAGATGACTGACATCTGAAGAGGTGGGAACGTGACCTCTAAATCATATACCGTGTTGTAAAACAATGTTACCTTAGTAAAAAATAATAATTTATTGCTAAAAAATTCAAGTGACTCAAATTTTGGAAGGGCTCTTACTAATTTTAAATTCAAAGGAATACATTGCCATAAAAATTTAAAAAAACTGTTTTCAACAAAAATTCATGCTCAATGTATGTTTCAAAGAAGATTGGTAAGAAATTCTTCCCTCTCAGATTGTCATCCTAATGAAGACACTCAGTTCTCTATCAAAATGAAAACCATGCTATAAAAAAGATCAAATCTTACCATTGTGACAACAAGAATGGACCTAGCGGTATTATGTTAATCAAAGCAAGTTAGACAGAAACAATATGATTTCACTGCTATGTGGAAGAAAAAGAAAAAATGAACAAGACAAAACAAAACAAAAAAAATCTTAGATTGTGAGAACACAATGGTGCTTATCAAAGGGGAAGGGGGTCAATTTTATGGTTGTAAATGGAAATTAAATGTTTGGTGAGATCATAATGTAGTATATGCACATGTCTAAATGCAATCTCATACCTGAAAATGTAGCCAATGTTATAAACCAATATTACTTCAATACAACTTAAATACATAGAAAATTGGGGCTAGACAACTACACTTTTTGTGCATGGACACTGATTTTTCCTCTAAATCAATTATCTTTGTCACCTCTTTTTCGGTATCTTCTACCCTCAAGGAATAAAGAAGAAAATGGGAGTACAGCATGGGAAAGACGTGGAAAGTATGACCCTCAAAGGTAAACAGGGAAAGGAAATGAATAAATATGTAGAAATAGTGCACTTTGGAGCTACAGAACATGCCAGAGAGATAGAAAGATTCCCTGTTTAATAAAATAGAGCCATGTTACATAGATACCTTAAAGAATTCTGATTAGGAAATGGGCTGGAAGTCTTCCCTGTCACCCAGCAGTAGTCTAGAAAGAAGAATCCAGTATTAGACAAATAAATAGAGAGTTAAGGTAAATCCATATTGGCAAGTACACAGCCTGGAGATAACTTCATTCAAAGCTGAGTAGAGAGAATTAAGAAAATATTCATCCTATAAAAATTATAGAAAAGAATGGAAAATGTTACAAATTGTTTTTGAAAATATTTTACAACCCTAAAGAAAATTTTTAAATTGTTTGGCATATTTAATCAAGCCAAGAAAAAAAAGCACCTATCAATTGGGAGCAAAAAACCACAAGTGAAAAGTAGGTTCAAATAAAAGAACAGCAAAATGATACGAAAACAAAGTTGGGTAAGCTAAAAAAAGAAAGTGCTAAGTTTTAATAGCAGAATTACAGACCCTTTTGAAGGCAAATGGAAGGAGAAAAGACAATTTTGAAAATAAAATCAAGAAGGTAGAAGAAAACCTGAGAAAAGGAAGACATGGAAATAAAGAGAAGGGACAAACAAGATGATGATCAAGCAAGACTCAGAGAGAGAAGAAGCTGCCTGTTTTTAGATAAGGGTTGTACCAGAAAAGGAAATTGATACGTCCAACAAAAGCAAGTGCGAAGTATTTAAAAGATCATCCCTGCACTGGTGGTCTAAGGATGCAGAAAAAGAGAGTTCACTCCAAGCTAAGCAAAATCAATCAAGGAGTCATATGTGTAGACACATCATGGCAGAAACAAGTATTTCATGTTCAAAGAAAAAGCATTCTACAAATATCTAAAGAGACCAAAAACTTTCTGCCCACAGGAACAAAAAATAGACTAGCTCATTTTTTATAATAAAATGCTTATTTTATAACAGGAGATGGAGCTATAAAATAAAAGCCCAATGCTGCTAAGGAAATTCAACCATGATTAAAAAGCAGAGGTTCCAGGGACTTAGTGAAATGAAATGCTACACAAAATGGAGTTCATGAATCCAATGCTTATCCTACCCTAAAGGTGAAAACAAATTCTGTTTAGATATTATAATACATGCAAATAATTTGAAAATAGAGCCTATGGTCTCTCATGCTGCTAAGTTGTACCACAGAATTCCTTTTTCTGCCTCAATCATCGCTATTTCCAAGATGACTTAGTTACATCTTTTTATTGAACCCATATATCCTGACGATCTCTGTGCATAAACAGAAAGCACGTGCCTCTCTTAACAGTTCTCTGGTGACTCTTTCACCAAGGAGTTTTAACAAGTTTGAAAGCCATGAATGTCTCCAAGATGTTTATGAAATCTTTCCTGAAGCTCATGATGTTCATAGCAAGCACATGGAATCCTGTCTACTCCTTGTTTTCCACAGCTCCCAGATTAACTGAAGGTACCCTTTTGGGTTCATCATCAAACTATACTGCCTAAATGGATTGTTTGTTTTCTCTGTCTCCTACTTTATGGATGGGCAGTACTTTAACAAAATATGTTATGTAATTGCTCTGAGAATAGATTTTACTCTCCCAGGACTAATGAGAGGGGCGTCGGTCTGTTTAGAGCTTGGCTTCCAGGGTCTTTTCACGCAAATACAGACTATTTTCTTTGGGAGAGAATGCTGTGTGCAGATTAATTCCCTTTTACTTAGTTCTGAGCTGAAGATGGCCTTCCCTTGGATTAATGTACTGCATTAGGAGGAGAAAAGAAATAATTAGCTGCATAGCATATGTCCTTAATGGTTTGATAAAGGACCACAAGGGGCATCCCGAAGAAGATGAGTGTGGAAAGGATTCCTTTTTATTAAACTTAGCAGGGAAGGAGGTTTAAGATATTCATTTCCATAGATAAACAAACAAGCCAAGGATAGGAACATCTGCTGGGAAGCTCTCCTCCAACATGTAGCAGATGTGTTTCAACAACAAAGCATATCCTAGAAGCATTTTAGGATTTAATTATTTAGCTATTTCATTGAGCTGAGGAGCAAGGGGGTGGGGAGGGATTGGGGACACATATTGTAAATTTACTGAGCCTGGAAATTCGATTCCAAATGTAGTTTAATCCTCCACATGCTGAAGTTTCTCTCAGAACATATGCTCACTGCTTTTGGATACACAGAGCCCAACTGCCTTGTCCCATTCCATCCGCATGGGGACCACCACTTCCTATCACCCTCTCCTCTCCACCGTCCGCCCCCCGCCCCGCCATGCTCTCCTCCCTCCCCTGCATTTTTAAAACAACTTTCCATGTTACCTCACTGTCTTCAGTTTACCCTTTCGAAACTATTGTTCCTGGCCCTCTTTTTCTCAGGTGTGAACCTAACCCTGGGATCTGTAAAGCAAAAAGGGACGGATGTGGCATGAGAGATTAAGGAAGGATTAATCCAAAGCAAAAGAAAATTGATCAGGGACAAAAGGAAGGAGTCAAGTAAAATAAGAGCAGCAGAAACTGTCCACAAATTAGCCAAAGGGGTAAGAAGAAAAGAACAGCTGCGAATCATGTGCAAGGGGCGTGGCCAGCTCCCCTACGCAGCGCCTTCTCCCAGAGCCACAGGGGTTCTATGGGAGTATCGTGGAGAAGGCGATTCACATCTGTGTGCAGTTGCTTGAAGGACCCGTCTAGTGGAGAACAAAGCAATCCTACATGGTGCCCAAGAGAAGCTAGAAGAAGCTTCTCCGGATTCCATGTCCTAGTCCTTCACTGACCACAGCGCAAAAGGTCAAGAATCGTAGTGTAGCATGCACGGGACTCCCAGTTCTCCCTCTTGTTTCCCTTTCCAAGCTCCCCTTGTGTAATTTGCACAGTCGCAAATATTTGTATTTCCCCAAATAGGCATCATCTCTGATTTTGCATGTCTTCTCTCTTCATAAGATTCCCCATAATTTCTTGACCAGATAGGAAATTCTGCCAATCCTCTAAAATTTCATTTTGATCTCTTTTCTTCTGGGAGGCCTTCTCTGATCTCCTTCACAAGAAATATTGGCCAGGAATCGTTGCTATAATCAGCTTTCATAAGGCCTGGGACTGATGGTGTTACACAATCACATGTCTTTGAGTACCACTTATAGAGGTGGTTTTTTCAAAGCCATAACAGCTAAGTCAATATGAGCATCAACCATTCATCAGTGTTTGCTATTTGCTAGCAACAGTGCCAGACTCTGTTATTTTACTTGTCCTCACTTATCTAAATGAGAGCAGTATCATTATTGCCATTTTCTACATGAGGAAATTATTACTTTCATCAGTTAATACTTATTGAATGGTTACTGCATGCCAGATCTTGTAGGTACAGAGCAAATGGTGATGAACAAGGTAGATTAGAATACAGATTTCACAGAATTTATATTCTTTGGAGGTGAAGCCATTAGGAGTTTGCCTTGCTCCTGTGTGCTTTCACGTTCAAGGACAAGTCCAGGTCCAAGTGATGTAAAAAAAGTCATGGAAGGCCATGGCTCCACCTTTGTGAGATAGAAGAGCAGGATCTGGTGGTGACCTTGTGTTTTTTGTAGGTCAGCAAGGCCAGAAGTCAGGAAGGAAGTCAGGATGCAAGTAAGAAAAATCAAGGACAGGGGCCTCCCCGGTGGTGCAAAGGGTTAAGTCTCAGCCTATGAAGCTGTCTCAGCCACTGCAGCACAAGTTCCATCCTGCTCCCACATGGAGCAGCAGACCTCTCCTGTCTCGCCCGCTGCTCCCCTCAGCAGTGTATTTAAGTTAATCTGTCTGTTCTGCTCCCCACTCTGTCTCTGGTGAATCCTCTCACCACCCCCATTTCTTACCACCCCCAAGTTTCTGGCTTACACCTCAGCTCTTGTATGCATAAATAAATAAATCTTTAAAAAAAGAAAAGGAAAAGCAAAGACAGGCTGGAGCCTCTGTCCTTCCCACCTCTAACCTGCATGACCTTCAGAGAACAAGGGCTGCTGCTTCACCCCCACCTGGCACATCTCATGCAAAATATGCCAATGGCCAGCCCTAAGCAGCTTCCTGAAAGGGCAGGAATCTGAGACATTCAGGTCCTGCTTAACTAAACTGACAAAGTACAATACCACAACCAAAGGACTTGGTTGGTTAAGACAGATAATAAACAATTAAAAAATAAAGCAAAAACGAAAATATCAGACACCAAGATGTTGATATTTACAGCCGGGATGCGATGCTGTAGAATAGCTGGCGGCCACTGGGGATGGAGGTGGGGAGATTTCTCAAAGGCTAAGTGGAGAGGCAGAGATTCAAACCCAGCCAGCATGATAGTGGAGTGGATCCTTTTATTTTCTTCCCAAAGTATGTGCAAACTTGAATGATGATCATTTCCTGGGGGCGGAGAGTATGTCGCAAAAAATGTTAATTTTCAGGAACCTTCCAAAGGCCACTGAGTCAGGACCTCAAAATCCTGGATCTGTTTTCTTAACAAGTCGGGGAAGGGAAAGATTTAACAGACCAGGTTAGAGAGCACAGTGCTTCATGCGAGTGATGGCATTCTTCAGATGTGCTGCTCACATATTCCTGAAAAGGAAGATCAAATTATCCCTGGGTGAGTTTGAACCACCAACCTTTCAGTTAGCAACTAAATGTGCTAACCAGGTGCACCACAGAGACAACTGTGCAGCATGGTTGTGACTTTAGCTACAGCAGAGGAGTCTGCAATGTGCCATTTTGTCTGGAATAACACATCAGCACTCCAGTGTATGCACACACGCACCATCAACTTTGCTGGTGTGTGTGTGTGTGTGTGTGTGTGTGTGTGTGTGTGTGTGTGTGTGTGTGTGTGTGTGTACGTGTTCAGGAAGCAGACCCAGCAAAGCTTTTTACCTCCTCGAAGGTCCTTTAAAAGCACCGTGTTTAGACATCTCAGCAACAGCTTCATACACCTGGGAGAGACATGTGGATGAAAATGTGCCTCATCTATATGGAAAGGCTTTGGGGCTTTTGAAGCACATTCTGAAAGGGAAGCTTCACCCACAGCAGTAGACATTTGTCAACATTAATGCAAACGCTCACATTCCCCAATGCTGAGGGCTTCCAGGGGGATTAATTGTTTAATATTCACAAAGGACTTTGAAGATGAAAAGATCCACATAAAGACTGAAAATGAACACTCACTTTGTTTGTGCTTCTCATCCTGCAGTCGAATCTGCCGGCCAGCCTGTCTTTGAAGCGGCTCCAAGATTATAATGATGACCACCCTCGGCGTGGGGAGAATAGAGTGAGCAGCGTGCAATAATTTAGCTTCAGTTCTAATTCTAGTAAGCAGAAAAGCAAGGACTTTGGTAACAGAGTCCTACCTTGCTACCACCTCCCAGCTGTGTGACCTTGGGCAAGTTATTTACCCTCTCTGAGATTCTATTTCCAAAATGGAAAAACAGCATAATTTATAGCTACCTGGTTATTGCCAAGGTAGAGGTGTTTTAAAGGACTCAGGGAGTATCTGAAACAGTGCAATTACAACTATTGTTGCTACTGCCAACACTTGGGGAAAATTAATAAATAAATCTCCCAAGATCCGATGCTGTAAAAGCCAGCATTGATCCCAATTAGATTTAAAAAAAAAATACAAGAGAGAAGGAATGAACCAGGCTGACAGGCAAGAAATCTTTTGAATCATTTGTGGGTATGTGTGTGTATCTAATAGTGAACCCTACCATTATTTACCCAAGATTAAATAACTCTGAGTAGCTCTTAATGTCATAATTGCTTTATTTTTCCCCTTCTAGCATCCCAACTAATTTCTTTAATATAGCTCTGTGTTGAATCCCATTCATAGCTGCACTACCATTTTTAAAGTTTATTGCAGTGTTTATCAGCTTTGAGAACATAAGGACTTCCGTGATTCTTTTGATCAGCTGTGTATGAAATGGAAACTCTTGAAAATAGCAATTTGAGCCAAAAGATGCTGTGGGAAGAGACACTGAGTTTTAAGTCTGTCTCCATCTTATTTAGACATTTGGTTTCTTACTTCTTCCAAATTGGAATGAGGTGGGAGTTGGCAGAAACGAATGGGAGAACTATAATATTGACTCTGTTTTGAATTCTAACTGGACTTAATCTAAGTGGCCGATCACTGGTCACCATTGTCCACTACTATTTCCTGCCTCCTTGGGCTTAGGACTGCTCTCTCAGTGATCCAAAGGGATAGTAACCCTAACAGGGGGCCAACCACACCAACTCAGTGAACACAGCAATTACACACATGTGCATATTAAACCATACTGCTAATACCGTAATTTCAGGTATGCACCCCAGACTGCAGGGGCAGTCTATGCCCGGCTACTATGCCACCACAGGTTGGCGCCTCACAAGCCGCAGCAGGAACCTCGCTGGTGCTCACGCAAGCAAGTGAAAAGAGGCAGATTTGTTTAGAGAAAGAAAAAGTTTATTAAGGAGAAAAGGAACAGAAACAAAGTGAGACTCCCAGGCCGGTGGAACCAGGCCAGTGGGCACGAGGGAGCCAGAGTAGAGCCGGGCCTCACAGAATATGTACCTGCTTTCCCTAATTATTGTAAAGCTCCGTCAGTCTCTTCGTGATTGGTTAGTTCTTCATGGTCTCACTCATGCTGCCTTAATGTCTCTGTGCCCAGCCCTGATCTTAGCATCTTTTTTCTTTATCTTCCTTGATCCCAAATGTCCTATTTCCCCTGGGGCTCCTAGTCCTGGGTGTTTGGTTAGCTCCCTTCAGGATGTATTGCAGTTATCACTGGATCTTCCCTTATTCCTCTTGTTGCCCTATCTCAGAATCTTCTTTAACTCTCCAGAGGCCCCTTTCTGCTCTGTCCCTGAAGCTACCTGATCACCCAAACTTGCCATAGGACTCACTGTGTTTCCTCGCTAGCACTGCACTGACAACCGTGGAGCAAGCTGTAGGATGCAGGGTGCTGCCAAAGAACAAGATCCTTTTGCTTCTTTTGATTGAATAATCATACAGTATCAGTATGATGTAAGGAGGAGGGCAAGAAGAAAAGGGAGGGGTGAAACTGGAAAATGTGCTCTGTCATCTATAGTCTCAGGGGTTGCGAGTCTGCCCCCCAGGCACTTCTCATCTGCTTGATGACTCGGTATTGTGATTAAAATCAAGCCCCCAGCCATGGTTTCAATCTTATCAACAAGGCATTCCACTGATCAGCTTCTGGGGTCCCTTGTCATACATCGGTCAACAGCCCCCAAGGCGATCCTAGTCACACCCCCTGAAGCAGACCCTTCCCAGAGTGATTAAGCTTTCTGCTCTTGATTGATTAGAAAGGCACCTTGCAGGGTTGGGCTCCTGTAATTGATTGACTGGGCAGTTCTGACCTTGTATAGGAATGCAGAACCGTAGGTAACAAAAATGGTGGCCAAACAGGCTGTTTAGGATTAGCAGACCCACAGTACTGCTTTGGAGAAAGAAAGGAAAATCTAAGATTCCCCAATAGGTCCACTTTCCCACATTTAAACACTTTGGTCTACAGTGCATCTTATAAGTAAGTCACCTGACGTCTCTGAAATGTACAAATCTGTAACTTAGGATCTTAAAAATTTTGGTACCCAATGTAATGCTAGAAAGTTGGGCATTTTATAACTCTTCAGAATACATTAAGAGAGTCAAGAGCAAGAATAGATGTCAAGAGTTTCTCTCTGGTCTCCCTCGTAAGTGTCACATGGTAGGAGGGAGTGGAATTGGAAGGAGGCTTACAAGTCAGGCTTGACAAGTAGCTTACAAGTCTTTAAGAAAAGTGTCCCTACCTGAAAAAGGTTTAGAAAAAATTATAGGACCACAATAATTAGGTTAGAGGGGGCAGTTCTCATTCAGGAACATATTAATAATAAATAGCTCACTATAAGAACTACCTAAGTGTTTGTGATGCAGATGAAATTTCAATTAGGATGCAGAAGACCTGCGTTTGAGCAGGTCTACCTTTAGCATTAATTAGTTCTGTGATGTTAGGAAATTCAATTAATCCTTGCTGACCTGGTTTTTATTGTTGTTTGTTTGCTTTTTCGGTTTTCCCTTTAAATTGAGACAGCAAAGTTTTAACCAGACAACTTACTAAAATTTGACAGAAATTGCTCTGATTGTGAATATTTTTCTCCAAGGACTAAACTCATGGTGGTCACAACTTAGCTGTTCAGGGTCCTTAATTGGGAGTTCAAAGTAGGCTGTTTCCTCGTGGTCACACGTTGGTGGGAATGGACCAGAGAGAGAGAGCACTGGGACAAAGATTTAACTTAAGTGATCACAGTATTTTAATAGACTTTGCATTGGCTCAGTGACAGTGGATATCTACGAATGTCCAAATAAAGGGTAATACACGTAGTGTCCATGAATACTTAATCTGGAAGTAATCTGTTGCGTAGGAGGAATAAAGACAGTGTCCAACACAGTTGACATCCAGTAATAACGTGGTGAGGTACAGATCACAGCCCACAATTGTAAGGTGGAGATCTTAGAAAAAGTGCAACTGCATTCCAGTGCCTCTAGAGCAAGTTCCTACTAGGAATATGGAAGTGAAGAAGAGGAAATGTTACAGGGCAGGGGAGGAACACCCCAGAACCCCCAAACCTGCCCAATCTAAATAGGTTCTGCCATCCACCGCATCAATACAAAACACAGAAGACCTGAAGTGGAAAAAAACCTTCAATAGAATTAGATAAGACAAAGAATATAGTTTCTAAATCAAGCACCCAATGTTTTCCAACTCCTCATGGGTAAAAGTCCACCCAAATGGGATTGGCCCAAAGCAAGGCCCGAAAACCTGCCTGCCACAAGTCTAAAACACCTTTTGGCAGGGACCCATAGAAAAGGGTCCAGAAACAGCCAGACAATTATGGGAGGTAAAGAGCAAAATCAAAACCAAGATCAGCATTGCCATAGTCAACCTCCCTACGGGTCTCTCGCCCATATCTGTGTCAATCAGTGCAGGCCAGTGCAGCTTCTTTACATGTCTCTCTGCTCCTTGTGTCTCTTCTGGCTCTCCATCCTGCTTGCTTCCTTCCTTCTCCAGTTCCTTGTGTCTTGTTGTCCTCTCTCTTCTTCTCCAGCTTTTTATCTCCTGCTCAGCTCCACCCTCCCTTGGGTGGGGCAGGGAATCTGGAACACACCCTTTCCCTGGGGACCACCCAGTTACAATTACATGCATCATCTTACTTAATCCAACCACCAAAATGGGGTCAAAGAAGGCAATAAGTTGCCCGGATCATACAGTTAATAAATACATGAACCAGGATTCAAACTCCAGCATGCGGTTCCCAAAACTCGACCGGGTTGCTAAGCCATGCTGTTCGCTTCACTGGTGTGGGATACAAATTCAGTCTGAGATTACAAACCAGAGCTCCAGTGTGTATCCTGGAAATAGACATTTAAGAGCATAGTCCTTGACTTGACACTTGACTGTATATAAGCATAACGTTAATATTACAATAATAACAACTGGCGTTAGTTAACATTTGGGTACGTATCGAGTTTGTGTGTTGTGCCTGCATCCATGCATTTAATGCTCCCAGTAAGCGAGAAAGGCATCTATTTCTTTTTCTCTCTGGAAGAGTCTAGCTGCCAGGGCCAACATATTACCCACCTAGGCATTTCTCAGTTCACTGCAAACCCATCAGCCAGGCTTCCTGAATTCATGCAGAAAAGATATTAGCAGCACACAAAAGATTAATGTGGCAAGGAAAAGGCAATGCTAAAAGGAGAACTGCATTACTGCTAATAAACTAGTTTTTCTTTAATGGCAAGGTCTTTGTTTAATGTACAAAATGCAGAGACCCAGAGAGGGCCCTCAATACCAGGGGGATGGTTGGAGTCTCAACCAGGATAATGTAACTTTGAGTATCTTTCCCTAAGAATTGTAGTATTAAAATATCATGTGCCGGGACTGGTTTCTTGTTATTGAGCCTAATATTTAACAAAATCTACTAATCCTACTGGGGTTGCTCCTTGGGGATCAGCTGCTGGGTATTTTTTGAATGTTTGACTTCTGGTTTAGTTTTTCTGTCCATAGCTGTATACCCATTTTTCTCTTTTGCTGATTAAAGACAAAAACCTTAATGTATCAGGATGTAGCAACTATAATGAAGCTATCAACTGACTTGGGAGAAAGAGCATTAAATTTTTCCCATTAAATCAAGAATGAACCAAATAAGAGTTTCCAGGGAGCATAGTTGATGAGGGAGCTGAGTTTTGACTGCAGAAATGGTAATTTTCCTATTAAGACTCTCATTGGATAGTGTGTGTGTGTGTGTGTGTGTGTGTGTGTGTGTGTGTGTGTGTGTGTGTATGTATGTGTAGTACTGGATAGGACAGAAGCTGAGATATAGATGGCGAGATATGTATCATTACTTCATATTTTATTCAGTCTCAGAAAGTTCTTGACAGACACTGTAATTGATCATAACTTTTTTTTTTGGTCCCATGTAGCATCTCAGACTCTTTCTTAATACAGCACTCTAGAAAACCCTACCAATTTGCCTAGCTGGAATTTCAAATGTATCCTATTAGCCTTCCACGGACCTGTTTTCAACTTGAACATTTTCAATGACAGAGAATCTCTTATTTCTGAAGACAGCATGCCACATTTTCAGATTGTTCTAATTGCTTGAATTTCCTTGTATTGAATGAAAATCTACTTTCAATTCACTTCTACCCTTTGGTCCTAATTCTTCTTTCTGGTCCAAATGGAAAAATCAGCGTATAGTACTTAATACCATGGAAATGGCTTTCACACTCCTATCTGCAAATAACCTATTCCATTCAAATTCCTTCATCTTTTATTCAAGAACTAGTCTTTCAAGGCACAATTATCCATTGACCACTGTAGCTGTAAAATAGTGAGAAAGCAAACTGTCCTTATTCTCATATAACTTTCTGCCCAGTGGAAGAGGCAGGATGTGAGATGTGCTAAGATAGAGGAAGCTCCGGACTGCTAACAGCATGAAGGGGGAAAACAAGCAAACAGAAACACTCCGAAATCTAGAACCAGGGTTGTTAGGGAAGGCTTCCAAGGTCAAATGAAGTCTCCTTTGACTCCTACAAGAAAAAGCAGAAATTAGCAGGCAAGGGGCGATAGGTGAGTAAGTGTAAGTTAGATGTAGGAGCGTGATCCAGTCCAGGAAGTAGAATACCTAAGGTTAAAAAGACTCAGGGAGCGCCCCAGGGCAGAGTGTGTATATGCGCATGCATGGGAATGCAAACACATGTCATCTGAAGAATTCATTGCCTACAGGATACAAGAACCAGAGGAGTTCTGAAATCTTATGATATGTTTCTCATGCCATCGCACAGGCTTTGGGATGAATTACCAGGTGCAACATGAGCACGTGTGTGATTAGGGAAGTTCCTTCCTCTCGGGGTGGATAATGCGCTGTGGGGTGGGCTGAGGCAGGAAGTCTGTCAGGAAGCTGTAACTCTGACCACGATAAGGTGGGCAGAATCAGAATTGGAGAGAGGTTTCCACCCCCTGCTCTTGATGGTCACTCTTGCCTCATCAAGTTCAGTTTTTCAAAGTTCCTCTGATGATATAATATTTCAAATTGAATAAAAAATTCCACTTGTGACCTTTCAGAATAAAGATGAATTATCACCTTGCTGGCTCTGGACACTGCAGAAAATGGTCACATTTATTTTTGGTTTCTGTACCACATTGTTATTAATATGATGATTTCAACGGACTAGAACACATCCATTCTTTTTGTGTGCTATAGAGACACATATATTCTGTGTCTGATAATTGTGCTATTTTTTCAGTCCAAGTGCAAAATGTCACAGTGATGCTTGGCATACTACAGGCTGTTTAGACTCTGTGCAGTATTCCAGAATGCTGAGAAGGTTTTAGGTTTTAGTACTGATATCCAGATGGCAATGCAGATTAAAAGGCGACATTCTTTAAAGTCAGACAGACCTTAGTGAAATCCTGGCCTGGGCACCGATTCACTTTTTTGACACTGTCAAGATGACTTTCCTATGCTCAGTTTTTGCTTGTTTGGTGCCTTTGGCTTTTTAAGCAATCAAAATGATTATATTATTACATAATGTATAAAATATGTTGTAAGGATTAGCGATAATACATATAAAATGCTTGCCATGTAGTTATCAAATACTTATTATTAAACTCCAAGCACATACTGTATCTGCCTTTGGAACACTGCATCTGGGACTCTGCAAACTGAGTTTGTCCCTTTCCAGCAAGACTTCCTGTTAAGTTCTGTCCATAGAAGGCACTAAAAAGACCTTGGAAGACTAGAGGAGGAAGCAGATTCTTTCTCCTTTCTGTCTGCTCAGTTACCCTAGCAACCATTCTTAGGTCCAGAAGTGGAAGTGTTGGGGGGAGAGGATGCCCTGAATGAACTCCACAAACACAGGTTTTATGGACCCCACCCCCACCCCAGACCGCAGAGATCCAAGACACCAAGGACTACAAATCCCATAATGCCCTCACCACTGAAGGGAGGATTGCTGGAACAGAGGGTGGAATTAAGCAGCCAGGCGTGGTATATAACCAGATATGTGGGCCTTGGGGGTCTTGGTTTTTCTCTGGCTTTCAGTGTGTTATGGGGGTCCCAGCTCAGCAGAACTGGTAGGACACATTCACCAATTTATCACCCTCTCTTTCTCCTTGAGTTTTTCATTTCTTCATTGCCCCTTCTTTTGTAAATAAACCCTTTACTAACCTTTTTGTGTGTGCCTGCAGTTGAGTCTCATTATCAGTCCCTTTTAAGCATGGGTGAGGATCCATAGTCAGACCAACCCATTTCATATTGGGGTTGCCCTGTAACAGCAGTTGGGTTTGGTAACAACAGTTGTGACCAATCTCTAGTTTTTCCCACACTCTTCGAGCCAACTTCATCATCCACCAGCAAGAAAGTAAAGATGGAAGGTAATTTTCTCAATGCCTAATCCCAGCTTGGGGTCTTTCTTCGAATTCTGGAGACACCAAAGATATAGTTATGTGCTGGTAAAAACTTAACATATTTTTATCCCCCACAATATTGTAAGTATTACTTCCATGCTGAGGTTAGAGACTGGGGTCATGATGAAAATACTCAGGGCACACAAGTCAGACAGTTCTGTAGAAAATGGGGGAGCAAAGGCAGGGTTGACATATGAAAGTCAAGAAGGTGAGTGCCTGGATGGAGTGATAGATTTGGCAGCAAATACAGGACATTGTTAGAGTCAATTGTTAGGACATTGTTAGGGGTAAGATTTTCATCTAGGAAGGGATGGGGGAAAGAAAAACAGTCTAGGCAAGACTCAAAAATAAGAAAAGAAGTAAGAAACATTCGATTTGCACTAGTCTGGAAGACCTGTAGAGGGCGCTCTCAATAATTACCACTCAGCATCCTTCGCCTGCTCTGCCCTTCAATTGCAGGTGGAAGTCTGCTCTACTGACCCTTTTCTTTTCTTTTTTTTTTTTAAAGATTTATTTATTCATGCATACAAGCTGGGGTACAGGCCAGAGGCATGGGGCAGCGAGAGGGTTCCCCAGAGTGAGAGCAGGGAGCACAACAGGCAGATCAGAAATACACTGCTGAGGGGAGCAGCGGGCAAGGCAGGAGAGGTCTGCTGCGCCATGTGGGATTCTCCCCGGCGGGGCATCGAACTCACGACAGCTCCGCAGCGCAGCGCTCAACCACTGTGCTTCAAGGGAGGCCCCTCTACTGCCCCTTTTCATCTAGACAAGCCAGCCTCTCTCTTCTCTGGATTTGCTGTGTACCCCACTGCATGTTTGCATATTCCCAGTTGTGATTCCTCTGCTTTCCTGAAAAAAAAACAAAAATCTGCTGGGAAATTAACTGCCCGTTTATGATTTAGATCAACAATCCAGGGAAATGATTCTCTTTTTATAGGAGAAGAAAAAGACCTGGGAAATTGCAGTGGCTTGCACAAGCTTTCATTTTTGGACAGTGACATATCAACAAATGGTATCCTAGCTCTTTATTTTTGAATCTTTGTTATCTTTGAGCCAAACTGAATGCTGGGAATGGGAACTCACCCATTTTTCTCAAGCCAATGATGTGCATTTAGTAACCACTTTCCTCCCTTGGTTTTCTAGGGAATCCCTTACAAATGCCTGTCAGATTCTGAACCAATTTTACTCTGGTGTTCAGCAATGGGCTTGCTATCGAATATGCATTGAAAATTGTTACTATGACACCAGGGTTTGAGAAAAGAAAAGGCTTTATTGCAAATTGACTGGAAAGGAAGCAAGAGGAAAACCTCATATTTGCCTCCCCAAGGATGGGGCTTTAGGCACTATTTAAAGAGTTGGGGAATAAAGAAACTATTTTAAAGATGTAAGTTGGTAGATTGCTTTTTTGAGGAATCATGATGTGCCTTGAATCTGGGTCCAGAACTACAACAAAACTGAGCACCCCTTGCTTCTGAATGTTGTCTGTTTTATTATGAACTGGGAATTTCAATTCCATTTTCCATGACTATTTTTGGTACAGCTAGTGAGAGGTCACCTTGGGGACAGCAAATGCTCTCCTGCAGCTGCGCTCTGAAACACACTCTGTCAATTTATGAAAACTCTGGTTTCCCCTCACTTAAAGTGGGTATGGGTGTTCTTGTCCCATTGTTTCACTCTTGCAAGCCTGCCCTTCTGTTCTTGCAAGGTAAGCAGAAATATAAACCATTGAGTTGAGAATAGACCACTATGGTTTCAACTCCAGGACACATTCAGTGAGGGTAGAACTCTCTACACAGATCCTGTATTAGTTTCCAAAGGCTGCTGAAACAAAGAGTCACAAACTGTGTAGCTTAAAATAACAGAAATGTATCATCTCACAGTTTTAGCTACTAGAAGCCTGAAATCAAGATGCCAGCAGTGCCATGCTCCCTTTGACTTTGGTTGCTGAGAAGTCCTCCTGTCTCTGCTAGCTTCTTAATGTTGCAAGAAATCCTTGGCTTCTGACTGTATCACTCCAATCTCTCACCTGTCTTCTCTTGGCCTTCTCCCCTATATGTGTTCATTTTTCACATTTCTTTCTTCTTATAAAGTGACAAGGAATTGAGGCCTCCCTGGTGGTGCAGGGGTTAACTCGCAGCACTATGAAGCTATCTGCAGCCACTGCAGCATGAGTTCAATCCCCAGCCAGGGAGCTTCCCACATGGCGCAGCAGACCTCCCCTGTCTCCCGCTTCAGCGATGTGTTTCAGTAGATCTGCCTGTTCTGCTCCCCACTCTGTCTCTGGTGAATCCTCTCACCACCACCCCCACACCCCGTTTGTATGCATAAATAAATAAATCTTTAAAAAAAAAGTGACCAGGAATTTTTTTTTTCTTTAGAACACATCCCAGTTCAACATAAATTAACCTTAATTTGAATAGAGCTGCAAAACCCCTACTTCTAAATAAGGTTACATTCACAAATTCTGGAAAGATGTGAATTTGGGGAAGACGCTATTTAACCCAGTGTAGAACCAAAATAGTGACAAGCCATAGTCTAAAAATCCATAAGGCCAAGGCAGGCTTTAGTGAGTTTTTAATATCAGTGTTCTATTTTTCAAGCCTTATTCTTAAGCCACCCAAGATTTCATTTTAATTATTTTAGAATAAAATACTAAGCTCTAGAGCAAGAGCTGCAGATTTCAAAAATACTGAATTTGAAGTAAAATAAACTTGGGCTTGATTTTCAGTCCTGCTGTCACCCGGATGAAACTTAACTTCTCTACCCAAGTTTCCATTTGAAAACCAGAAATCTCTTTAATTGTGTTAACTACATCACAGATATGTTTGCATCATAAATACAATTGAGTATTCTAGATGGTACACAATTATTGGCATTGAAGGCAGCCATCGATCATTCCTTTCATAAATATCAATCATATAATCAGGATTAAAGGCAAACAGGTCCCTTCATATTCCAATAACTCTTGAAGAAAAATTAGTGTAAATGTTGAGGTCTTATGGGGGCACAATAAATGAATCAACTCTGGCTCAGTGGAAGTGGGGGGACAGAGCCACCATGATTTGACCTTCCCCCTCATCTCTCTAAACATCTTTACAGGCAATTTTTTTCTAAAGCTCTGAGGTTCACCTTAGCACACTTTGAGAATTATTGCATAAAAAAATTGCTGATATTATGATCTCGACTGTTGTTAAAATTTTGATAAAGGTTCTGATGTTACTGTCTGGGGAATACAGAAATTTTCAGGATCACATATATACTCAACTAGTACTGGGCCTTTGTAATAAAGAAACTTTTTCTGCATCTCCATCTTGATCCATTCTTCAATATGTTTCCTTGATGCCAATATTCCACATTTGGATGCAGCAATAAAAAGGATTGTTTTCTTAGCTTCCTTTTTAGATCATTCATGATTAGCATATAGAAATAAAACTTACTTTTTATGTGTTCATTTTGGATTCTGTAACTTTGTTGAATTAATTTTTTAGCTCTAATGGAATTTTATTTTTGTGTTTTCAATTTTGATGACTTTTTTGTCATCTTTCCTAATTTCTCTATCTAGAACCTGAATACTGTGTGGAATAGACCTTACAACTGCAGTATCCTGGTCTTTTTTCTGATGTTTTGGGGAAGGAAGGTTTTCAGACTATTGGAGGTTGGTGGTGAGTATGGTGTTTCTTCTGGGTCTTTCATAAATGCCTTTATCATGCTAAGCATTATCTACTTTCCATTTTTTAGCTTGTTCAGTGTTTTTATCATGAGAGGATATTGTATTTTGTCAAATGCTTTTTCTTCATGAATTGAAATGATTTTTTTTCTCTCCATTCCATTAATGTGGTATATTTCATTGAATGATGTCTTATTGTAATTCTTATAATCCTAAACTAAATCCCATTTGGTTATGATATATAATCCTCTTAATCTACTGCTATATTCAGTGTTCAAGTATTTTGTTGAGGATGTTAAGTCTTTTCTTTTTAATTGAAATGAAACTACTTACAAATGATATTGTAATATAACTAACATTTGTTGAATAACTTTGTGTGAACCAGAAAATTCTAGTCACAACTTCTCTTTTAGAAAAACTGCAATTTCTATCTGAACTTTAAAGTATACCTCTGTATTGTTTTTTGAAATATATTAAAATTTAGATCATTCACACATCCACAATGCAATTCCCTCAAATTAGTCTGAAATCTACAGCCTTCTGTGCCCAGATGAAAGTGATTTCTTTTAAAACAAAAAAAAAGTACTGTTTGCATTTTCATATTAAAATTCCAGCTTTGCCATTTTAAAATCCTAGTGGTTGTCAAGTAAGTACTTTGAGATTGTTTGAGGGTCATTCTCTTGAATTATGACAAAGTGTAATAAGCTTCCTTTCTGGAGTCAGACAGGTCTGGATTTTAATCATGACTCCACTATTTTGTGGGTTCTTCCACAAGTTATTTAACATCTCAGTGCACCTATTTCCTCATTGTTATTCACATTGTAACAATGATATCCACTTAATAGCATTCTCAGAAGCATTAAATGAGAAAATGCAGACAAGCCATTTAGATTCGTGACTGGCACACACTGAATGTTCAATTAATGATGGCTTTTATGATAATTATCCTACTGGATTTCAGACAATCAACTTTCCTAGTTCCACTTAGGTTTAAATCTATTTAGGGAGAATTGGTTTATTTACTGAATTACATGTTTGTAAATTGTACATATCTCTAAGCAAGTATTAAATAATAGGAGAAAAGAGATGAAAGAAGAAAACAACAACACAGGAAATAGTGCTGCTAGTTTCCGCAGAAATTATAGGATGTGACATTAAGCTGTGAAGTTAAAATAGCCCAAATTGTCTTGATTCGTATTAAGAGGAGTGAGATGGGAAGGAGTAGGGGCATCACCAAACAAGGTACTATCTTTATGTTTCCCATGAAACAAAACACACTGCACAGCGTTAATTCTGTGCATCTACAAAATGACACATCACTCTGAATGTGGTCATTGAAGGAGATCTTTGGTGTCTATGATAGGTGTTACTCTGTGGGAAAAAGTTCTATCTCCCTTCCATGGTGCCCTCCCCTGGAGATTTATTCCTTCCAGCCCACTGACATCAGATCTGCCCATGTGTCTGCCCTTAACCAATGAAATGAGAATGGACGTGACCTGTGCTGCTTCTCAGCAGAAATCTGCAAACCACTGACCGTGGCGTCAACTATTTCTCAGTTCTAATGTCCTGGCACACACAGGGGCTACTGACCCAGCTCTCAAAATGAAAACAATAAGGAACAAAGCAGCAGCCAACTTACAATTGGCAGGTAGCCTAAGAAGGAAATAAGGCTTTATGGTAATGTTATTATTGCAAGCTATGCAGATTTGGGGGATAATTGCCACTGCAGTATAACTTTGCCTGAGAAAGAAAAATTGTCCATCTAAAAACAACAAAAGACATATTCACAATAAAAGGACATTTTAGTGAGATGTAAGTACATAGTTTTCTAGGATTAGAATAGATAAATATATACCTTTAAATGTGCTACAAGACGTATTTTGATGTTCTTTTTTAACTACAGAAAACACTATAAAATTCATGTGGAAATGCAAAGGACAGAGAATGCCCTAAACAACCTGAGAAATAAGAACAAAGTGTAAGAATTAGACCCCCAGGTTTCAATGCTTGTCATAAAGCTAGAGTAATCAAGATAATCTGATTTTTTTCTTAAGATTGAAAAATATTTCTGTGGAACAGAGTAGACCATCCAGTATTTCATATATCTAGTCATTTGATTTTTGAAAACAGTGCAAAAGAAACTCAATGGAAGGAAAATAGCTTTATCAACATGTCATCCTGGAGTAATTCTCATATAAAGACATCAACTTCATTTCAGACCTTTTACCATATGGAAAAATAGGTTCTTGTGATCTTTGACCAAAATCTAGGATGTTTCTAGAAGAAAACACAGGAATTTTATGACTCTGGATTGACCAAAGATGTCCTTCATGTAACTTCTAAAGAACAATCTATAAAACATAAAAATCTTTGGATCTCACCAAAAGTTAAGAACGTCTCTTCTACAAATATTGTTAGGAGAATGAAAAGATATTTCATAAACTGAGGGAAAACATTTCCATATTAAATATTAGATAAGGGATTTATATCTGGGATGTACCCACCCCCCCAAAAAAGCTCTCAATCTCAGTAATAAGAAAACACAAAACACCATGGGGAAAAAAATGGATGGAATACGCAAACTGACACTTCACTATGGAAAGAAATAGGAAAAGATTCTCAGCATCATCAGCCAAGAAGGAAATGAAAATGGAAACCATGAGCTTCCATTGGAAACTTTCAGAAGGTCTAAGAAGACATCAAAGGTAGGTGAGGGTTAGGGGCAGCTGCAATTTTCAAACACTGTGAGAATGTAAAACTCTTGGAAGTTTCCAAAAGGCAGAAGTTTCTAAAGAAGTTCAATATATACTTACATATGATCCATGAATCTACCAGGAGAAAGGAAAACAAATGCACATGCCAACACTTGTACACACAGGTTCACTAAAGCTGTGTTTGTAACAGCCATAAAATGGAATACTACTCACTCAGCATAAGGAAGCAATGGACTATCAACGCACACAAAAACGGGGGTGGATATCAAAATAATTAGATGAAGTTAAAAAAGTCAACCAAAAAGGAGTATCAGCTATGAGTTCACATCTGTGAAGAACTGCAAATACAAACTACAGTGACAGAAATCAGATCAGTAGTTGCCTGAGGGTTGGAATGGAGACAGATATTTGGGGACGATTCCAGATTTCGGGGTAATTGCCTACGTTCCTTGTCTTAATTGCAATGGTAGCTTCATGGGTATGCATATTCCAAAATGTATAAAATTATATACTTTTAACATATGCAGCTTATTGTATATCACTCACACCTCAATAAAGTTGTTGAAACATCCTTGATTGCCGCTTAATTTCCAATCGAGATTAAAACCTGAAATATCTTTACCTGAGGCCTAATGAGTCTGTCACAGCCTAACTTCATCTATGGAGATAAGCCCAGGAAGGTGTACATCCTGGGCCTGCCCAGGAGGAGAAAAGTGGCATTTGACTCCCCACCTTGGCCCAGCTCGGGGAGTGGTTTTCTCCATGAAAACAGCTTTAGCATCTTTATGGAAACCACATCAGCCTTTGTGTCTGACGCTGGAGAGCCCATTTCCCTGGCGTTTATTTATGGTGTCCTCCTCTGCGCCTGTGTGGCATTTCCCTTTACTTACAGGAGTCCTAAAGACCTGAAACAGCAGCGAGCTGATTAAAAATTAATAAGCGCCTCAGAGGGACAGTAGCAAGAGGCGGCTGGCTCTGTGATCGGCAATTTTTTGAGGTTCTTTAAATACCCAATTATTTTCAGGACACCTACAGAACAGAAACCACAGGACAAAGGAAATAGGTTTTCAGGCCAGAGGGAATATATTTTTAAGCAACTTTCTTTTCACTTGGAGGAAAGAAGGATTATGTTTACAGAACAGCTCTTCATTAGCCACCCCACACCCCCAAAATCTCCAGTTATTTTTTTTTCTCTTTTATGGTTTCATGTCACCGGCCCAGCAGGAGTGAGAAGAATTTATCTTCGGTATAAGCTTCGTTATTCTACAAGGGCTCTTCACTGGCCCAGGAGGTAGCAATGTTATGTAGAAAAACAAACAAGAATAAAAAAAGGAAGTGAGTGAATTAAAATCGGGATTGGGGATGCTTAATGATATATTACAGCCCAACTCAACCAGGAAGGAAATTTAAACTTGATATGGTAAGAAATTAAAGCACAGGTTCGCATGACTACCTTTGGGGTCGGGAATTGGATGGGAGATACATTCTTAAGGAAGTAACCTTTCTTAGGGAAACTAACCAAGGTACCCAGTCATAAAATGGCCTCTAAATACTGTAGGAACAACTCTAGAGGAAATCTTCTCTCTACCACTCTCATTCTGCCATTTCCTAAAACCTACATTGTGGTTAGTAAAATATTTATGCTTTGTGCTCCAGAAATGTCTTATTTATGACGCCCGAACAGGAAGGATAGTGTCTGATAGCCACATTTTCATTTAGCCACGGGAAGAAACAAATTGCGGTTGAACTACAAACATGGAAACAAATCAGGCAGGGTGTAAATGATTTGTTTAGCCCCAGACCAGGTTGTCAGGAAGCTGTGCTGTAATGTGGCTCTGAGGAAAATCTGTGTTATCATTACCTTCCAACAGGTTGTCGAAAATCAGCAGGCTTAGAGGGAATTTTCAACAAAGGCAGGGAATATAAAACAAAAAGGGTTTTTTAAAATAGAGTGTTAATGGAATGCTGAATTAATGGAATGCACAGCAGAAAAAAATGTAAATTTTAGTACCTCTCCGAGTCAATTGGGCAGTGACTTTTATAGAATGTGTGTTATTTTTCAATCAAATCTAATGTTCCTTTCCACCACTAACTGTTAACTTTAAAAAAGCAGAAAGCTCAGCAGATCTGAATTATGTTTCCAGAATTGTCTAGTAGGTCTACTGGTCTTACCGTAAATCACTTAGCTGTCTGAAACAAGTCCTTTGCAGTCTATTCTGCTGTAAGAATAAAATGATTATGTAAACTGTGTTCCTGCATGCTGCAATTATAAATTGGAGGGTGAGACTGCTTAGAAGAGGAAAGCTAAAGAATAAGGGAAATTAACTACAAAATAATATCCTACTTCACATTTATTGACCATTTATCTAGAACTTTTGTAAGGAAAAATTACTTGGCACTCTGGCTAGCTATGATTCATATGAATCATATTTCTTATTTCTCTGGATATTTTTGCTTTTCCTCGAAACTCATTCTATGTATTTTTTTGTGTTTATTTGCTTTTTTTTTATTGTTTTATACACTTATTTTCTCCTTTCTATAAAAAGGATTTGAGACGATTACCCATACTTACCTCTCCTCATGGGAAAAAACAAACTAAATTTATTAGTTGAAAAGAGATTACCAAAAGATGATAAGGTACCAGTCTCAGAAAACATCAGTGCTTCCCCGTTGCCTGCTGAATAAAGTTAGAATGCTTCCAGTTTTCGCTCAAGGAGCTCTGGTGTGTCCCCAGCACAACAGGAAACACAAGAAGTCTTGGAAGTCTGAAGGGCAATTCAGCTGCTGGCCACTGACATCAGACTTGGCCCTGCACTGAGTCTTTCTGCATGTCGGAAATAGAACATGAGGTCCCTGCAGGGGTGCAGAACACTTCATCCAGGCATTTTCTGATTATGACACCAACTCCGACCTTCCAGCTCCCATCATCCTCTTCACTGATCTTTGTTCACCATATTTGTACATTTCCAGGTTACCGGAGAGCCCTGATTGCCCTTTCTTGAGGTCCCAAGCTTCTGGCTTCCAGGTGTGCGAGAAAAATTTGTGAAATTTACTGCTGAATCGGTCTCATCCTTGGGCTCTCCCACTGTTCTCCCAAGTTGACAAGCCCTGCTTTCTCTCTCTATCCTTCTCCATCTGCTGGAGTCAGACTAGGAGTTTGTCAAAAAGAGAGGCTGCCATGCTGGGTGCGGAGTTGGCTGTTCCCCAGGTGCCCTCTGGCTTAGGAGGGCCATTTGGAAGTCAGTAGGTCTTTAAAGGCTGCCATTGGCTGCTTAGAGGTTTGGGTACTTGTATCCATTCTATTACTCCAAGAAAGGGACCTTACGGCCAACTTGCTGGAATAGCCCGGCATTTAGCAACATGATGTGATGCTTAGGAAAGTATAAAGAAATGTGTGTGTGTGCACATGTGTGCATGTTTGTGTGTGTGTGTGTGTGTGTGTGTGTGTTTTCTGTGACTTCAGTTTGCGCATTACTAATTCCTAACATCAGACCTTCCCATTTTCAGACTTAAGTGTGATAACACATTAGAGACAAATGACAATGTTTGGAGGATTCTGTGTTATTTCTATTTATTACACTCCTGTCAAGCCCCCTGGTGTGACCCAAGTTCTGTCACACTAGCTCTAAACAAGAACAGGCTGGGAATGAAATAAAAGTGGGCTTTCATTTTCAAGGAAAAGTTATAATCATAATATAAATTACCTCAGGGAGTATCCATCAAGTTATTTGTGGCAATAGCTACTACTCTGGAGTCTGAACTGATGTTACTCTGTTATGTGACTCTGGCCCTCTTGGGATCTAGAATATTCGATTTTAAAGAGAATGCTAAGGGCTCAGAAATGCTTCAGACATTCATTTTATGGGAAAAGTGTCCACCAACTTTAGACAGAAGAAATGCAGAAAAAGGTCACTTCTGAGAATAAAGGGATGTCACTGAGGTAGTCTTAGATGGATAAGAATAAAATGAGAATGAGAAAGGATGCTCTGGCCAACATAGAAACCCAAGTTGAGGAGGTGATGAATGAGGACAGTATAAGGGTCGTGGAAGTAGCTGAAAGAGCTGGTCTGAGAGCCAGGAAGGACACACGCTATTTGCTCTATATGCCAGACTCTGGGTTTCATGGTCTCGTTTGGGTCTCAGCATAACCCTACCTACTTGACATTGTTATTCTCTGTGTAACACATCAGGAAAATTCAAGTTGTTAGTAACTTAATAAAGCTTAATTTTCTGCTGGGTAACAGAGCTAGGATTTAAACCACTGGTTGTTACATAGCAAAGACTAAGATATTTTTCCCTGTATTGTTCTATAACTATTTTTATGGAGCCTTGGACTATTCTGAGTCCTGAATGAAAGCAAAGGTCTCTCTTCTCAAACACACACATAACCACAAACATATACACAAATATATACACCCATATTTCATATTCTCGGGACACACTGGCCCCATGTACGTTAAGATCTGTGTGTGTGCCCTCTCCTGTTGAAATCAGAGACAGCATGTTCTGGTGGTTTAGGGGGTGTCTACTAGCAGATGCTTACATGGCTCCCACAAGTGCTACCACATATACATGTGAGACCGTGGAATGTCACCTACCGTCTCTGAGCCTCGTATTCCTCCTTTGTAAAGCAGACATAGTAAGAGAACTAATTCCCTAGGGTTATGGTAGGACTGAAAAAGTCTTACACAGAAAGCTTTTAGATGAATAAGTGCTCAGTATTTCTTAATAAGTGCTTTCCATTATCATTGGTGTTGACTAGCGAGCTCTAGACTAAGGCTTCTTTCAAGGATAACCTTGGGATGATGGATAGAGCAGGAAAAGTCCAAAGCATCAAAAATCTATGTTTTGGGTAATACACCTGCCATCCTTATAGATATTGACTCTTCGAATACAGGGGGTCAGGAGAGACTAAGAAATGACTGCATTTTTTTTTTAATCCAAAAACATTTTCCTGACAACTGTCTCCAGAGATGCTGAGAAGAGCAAGATTAGATATAACATCAGAAACTTATGACTTACGACATCAGGGGAGAAAACATTTCCGAACAACCAGCAATTAATGATGAAAGAGCATTACTGGGAAGCTCCTTTGGGATGGAACAGGAAGCCTGCTGAAGGCACATGATGTTTTTCTCTTTGTGAAAAGAAGGTAGAAGGAAGAAACTGGAGACACTCCAATCAGCTGGTGGGAGACAGAGATCAGCCACCATGCTGTGTGAACGCAGCTCGCCTCTTCATAGGAGTGAGTTATTAAGTGTCCATCATTAGTAATCAATTCAAATAAGGGTAACCATGGTGACAAGAGGAGGAATGTGTAAGTGGGGGGGAAGTCTGGATGTTACCTGCTTCCTGTATTTAAACTGCTTACCCAAAATATACAGAGATGTTCCAACATGAGAAAAATCATTATTTTCAAATTTCTTGGGCATACTGATTGTCTACTACAACCAAGAAATTATTGGAATCATATTTTCCTTAAGAATTGCCTTCATCTATTAATTTATCTATTCCTTCCTGTATCTTTCTCTCTGCTTCCTCGTTTACTTCTTCATGTTCTCAAGTAACTTTAAATATTTATCCTTATTTAAGGTAGTATTCCTGCTGTGTGTAGGAGAATTGGGGGGAGGGGCCAAGGGGTTACTTGATATGGCCAGTTAAGGAAGAGTTATAAGTAATAACTCTTATAACTGCCAAAGTTATAAGTAATTAAGTTCTCTGAGAATTGCCTGATAATGAGACTGGAAAGAGCCTTTAATCCACAGCTTTATAAAGACAACTGAGGAATTTCTTGGAAATGACCTATTAAGAGTTACATACTTACTCATACTGAGTGATTTCTGTGTGTTCCGGAGGACTTATTGCTTAGAACTCTGGCAATATTAAAAGATGTTAAGGCATATTTCTTGCCCTCAAGAGGTTCATATCACCAAAGTACTAGTGCAAGGTAATACAAGGTACTATCACCAAAGTAAACAGACATAGGATAACAGATACAGGATTTCTGTGGATAAATTCAGGACAACTCAGAACTGAAATGATTTCAACAAAAACACTCTTTTTTAAAAATTTTTTTTATTGTTATTTATGTCTTTTACATTTTGTATTCCTCTTGGGTAGCCCACCACCAATTCACCCGTGATCCATCTCCATGGTCCCTTGTGTTCTTTTCTATTCCATTTTGTGCTCTTATCCACCCCCCCCCCCCCATCCCCCCCCCCCACCTCCGCTGAATGTCTCTCTCCTATTTGGTTTCCCTGTAGTCCTGTTATAAGTGAAACCATTCGATATTTTTCTTTTTCTTTCTGGCTTATTTCACTAAGTATGATTCCCTCTAATTCCATCCATGTCGCTGCAAATTGCATGTGTTTATCTTCTTTGAATGCTGAATAGTATTCCATTGTGTATATGTACCATATCTTCTTGATCCAATCATCTATTTTTGGACATCTGGGTTGCTTCCATACCTCTGCTATTGTGAACAGTGCCACAGTGAACATACGGGTGCATGTATCCTTTCGGATTAGTGTTTTTGTGTCCTTTGGGTAAATTCCCAAAAGTGGTATTGCTGGGTCGTATGGGAGCTCCATGTTTAGCAGTTTGAGGAATCGCCATTCCTCAAACTTTCCATTCCTCAGCTTTCCATAGTGGTTGGACCAGTTCACATTCCCACCAGCAGTGTAGAAGAGTTCCTTTTTTTCCACATCCTTTCCAGCATTTGTTGTTGCCTGTATTTTTAATGTGTGCCATCCTCTCAGGTGTGAGGTGGTATCTCATAGTGGTTTTGACTTGCATTTCCTTGATTATAAGTGATGTGATTTCAACAAAACACTCTTTGGAGAACTGTTGGGGAAATGACCAGAGCATCTTCCCAGAGGTCACAACCTTTTACCAGGACATCACAAGCATTTGGAATGCTTCTTGCTGACCACACACACACACACACAGGTGGCATGTTTGGGGGATGAAAGCCAGTGGTTGCTTATGTGATACGCTTCCAAGTCATGCCCTTTTTTTTTCATAAAAGCAAATCATTGAACAACTCAAAATCATTAAAAGCAATGAAAGCATTTAGCAGAAAGACCAATGGAAACAGAAGTTTCAAGGGAGTGGGTGCATTTGGGGAAGTCAGTGAAATTCCTTTAAAAATCCCTTTCCCTATATCACCTCCTTCCAACTTCATTTCCACTCTTCACAGTTGTCTCCAATCATGTGTCTGCGTGAACCCCCAAAGGTCCTTGCTTCCCAGCCTGATGCAGCCTTGTGGCTCTCTCTCCCTAACTGAAGAACAGGAAAGAGACAATGTCAAATACTTATAATTTACATGTCATTCCTTTAATCCCTTCATACTTGGTTGTTGTGTTTTGTTTTTAAGATTTACTTCTTATGCATAGAAGTACAGGGGTGTAGGCCAGAGATGCAGAGGGTGAAAGGATTCACCAGAGACAGAGTGGGGAGCAGAACAGGAGAACTGGCTGAAATACACTGCTGAGGGGAGCAGCAGGTGAGATGGCAAGGTCTGCTGCGCCATGTGGGTCAGCTCCCTGGTCGGGGGATTGAACTCAGGCCACAGTGGCTGATGATAGCTTGATAGTGCTGAGACTTTAACCCCTGCGCCACCAGGGAGGCCCGGTTGTGTGTTTTTTTAACGAGTTTGGGTTGCATGCAGTATCTTCCCGAAGGTGCTAAAGGTCCAGTCTACTTTCTTATTCACTTAAGAAATAGCTGTTCTGAGTCCCAGAGACCTTGATGTATAATAGATTCAAGGAGAGTTGACTAACTTCTTTAATAGCAGCTGAAATGTCCACAGAAAAGAGGAATTTATGCATCTCTCAGTTTGGGTTTCCCTAGTGTTCTGGGAGGGGGAGAAAGTAGAAGGGGAGATTTCACTCATTTTTCTACCCCTCAGGGGCCCTGGAGCTGTGAGTTGAATCTAAAGGGAGGGTGGGTGGTGGAGGGTGAGCGTTTGGGATCAAAGCTATAGAATGGTCTGGACTGAAACAGATTGTCTTAATCATCGCAGCGCTCGCTGTGGCTGCTCACCAGCAGGAAAGGAAGATTCACCGAGCCCGGTCACAGCACCACGCCAAGTTTCTCAGCGGCACACGGGCCGCCCTTGTGGGCCTGGTGAGTGTCCCCCTCTACCATGTGGTCATTCTGTGTGTGCTTCATTGGGCCGGGACTCTCCTGTCTCACAGAAAAGAAAAGGGCTATTTGATTCCTTTTCTTCCAATTGAAATTTGGTGTAATTTTTCAAGTTCAAAAAAACATTCAAGTTCTAAAACCCATTTCAAGTCTTGAAACTTGAAGAATAACTCTTCAAGTTCTAAAAATAAAAGTTCCAACGCTTTTTTCAAGTTCTAAAGCATGGACCTCCCCACACACATACAAAGGGAGATCGAGTGTGAGTGGAAATACTATAAAATCTTAGGTTTTTATAGGATTTGGTATCTTTCAATGTTAACTCTTTCTAACCAGAAGTATGTTCGTACCCTCCATTTTTACAAGCCTTCCTTATCTCTCAACTTGATTTCATTTTTCTCAGCTACATTCTGCACATATGAAGACATTGATTGATTGATTGATTTGACATCGTGTGCTAAGCCCCGTTTTAGACAATGGGGTAGAGCAGTAAAGAAACGATGTGATCCTTGTCCTGGTGAAGCTTTAAGTCCTTTTAGAATAAGACAGAATTGAAGCTGATCCTTGAGCAATAATAACAAACATGAAAATAATTTTTACAGCAACCAGTATTTCTGAATGTCTTTCTATACAGTTTGTTTAGTCTAAGAGTTCACATCCATTACCCATTTAATCTTCACACAAAAACTATAAAATATGTTGTTCTATGGTTATATGGCTGAGATGGTATTCGGAATATTTAACGAGTAGTCCAACTCTCTTAGAGATCAGTCAGAATGAAACAACTGAGACCATTGTGGGGAGAAGCATTTTATTGTACCCATTTTACAGATAGGATGTGGAGAGAGCAACTTTAATGACAAGCATAAGGACACAGGGCCTGGTGTTGACAGAAATGAATTTAAATAGCCTGACTTCACACACTATAAAATTAAAGGGCTTTTTTTCCCCAATTCCAAGATCTCACTGGAGTTGCCGTAAACCTTTGATTTTATGACCTTTGGAATCCCTGCCACTTCCTAGTCTCTCAATGCAGCCCTGACCCACCAGAGCCACTACCAAAGCTATTTTCTTGCTAACAACCCCCTAAGCCTCTGCCAAACAGAATTGCCAACATTTGTTGGACTGAAGGCTAATGTTGTGAGTCACTCTGAGCCAAAGTGATTATTGTAATTACAAGGGATAATAGCAGTTATTAAGAGTGATTTTAGTAAAAGCAAGCTAAAAATTGAGTTTATTTAAATAGTTCAATCAGGAGTGACATCAGAATCCAGATTTGCGGGGAGCACCACTAAGGAGGTCTGCAAAGGAGTTGGGGGGACATTCATGACAAACAGCCCCCAATAGTAAAGTGACAGACAATCCCATAGCCTTATCCCTTTCTCCCCACACAGGTTCTTTCCCAGTGGGGGGATTGGAAACCCACACAAAAATCTGTTGCCTGAGGCAAAATAGAAGGATTCAGATGCAGAAAGCAAAACAGATCATCACGATGAAGTCTCTGGGAAGCAAAAAATCTCATGTAAGCTTCCTTGATTTTGTGTGAAAGAAACGCAAGAAACAAGAAAATGGGGTTCCTTGAGGAGCATTCCTTGGGAACCGTAACTGGCCTCTCTATAGCCACTCCCAAGAGATTGGAGCCAACTATCAACTCTTGGAATAGAGGTGTGTGTGTGTGTGTGTGTGTGTGTGTGTGTGTGTGTGTGTGTGTGTGTGTTTAGTGTAGTGTAGTTCATGGTGTGTGTACCACATGCACATATCTACATGTTGTTTGGTGAGGTTTGTGAAGATGTCTGAGTACCTGTTTTACTTACACACACACACACGGAGTTCATAAAGGCACACATGAAAGAATGCAGAGAGACAGGAGCCAACTCCTGTCCATCCCTGGCAAACTCCACCCTTTGGCTCACATTTGCCCTCGTCATATTTCTCTGTGTCATATCCAAGATCTTCCTGTAATTTCTTTGTCTGCTTTGACATTGGCTATTGAGGCCTCTGACCTCCCTCATTCAACACTTTATCTCCCGCCCAGGCCCCGTCTCCTCCCATTATTCGCTCAGTAAATTTCCTCCAGCCTGCAGCACCTGGCCTTTAACTGACTTCAGGACCCCAGTAACATTCCTTATCTTTAGGCCAACTTGACACTCTCCTCCAGACTTAGAGTTGATTGTTCAAGCCTGGCAGACACACTCATGCACCACAACAAAAGCAGATGTGGACACTTACAATACTGGTGGCATCACCCATACCGCCAATCTTTATTTTTATCATCTTGACTTGACTACACACTTACATGCGTTTGTTTTCAAAATCAAGAAATACCAGCAAATAAAAAACGGATAAAAGCACCTAATAAACATCACCTAGAAATACTGATAACATGAGGTAGTGGGCCTCCTGGTGGCCTAGGGGTTAAGTCTCAGGGTCACCAATGCCAAAGCCGTGACTGCCTTAGTTCCATCCCCGGCCGGGGAGCTGACCCACATGACGTAGCAGACCTCTTCTGTCTTGCCCGCTGCTCCCCTCAGTAGTGTATTTCAGTAGATCTGCCTGTTCTCCTCCCCACTCTGTCTCTGGTAAATCCTCTCACCACCTGCATCTCTGACCTGCACCCCAGTTCTTCATGCAAAAATAAATGTTTAAAAAAAATAGGAGGTAGCACTAGGAATATTTAGGTAGATATAAGAATGAAACCATTACTGTCATACTCTGTATGCTATTAAATATTTTTATTATAAATTATTTTGCATAGTATTTTCATTAAATTATTACTTTTAGTTTTCTTCTGAGTTAGCAAAAGTGAAGGAAATGGCAGTTACACTGAAAGTATTTGTAAACTTCAGAAAAAGTTATTTTCTTCCTTACTAGCCTTCTTGCCAAGTCTTTTGGTTAACAGAATTTCATCAGTTGTTTTTGCTAAGGAGGGCTCATGTTTGAGACAATCTAGCTGCCATACTGTATTTGAGGTAGTGTGTGAGTTTAATTTTCTTTTAGATTTGTGTAAACTTAGCTCCATTGTATTCTGCCACTGTTGGTGCCACAGAGAACTTAAAGGTAAATCTGATTTCCTCCATACACTCTCTCTATGCCTGGGTACCTAGCAGGTCTGTCTCATGTAAGCTATTTTTTTTTTCTGGGATATTCTGCATTATACTGGCAGAATATTCAACTCTTCCTTTATTAGAAGTTCTCTGTTTCAGGAACACAGATTATCTTATGACTTCTTGTCTTTGTCCACCCTATCTATTTTTGAGTCTTTAAGAATTTATCCCTTTCCATAGATAAATTATGTGGTATTACAAAGCTTCCTTTTTACGAATTTCAATTCTCTAAATTATCTCATCTCCTTTTTATCTTCATTTTATGTATTTGTTCCAATATTATATAGTTCTATTGTCTACCTCTTTTTCATATAATTATTTAATCACTTTTGAACTCATAACTATTGAATGTATTTGGAGGAAATGTTCTTCTATTACTTGAGCTATGTTTTTTTTTTTTTTCATACTGGATGCATGTATCTTTTCCAGGCCTTGCTTATTTCTCAGGTTTATTATTTGAGTATGTGTTCCTCTATAGTTATTTTTGCATTGAAGAGCATGTTATTTTGTTGATCATTTTTCTCAAGGCAGTCATGATTGGCTTTTGATTTTCATTGAACTAAGGTATCTGGAATCTATTTGTCTTCTCATAGATATATTCTGAGGCTGGGTCATTTCAATGGAAGGTGGAGAGCAATTCCCACAAGGCTCTGCAGTTTCATCTTTGTTGGAGGGTTGCTTTCTTTATGAGATATTTTAATCCCCTGTATCAGCATGTATATCTTGTAGTTGGTGGTTGCAAGCATCTAAGCCTTTCCATGAGTGAATGTACCCAACTCTCCATGGATTTTTGGAAAAATACTGACAAGCAGCAGTGTGTGTGTGTGTGTGTGTGTGTGTGTAGAGAGAGAGAGAGAGAAATAGAGAGAGGTCGAGAAAGAGAGGGGAGGAGAGAGAGAGAGAGAGAAAGCCTCTTCTGAAATCCTAAAATCTTCAAGAATAAATAAGTTTTAATCCTAGGGATTGGGGAAAAAAACATTGTCTTCTTGGCCTATTAACAACCTCGCATTCGGGGGCACTGATGAGAATTCTTAGAATTGTAGTCATGTTCCTTATTTTCCTGCACACCTCTAAGCACTGGGAGAGGGAGCAGGAACTATCAAAGACATTCAGTGTCTTCTTTGGTGGACACTTCCTCTCTTTGTGGGCCTAACAGTATGTCTGGGTTTTCACTTAGTTACTGATGATGGGTTTTTTGCTGTTACTATTTTGTTGATGTTTGTTGTGTTAGGTAATAGAAGGGAAGATTGACCCAGATTTACTCTGCAAGTTTCAGAGTTAATTTTCATGCTCATTTGCAACAATAATCTCAGTTTTGATTCTTAGCAAAAGTATTTCCCTGCTTCATATACATATATGTACCTGTGTGTGTATATAAGATATCTTTATATATGAGTCTTTTTATATACATCAACAAAGACATCATCATCATCATCATCATAAAAATCACATATATACTTTAAGTCAAATTTGCCTCAAATAACTTTGGGATGTCAGAATATGGAACCATAGAAGGTAAGAGGAAAATCAGATATTATCTAATTAGGTCTCTTCGGTTTGCTATTGAAGAAAATGAACCTAGAAGAATTAAATGGGAATAATACATCGCTGATTATTTCCTAAGTGAGTTCTAACCTATGAATGAAGCTAACTTGGTAAAAAAGAAGAAACTCAACTCTGGACTTAGACAAACATAGGTTTAAATCCCAGCTGTGCCACTTATAATGTGAACTTGAACAAGTTACATCATCTTGTTCTTCTGTTTTTCCCATCTGTGAAACCCTTAGAGAACTCTGGGAAATATTTAGGAATAATCAATGCAAAATGTTTAGTATTATGTCTCTTACATAGCAAGCTCTTAATACATGGTTGTAAGCATTATTATTATTAAGTTTATTTTGTAGAGTTAATTTGTGACTATAGCAGTTAGGTATTACTATAAAAGAAACAACCCAAATTTTCACTGGTCAAAAGGAGAATCATTTACCATCTGTCCCAAATGTGTGAATTATATAGGACTCAAATGATACAGGATGAGCTCAGCTAGGTTCTTCTGCTAGTCTTGGCTGGAATCATTTACCTGTGAAGAGCCTACTGGGGTTTCCTTGATCTTGGCTTGTCTTAGCTGGACTGTTCTGTTCTTGGATGCTTATGTGTTTAGCATGCTGGGGGTTGGGTGATCATGATTGAACCCAAATAAGGGTAATTCTGCTCAATGTGTCTCTTATTCCCTCCAGAAGCCAGGGGCTGTCCAAGCATATCATTTGATGACTACAGCAGAAAAATAAGAGAGTGCTCAAAGGCATGTGAGGCTGAAGACTCTTAAGTTCACCACTAGAACTTCTACCCATTTCTGTGGTCAAAGCCAGTCTCACAGTTTAACTCCAAGTCGAGGGACAAAGGGGCATGAAAACAGGGAGAGAGAAAAAACAAAAATGGGGAAAGAGAAAAAATGCTCTATAACACAATCAATGATAAGACCAACTGATATCTAGAATGCGCAGAGAGAGGAAAGTAAAGCTTGAGGTTTGGAGTCAGGCTTACCAAGATTTAGGACTTAGTTTAACCTCAGTTTATACCTGTGACCTTACATAAAAATCATTTTCTTGCAGTTGACAATAGAGATAATCACTAGCCCTGCCATTTTGTGAGACTCAAATAATTTAGCATATTGTTTGCCATACAATATGTAATAGTTGGTAGCTATGGTCAGTATTACCTCAGACTTTCAGTCCAGGAGCCTCCCCTTCAAGCAGTTTCAGAATATGTCATTATTTTTAAAATCTAAAAACCATTTCTTCCTCCATGCTGAACACATTCTCACTTATCTTTATCTTCAGAGGAAAAAAATAGTGACTAATGTTTACTGTGCGTTTTCTCCTACTAAATGCAAACAAGTAAATTCTGACACCAATGAAATGTTATTTAATGGAAAATTCAATTTGATTTATTTGCTAATTAGTATCAATTAGACTTTGAATGGCATGTTCATATTTGAATGTGACACAGATTTGTAGAAAAGCGTTATTGCCAGGCGAGAGAAACACTGATGAGAAATGTCCTATTTATGAGAATTCATTATGTATTTTGCATAATGTAGAGGTCAAGACAGTAGTGCAGCAAGGGGTAAATAGAAAGATGAGTGGTTGGAAAACAGCAGTAATTGGGGGAGGAAGTTAGCATTCCAAATTATGGATCGACAAGCAGTTTAGCTAAGGTGTCTTCAGGATCCAGCAATTAAGTAGGATTTACCCCGCACTTTGCTTTCAGAAGGAATTCAGTGTAACTCAGTACGATTCCTGAGTGTTTTCCATCCATTCACCATTAGAGACATAAGTCCCCAGAATCCCTGCTCTCAAGTGGAAATGCTGGATCACATTGTAGATCTATGTTTAAATTTTAAGAAACTGCCATGCTGTTTTCCACAGGATCTGGACCAGTTTACATCCCAACCAGCAATATAGGCAGGTTCTTCTTCTCCACACCCTCGCCAATACTTGCTGTTTCTGGACTTTTTGACACGAGCCATTCTCACTGGGGTGAGCTCTGATTTGCATTTTCCTGATGATAAATGATGATGAATATTTTTTCATAAGCTAGTTGGCCCTCTGTACGTGTTAGGTGATCTTCAGCCTTATTCCAGTAGAGTCCTGGTTTCTCAAGGTACAAGCATAGGGTGGTAATCTTTAGGGGGTACTGAGCCATTGGGGAGGTTACTTCCATCCTCTCAAATCTTCACTCAGATTTTAACTTGAAAAAGGGTTTTCTGGATAAAATATACTTTGCAAATCACTTACATAAATCAGCCACTCTATTTGACCAGAGAGAGCACCAAAGTCCAGCCGTGCTCAACACCTTAGTCCTGAGCACAACGCCAGGTTTGGGTCGGAGAGAACACCGAACTCCTGGTGCTGGGCCTCATATTCTTTCTGCAGCTGAACCAAGAGCAAATTAATTAGTGACCCATCTTGGGGGATGAGTCTGTGCTCGTGTTTTAATCGCATCCTATTCATTGTTCTAGAGAGGGTGGGATCCCCATCCTATGATTGTGGGAATGGCTAAACATATAATACTCAGCATTGGACAGGTGAGATAGAGAGAAGGTTATGGGTCACATGACCACAACCCAGGAGAGGTGGACGTCACCCCACTCAAACACATTTCGCATCGCTTTCTCTTTGTGGTCAGACTGTCCAGTTCAGCTTGGCAGACTTGAGAAATGGAGAAACCCGGGCTTTATTGGACTAAGATTGATAACCGTATAACTAGATATTCCTTTGATCCCTGCTTTATGTTCTGTAGATCTAGAATGTGAAGATAAAGCAGTCAGTGGCTCTGGGAGGCAGACTTTGTGGTATCAAGAGGGTGTGTGTGCCCTGGTTCCCACAGGAAAGTGTGACAGGCATGTTTGAACAACCCCACAAATGGCAGGGACAGGAAACCTGCTCCTTGGGGGTGAGCAGGCACCTGCCTTGTCTTTTGATAAGGAGGGCTACTCAGCCAGGGAACCCGACCCACAAGAGCAGGTGGGGAGACACTTGTATTTAGGCCATTTGAACCCCTCCTGATTTTACAGCACAGGACAGTGAGTCTTAAGTCCAGATATTATACCTAAATTGGGACTACAGAGTCAGGTGATTATTGTCCCATTGGAGAGCCCCAGGTACCAAGTCAGGTTGTCTTCCTGTGCTTCCAATATATTGCAAGATTTTCAACTGTTCCACTTCTCTATGACTCAAAGCCCAAGTAAATATGACACTGATGCAGTGGGCGTGTCAGAGAAGCACGCCTGCATGTTGCAAAAGGTTATCAGAGAGATGACAGCAGATCTACTACTCCGAGCATTATGCTAACCACAATGAGAAACTCAGCTGAACTTGACATTCTTGCAGGTGAGAGAAAGCTTACACATGTGAAACCATCATCCAAGATGTGTTTATAATAGAAAAAACTAGAATCCAGTAATGTGTCTTTCTGGTTTGGCCTAATAACAACTGGGTGAATTTGGACATTTAAAATCTCTGAGTCCCACTGACCCAAATAGAATACCCAGAATTAAAGCCGCATATCTATGAACAACTAATCTTTGACAAAGGAGCAAAGAAAATGCAGTGGAACAAGGACAGTCTATTCAATAAATGGTGCTGGGAAAATTGGACAGCCACATGCAAAAAAATGAAGCTAGACTACTACCTCACACCCTGCACAAAAGTCAACTCAAAATGGATAAAAGACCTGGATGTAAGACCTGAAACCATAACATTTATAGAAGAAAATATAGGCAAAACTCTACACGACATACTTCTCAGCAAACTCTTTAAAGACACATCCCCCAAGCGAAGGAATTGAAGGACAAGATAAACAGAAGATAAACAGAAAGACAAGATAAACAGGGATTACATCAAAATAAAAAGCTTCTGTACAGCAAAAGAGACATTAACCAAAACTAACAGACACCCTACCCACACAATACAACCCATAAAGGACTGATAACAAAAATTTACAAGGAACTCACACAGCTCAACAAAAACAAAGCCAATAACCCAGTCAAAAAATGAGCAGAAGAGCTCAAAAGTCACTTCTCCAAAGAAGAAAAGCAAATGGTCAACAGGTACATGAAAAAATGTTCAACATCACTTATAATCAAGGAAATGCAAATCAAAACCACAATGAGATACCACCTCACACCTGTGAGGATGGCACACATTGAAAATACAGGCAACAACAAATGCTGGAAAGGATGTGGAGAAAAAGAAACTCTTCTACACTGCTGGTGGGAATGTGAACTGGTTCAACCACTATGGCGGTTCCTCAAACTGCCTAAAATGGAGCTTCCATATGACCCAGCAATACCACTTTTGGGAATCTACCCAAAGGACACAAAAACACTAATTCAAAAGGATACATGCACCCGTATGTTCATTGCGGCACTGTTCACAATAGCAGAGGTATGGAAGCAACCCAGATGTCCAAAAATAGATGATTGGATCAAGAAGATGTGGTACATATACACAATGGAATATTATTCAGCGTTCAAAGAAGATAAACACATGCAATTTGCAGCGACATGGATGGAATTAGAGGGGATCATACTCAGCAAAATAAGACAGAAAGAAAGAGAAAAATATCGAATGGTTTCACTTATAACAGGACTATAGGGAAACCAAATAGGAGAGAGACACTCGGGGAGGGCGGGGAGGGTAAGGGCACAAAATGGAGTGGAAAAGGACACAAGGGACCAGGGAGATGAATCACAGGTGAATTGGTGGTAGGTTACCCAAGGGGAATACAAAATGTAAAAGATATAAATAACAATAAAAATATATACATTAAATAAAAAAATAAAATAAAATAAAATAAATAAAATATCTGAGTCTTGGTTCCCTTATCAATAGAAGGTGAAGTCAGAGGTATAATGCAAGGTGCCCTGAGGTCCCTAAATAAGCTGCCCAACATTCTTTGAAACAGCATCGTGGTTCTTAAGAATCTCAACATTTACCAAGATATCAAAGTGATCCTGTGTCTCTTGGGAGTACAAATTTTGTTTGATTTTTTCCTCAAACTTGCCTAATTATGAAAATCACCCCTTACATCACTCAAGAAAAAATGTAGATTCCTAGGAAATTCTACCAAGATTCTGAAAAGTAGATCTGAATAGGAACTTGTAAGACATGAATCACAAGGTCAGAATTCAGTCATGTCTCTGCCCTTGATTAAACCCGTGACCTTGAGCAGGTCAGTTGACTTCTCATGTACAGCATGGAGATAAATAGGACTGATCTGAGAATAAACCAAGAACCTCATCCCGAAGCTCCTCATCCAGCCCAGCACATGGTGGTGCTTCCTGAGCCAAACCTGAGCTCTTCATTCTTGGGGCATAGGTGGACACAATGAAGCTCACATTTTCCTGTAGAAGTGACAGGTAACCAGGGGCTGGCTCCTTGCCTCCACACCCCATAAACACCCTGTAGTTTTTCCCTTTATCCTACTTGACTTTTGAATCTCACATTCTCTATTGATAAAGCCAAAGGGAGCTGGATGAGACAGAGTTACAGAGATAGAGATCACCAGCTCTAAGACTCATGGACCTGCTGTGGACTTGTTTTCTCTACTAGAATTCTTATAACTGAAAATATTGTCATCCAAATATTGTCATCCAAAAGCATTGACTTCACCTCTGAGATAAACACCACTCCCATTTTGCCATGTCCAAAGAAAGTCTACAGAAAAAATAGCTAGAATGAGAGAAAGGAAATTTCTGCCTTGTCTTGACATTTCGCATTTTAAAGAGACAGTCTTCCCAAAGCCTCAAGTTAGGCATATGCCATGGGGAGGAGAACAGGCCATCTAATGAGTTCCAGGCACCAATATTCTGTCATTTAATTCTACAGTTACCCATTATTATAGATGAGAAAAATTGAGGCTTTGCAGGACTTAATAAGTAGGTCTGCAACTGTGATTTAATGGACTCAGCTGAAGTACAGAGTTGGGGCTAGAATCCTGGTCTTTCTTATTACCAATCTCTCATTCTTTCCACTATTCCAGGATCAAAGTTGCACCATTATTCTATTTTAAGTGTTCAAACATAACCCAGGCCAGTGTTAAAATTCTGATCTGGAAAATATAGTCCAAAGTCTTATGATGTGAGTGACAGATGATGTTATGCAACAAAGAATTGAGTTTGGAATCCATGCAATAAACCATAAGCGACATCCCTAGCTGTTGAGACCTTGTCAAACATTTTATCCACACAGCTTGCTGTCCAGTGGTTGATGCCAGTGGCATGGGGACTTCATAAGAAGGGAAGAGAAAAGAGTGTGTGGTATAAATAACATGCATGACTAACTGGGTGCTCAATAGCTCATGAAGAACAAGTCTTTGTGATATATGATGCCCCTCATCTGGGACCTCGGGCACTCATAAATGCCATGGAGTGACAAATTACTGTAAAATATCCAAGCCAAGGCATCAAGAAACCAAACTCCTGAGCTTCAGCAGGTGCCAGGTCAAGCTGCAGAATGACAGGGGCAGCTCACTGCCCGCTACGTGAACTCTTCATCACGCTTCATACCCAAGCACCCCCTAAAATAACTTTCCACAGATGCCCATCATTTATTTCATCGCTTGCACATGCTTGCGTACAATTCCCTCTCCTTCCTTCCTCCTCGGCACTGTGGTCAGAGCCTTCTCATGCTTTAAGATTCACTCCAAGCATCACCATTCTCAGTACGCTTTTCCTGCTCCGGTCAGGTTAATGTTCTCGCCTTCCCTAATTTCCTGCTCATCTTTTCTCACTGCACTTACAATCCGCTAATAGCATATGATTACAATTGTCTATATGTTGTTACAAAAAGTGCTTGGGAGCATGGTGCATGCACGACTATGATTATGGACCCCTGGGCCAAGAAGTGAAGGCTAAATAGGACATTCTTGGGGGCTTAGGGGGCTCAGTAGCTACCAACCTGCCTCCTTTCCTGCTGGTCTGCCTTTAAGTCCAGTTCCCCGATTCAGCTTTAAAGGCATGTTAGAGATACCGAAGGCTCCAAAATTCTTTCTGTTTGTGCAGATCAACAATGAACCTGCCTGGTCTGAGATGGTTGCACAGTGGTATTAAGCATAGGCTGTGAGACACCCAGAACCTTAAATCAGTTCTCCAAGTGAGAAGACCTTGGCCAAGTAACTTAAGCAATCTGAGCCTCAGTTTTCTTATCTTAAAAAAATTGGTGTAATAAGAAGATACTGAAGTGTTTGCCATCAGGCTTCACATTACATAAAACTCCTGTTGATTTTGAGCTAAATGTGAAGACATCTAGAGAAGGGAAGGGAGCAAGAAGGCAGGATGCAAAGGCTGAAAATCCCCCAGGAGCACCAGCTCCACACATGGAGCCCAGCAGTGAGTTTAATTCAAAAATACTGCACAAGGGGGCCTCCCTGGTGGCGCAGCGGTTGAGTGCTGCGCTGTGGAGCTGTCGGCAGCGGCGATGCGAGTTTGACACCCGGCCAGGGAGAATCCCACATGGCGCACAGACCTCTCCTGCCTCGCCCGCTGCTCCCCTCAGCAGTGTATTTCTGATCTGCCTGTTCTGCTCCCCACTCTGTCTCTGGTGAACCCTCTCGCCACCCCACGCCTCTGGCCTGTACCCCAGCTTGTGTGTATAAATAAATAAATCTTAAAAAAAAAAAAATACTGCACAGGGCCTCCCTGGTGGCACAACGGGTTTAGCGCAGCGCTGTGGAGCTGTCAGCAGCTGTGGTGCAAGTTCCATGCCCGGCCAGGGAGATTCCCACATAGCGCAGAAGAACTCTCCTGCCTCTCCCGCTACTTCCATCAGCAGCTTATTTCCGACAATCTGCCTGTTCTGCTCCCCACTCTGTCTCTGGTGAATCCTCTCACCACCCCACACCTCTGGCCTACAACCCAGTTCTTGTATGCATAAATAAATAAATCTTTTAAAAAATGCGATAAAATCTATTAAATAAATAAAAACTGCACAATTTACTTACTGAAGGGTCCCATTTTCTTCACATAAACAGGGAAGAGAGCTGCAGTACATGGTCATTGTTGTGGTGCTACAGAGAATGTTTTGAATTTTTTTTTTTAAGATTTATTTTTTATTTATACATACAAGCTGGGGTACAGGCCAGAGGCATGGGGCAGCGAGAGGGTTCACCAGAGACGGAGCAGGTAGCAGAACAGGCAGATCAGAAATACACTGCTGGGGGGAGCAGCGGGCGAGGCAGGAGAGGTCTGCCGCGCCATGTGGGATTCTCCATGGCCGGGCGTCGAACTCGCGTTGCCGCTGCCGACAGCTCCACAGCGCAGCGCTCAACTGCTGCGCCACCAGGGGGGCCCATGTTTTAAATTTTTTATATCCACCAAGGGCCTCCTCTATATCTTCTTCAATTGGTGGCTGGTAGAACTGAGTGTGGTTGGTTTTCCACCAGGGCTCACACTAAGACCCTCTCATCAATAGATAATCAGTTCCCACTGATCTGCTCCAAGGCTGCCTTCCATAACAGCTGATTCCCTCTGCGCTGTGCCCTAAGCTGTTAGCAGTGATGAAAGCAGGTTTGCAAAGCTTCTTGTCTCATTAACCTTATTACAGAGTTTTGTTCCCAAGATACACACTTATAAAATATATATCATATTTATAAATAGGTGGTAACTTTTTTTAACCTAGGTCAACTTGTTATATCTTAACATCAGGATAAAAGTATATGATTTTGTCAGCCTTCAAATTATGGGTTTGATAGGAAGTGACAGATCATGCATAGCTATCACACTAACTTTGCCTGTGTGAAGAGACAGAAACTTCAGTGGATAATAACATATCACAACAATTGAACGCTTACAATAAAGTCGGGCATTGCGATTTGTGTCCATGATGCATCTTTTTGTTTAAACTTTAAAAACCCAACTGGTGGCATCTAATCGACCCATTTCACAGATATAATACTAAAGCACAAAAGGTCAAATGTTTTGCTGAAAGCTGCGCAGCTGGTAAATGAAAGACTTAGGTCGAGTTTCCAGAAATACAAACCTACACAGTAAGTGATGCTTCTTAAAGCTTAATGTGCGCAGAAATCTGGAGATGTCTTGAAATTCAGACTCTGTTTCCCTGTGTCTGGGCTGCTGCATTTCTCACAATCCCCGGGTGACATCCGAATTTCTGTCGAAAGGCTCACTCCGCATACCAAGGACCACACTTCCTCAAAAAGTGACTCTCCTTTCGTACTGGATCAAGTCAGTGAGATCCATCTTGTTTCCAAGCTCTCATTTGATCTTTAATTTTTATTCGATAAACTTTACTGAGTTGTCTATCTTGTACAAAATCCTTTTATGGACGCTGAGTGGAATAAATACAACAAAATCATTCATTAAAAACTTACTGGTTGCTCTTCTGGGCTGCTTAGAATCTAGGAGACCAACAGATACAAATAGCCATAGACTGAGTCTAGAATTATCTAATCTCTGGGTTCTTGAGTAGATCTGTTTTACAGTGAGAAGAGGGAGGTTCCATTTTTGCAGATAGTTGTGAGGTTGGATCAATGATGATCATAGACTGAAAAAGCCACACAGGGAAGTGTGATAATCACCAACATTTCTCTACAAGTCTTCATTGTAACCACACCCCTAAATATTTACTGTTATGGGAACTGAGGGCACTAGCGCAGCCGAAGGGCTTGCCAGTGTCACACAAGGAGTTCTATAGAATAAAGCAGTGATACTAACCTGGGGTAAATGTTCCCCCCACCACCACCCTCAGGGAATAGATAATGATGAGTTGTTACAATTTAGGAGATGCTCCTGGTCTGTTGGGTGGAGTTGAGCGATGTTGTTGCTCCTCCTACAACACACAGGACAGGCTCCCTTTCTTCCCCCTGCACCCCTACAAAAATGTTAACAGTGCGGAGAAAAGGCACTCAAGCAGAGGTTTCACTCTTGGTTGATATATTTAAAGGGCCTGCAGCTGCAACCGGGCGCTACAAGCCATCAGTGGTTTCCTCATTCATGCTTGTTTGAACTGCCCCTGTAGACCACAGAGACCTGGGGACTCAGCGGGTGAGTCTGACCTCCTGGCCCACTGCCTTGTCCTTCTGGAACTTCTCTAGCTGCTGCTGGTAAGTGGTCTCTCTATACTCTACTCAGTTGGACCCAAAAGGACAGGAGATTTTAACATGAGTAGGAGACACATTCCAGGAAGAGGACATTGTTGTATTTGCCTTGCCTGTTTGGACTTACGAGTAATATTTATCCTGGAACCGTGACTTTTCTCACCAGGGGAGAAAGAATGTCTGGTATGACTGAGAACCAGCCATGAGTTAATCTGACCAGAGTGAGAGAATAATAAAATGAGGAAACAGCAAAGGATGTATCAGAATGCTCTTTGTTTCCAAGGGAAGAGTTAGGGTTTTATCTTCAGACAAATAGAAAGCCAAAGAGCACTTCTAAGTTATTCAAACTTCTGCTCTTTCTCTGCAAACCCACCTAGAAACTCAATACCTTCACCCCAGAAAATTATCCCTTAACAAGTCCTTGACATTTGACTGTAAATCTGAGGCATCTAGAAGGGGGGTGTGGGGGGCAGGGGTGGGAGTGGGAAAGGAAAGGGGCCTGATGGAACATGGTGGAGGATTTGGGGGGCACTAGTGGTGGGCAAGGCATGAAAACATAACCTATAAGCCCTAAGACAAATGTAGTGAGTAACACCAACTTTACCTCAGTAAATAAAATAAAAATGCAGTGGCTTATACCAAGTAAATAGATGAGTGAATGAAGAAGTAAATAAGTTCTACAAGAGATGGATTTGAAAGTAAATTACTCCTAAAGGGAAAGATGGAAGGGAGGAGAAAAGGAAGGATCTGGTTATCCCCAGATCTTTCAAGTATTACAGTTGTAGGGTAAGTGGAGGAATAATCAGAATTTTCTGCCCTCCCACCAATGATGGACCTCTGCAGGCCCACAGGCGTGCCTGATGGCGGGCACCTGGAGTAGGGTGTGGGTGTGCATGGTGGGCGCACCTGAGCCACAGACTGGGCTTATAAGCAGCAGCAGAAGCAGGAGAAACAGCGGCAGGGAGCAAAGAACCGTTCAGGGTGCAGCAGAGCCCAGAAAGAGCAAAGATTCGGGAGGGGTTAGAAGACCTGCCAGCCTCCTGTCCCCCCACCTTCCAGCCTGCTCTGTCCCTGGCTGCCTCACCCAAAAGACCATTAAGAGATTAAAAAGCCACCAAGAACTCTAGGACTCCTCCTTTCCTTTTGACCCGTCTGCCCGGCTCCATAGAGAACCTGCTCCCTGGTGTTTCCCTGGCCCTGCAACTGTCCTCCCCTAGACGCTTGTCCCCAGTGAATCCCAGGACCCATCCCACACAAGACTGTGGATTGCCTGGCCTGTTTGGACTTACAAGCAGTATTCGTCCTGAAATCCTATGGCTATGTTCACAGTTGGTTTTTCTTAAAATCTCTCTGACTGCCTGTGTCGGTGCCTCCTGGGATATCGTTCCCCACTATTTGGGCTGACCCTCACATCCCTCCACCATTTCCTGGGCCAGCTCTCACTCTCCCCAATCTGTTGACCTGTCTCATCTAGCCTGTTGAATTATGGCCAGCTTGATTACCAGCCCTCTCTCAGTGACCAGCTCCAGAGACTGGGAGCGTGCCAGAAGTGGGGTGCTTTCATTTCAAAACTGGAAAAGCCCAGGGCACTCTAGAATGAGTTGGTTACTCTACTACCCATCCTGCAATGTACAAGTAGCTAAGGGCACTTTGACCTTGAGGTCAGGACTATTGACCTTTGCGTTTCCTGCAACATTTAGCTCAGGCCATTTTGAGCTTTCAAATAACTGTTAATCATCATCTCCTCCCCATGTCTCTGCTTGCCACACTAGTGGCACTACCAGGAATAGGTATGATTAATTAACCACAAAAGGAAGGTGAGGATAATCATAAACAGCTTTAAACCCAGCCTGGGGAAATCAGTTGCCACTGGTTCAGGGAGAGAAGCAGCAGAGTTGGGATCACAAGGATATTTTCCCAAATGTATTTCCAAAACTGCCTTTTTCCTTGTTCTCGTCCTTTATTTGTTAGTCTGAAATAATGTATTTGCACCAGCATTCCTTTCAGCCTTGTCGTATTGTTCCAACGCCTACAGCCATTTGTACTCCAGTTGCAACTAGGTTTACATATTTCAATTTTGAGGGAAGTCAGCCTCAGGCAGATTTGTTCTCTTATCTGATTTCCCAGCTTCATTTTCTGCTTACATTTCTGGGGCTACACAGACCCTGACCCCGCTGTGGGCTAGGAAACCTACAGGTACAGAGAAGAAGAGGCTGAAAAGCTTGCTGGGGCTTTGTAGCAGCTTGGAGATATTGTGCTGAAATCTGAAATGTGCTCAGGTGACAATTTTGAAAACTCCCATTCACATTGCCACCTCTTCACCTCCCAGGTATACCTTCCTTGGACTGTGTCCTTCGAAGCAAACAGGTTCCAGGTGTATGTAAAAAAGGAGCTACATGAGGGAGGTGTGAAGATGAGTAGCTTTGGCCAGCACACGGAAGCAGATGTTTTGCAAGGGAACTGATGGCTTCGTGAGCCCATGGCAATCTGGCCACCATCTGCCTTTCCAGATGCATCCCGCTCACCCCCGTATGTGTTGTGCTCAGCTATGCAGAATGGTTCTCCAAACCTGCTAAGTCTTTTTCTGCCTCCCTTCTTCTTTGCATTTGCTACTTCCAGAAACCAGGATATCTTACTCGCCCTTCCCTGCCTGGTAAGTGCTACTGATTTGTCAGAATCTAGTTCAAATGACATCTCTAAAGCCTTTCTAGATTCCAGCAAGCAATTATTCATGCCTCTTTGCCCCCTCAGTATGCCAAACATGCCTCTGTGTATCAGGACCCAGCAAGACCTAAAGCCCTGGAACTTGTACTACCCAGGTATGTCTGGAAATCCCTGGAGACACAGTATGGTAATAAATTTGGGTTTTAGCATGAGGAACATCCAGCTGTGTATAAAGTGGTAGTTATGGCTACCTTGGGGCTGCTAGCTTACTCATGTCTAAGACCCCCTTCGAAGCTGAAAATTGTTTTTGCTCTTTAATTTTATAATTGTTTGTGGTAGCTTATATCTTTAACTTTCCAGTTCCCTTCCCCATGGCTCTTCTTCCTGTAACAAGTAAACCTGCTCCTGGTCACACTGACTATGTCCAGAGACCCTGCCAATCACAGAATTCCTTCTCTCTGCAACGAGTGATTGACTCAAATGATGGGCATATAGTAGTCAGTTAGAATCCTTCTCTGAGATTGACACATAAACAGTAGAAGGAACCACTGAAAAAACAGGTTTAGGGGAGCTAAAAATTGTAGGCTCAAACTAATCCTGCAGGAGTTAAGGGCATTGCTATAGTAAGAGTGACAGTTAAGGCAAGTCAACAAAAAGGAACAAATACTTTGTCCCCAAATGTCTGCATTTGCATCTCTCTCTACTGCCCTCTACTGGCAGAATTAGCTAAGAGGCCAGTTGGCCAAGAGAACGTTGTTTGCAGTGTCAGTTCAGCATCACAGAACTGAGCGTGGGAAAGTGATTGGAGTTGAGATGCAATCATTTGCACAGAGAAGAACAAATTAACACAAGTGTTTTTCGTTCAGGGGGATTTCTCAGATGTCTGTGGAAGAGTGGAAGTGTGTCCGGGTCCTATGGGGACATAGATACAAATGATCAATAAAGTAATCCAGGAACCTGTAGGTCATGAAAAAAATATATCAAAAGACAAGAAATGTCAAACTGCCCCCATATTTTAGTCTCAATTCCCTTCTACCTTTCCTTTTTAAAATAGCTGATCAGTGATATAATTGCTAGAAACAAATCATGAAACAGCATCAGAGCTGTTGGGATAATTTTGGCAGTATTTCCTGCTATCTTAATTTATATCAGTACTGGAGTAGTAACTTCTCCACCTCTTATATTCCTTTCTTCATATTGCATTGTTTTTACATCCATTTCCCCAACCCAGACTCATGGAGATTCTTTGTCTTACTCATCTTTCTTTTGATCTAAGGTCCAGGATTCACTAAACTCTTATTCACATTCATCCAACAAACATTAATGGAGCACAATTGTGCTCTGTATTGTGTCACATCCTGAGCTACCAGTCATATATATAATAAGTCTTAATTGCCTCCCTCAGATACTCAGAGTCTAACAGCAAAAACAAGTAAGAAAGAGGCACAGTCAGTCCACCTGTATAGAGTCCCTGTCACAGGGCTGTGGGTATGGTGAGAACACAGTTCTGGGGCTTCAAAGGCTGAGTTAGGGAGACCAGAGATTGAGGGGCTTTTACTAAAGTGCACAGTGGAATTAAATGACAAAAAAGAAAACAGAGACCTCTTGGATCTCAAATTGACCACACAAGAATCAGCTGGATGTTTGTAAAAGCTCTAATGACCTGACCTTCCTCAAGGTCAATTACAACAAGATTCTCTTGAGGTGGGTCGCAGACGCAATGATTTTATAAAATATCCCAGGTGATTCCAATGTGCAGTCAATTGGCTTCAGAATAGGAAGTCAGGGTCTCCCTGGTGGCGTAGCGGTTAAGCGCTGAGCTATGGAGTTGTTGGCAGCGGCGACGCGAGTTCGACACCCGGCCGGGGAGATTCCCACATGGCGCAGCAGACCTCTCCTGCAGTGTATTTCAGTAGATTTGCCTGTTCTGCTCCCCACTCTGTCTCTGGTTAATCCTTCCCACACACACACACACCCCTACACCTCTGGTCTACACCTCAGCTCTTGTATTCATAAAATAAATAAATCTTTAAAAAAAAAAAAGACAAGGTCCAAGGTCTTAGAAGTAATAATCTTCCTAGATGACAGTGCATATCAATCAATCAGGGTGGGTCACCATATGCTGCAGTAATAAACAACTCATGGATTTTAGTGGTTGGAACAGCAAAGATTTATTTTTAGCTCATGCTCCTAAGTGGTTGGCTATGTCTTAGCTGCTTAGGAAACAGGTTGGTAAAGAAGCCGTCCTCTTTGATGCTGTTGTTCTCTGTTTCAATGAGATACAAGAGCTCTGGAGAGTCTTATGATTAACTGAATTAATTAAATGCTTGGTGATGAACCCTGGGGCCAAGAGTTCACTTTCAAGTCATTGGGCAGAACTAGTCATGTGACCATGATTAACACAATGAGGCCAGGAGACATGTAAGTCCCTGGAAAGAAGGAAATCTGGAACTATGTGGTGAGTGACAGTAGTAACTAATTCCATGTGGTTCTTACAGGAATCTAATATAACTTATTCATAGTGATTTTTTACAAATCAGTGTTTTTTAAATGCTATGTTTTAAAAATATTAATTCTGCTGGAAAACTGTCACATTGATAACGATTGTGTAAATTTTTACACAAATGTACGCCTATGAGTTTAGGCCAATTTCTACACCCATAATGTTACTTGCTTTCAGCCATCACTGCTGATTTTCTTTCAAACCATTACTAAGTACCTGCTGGTAAAGCTGTACATGCTGACAGAAAAGGTGTCTCTCTCTATAAACTCTGCTTCTTGTCTTCCTTTCCCAGCAGACCTCCCGCCCCAGGTACTTGTTTACCCAAGCAAGATTTATTGCCTAGTTGCTGCTTACGTGGCACATCTGCAGGGCACCTTGGAAATGACAATGCAATATATGGTCGTAGTCGAATCTTTTATTTTTCCATCTGCCATTCACATGGCTGCAGAGGCCAATCACCCTGAACTCAGGCTCTTTCTCTCCATATAAGCAATTGATCATCAAGTTCTGTGACATCATTGAAGACATATTTTTACTTATCAGGTTTGATTGATTTAGCATTTATTTCCATAATTATGTAACTTGGGGAGTATAACTTCACACCTTGACCTGTGCAAAAGGTTCACTCACCCACCTCCAAAGCTCATGATCCCCTCATCCCTCCATTCCCTATGCCCTCCCCTCTGGAAACCATCATATCATCATATTCTTCACCATCTCAGGGGTCCTTTCATTGTGTTTTGCCAGTTAGTTTTCTTTGGCAATTACTCATCAAGCTCTGCTGACTTCCTATTTTTTTTTAAATAAATTCTTTCCCACTTGGCAGTCTTTTTTTTTTTTTAAGATTTATTTATTTATGCATACAAGCTGGGGTACAGGCCAGAGGTGTGGAGCGGCAAGAGGGTTCACCAGAGACAGAATGGGGAGCAGAACAGGCAGATAGACGGAAATATACTGCTGAGGGGAGCAGTGGGCGAGACAGGTCTGCTGTGCCATGTGGGTCAGCTCCTTGGCCAGGGATCGAACTCGTGCTACAATGGCTGGCGATGGCTTGATAGTGCTGAGACTTAACCCTGGGTGCCACCACGGAGACCCCTTGTTATCTGTCTTTACTGAGTTGAGAATGATCTGTCAGGTCTGATACTTCTTTTATATTGTACAGTTTCTTTGATCTTCAGATATATATTATTCTTGTCTTCAATAAGAATACAATCTCTCAAAATAAGACCTGAGCCTGGATTATATATTTTGACTTTTCTGTATCAAAATTTCCTCATCCCTTAGATGTGAATATCATACATCTCCTCACAGCTGTGCAGGAAAGGTTAGAGGAGTACAACAGAATATCCACCACAGAGACTAAAAGCCAAGTATTCAAAAACCATAATTTTCTTTCCTTCCATTCATCTTGGTAATCCCCATAAAATTTAGCACATTGTTAGTTCAAAAATACATTAAATAATTCATTGAATACCTGCCATGTGCCAGGTCCTAAGTCAATGTCATTGTAACCTCACTAGATATGTACTGTTGTCTCTATTTTACAAGTCATAACATCGAGGTTAAATAACATAAATGACTTTCTCAGAAGTTAGAGCAGAGGGAGTATGCAAACCTAACTTAAGTCCCAAGTCTGCCCTTGCTCTTCCCTAAAGTCCATCGCTTCCTTTGTTGACTTAATTATGGACATGCAATTTATTAGTAATTATGTTGGAATAAGTGATTGAGACGATAGGAAAAGTCATCTTTAGCTACCTATTTATCTACCTTTATAATACTCCTCATTTCTAGAAAGCTGTAGAACGTGAGAAGCACTATAAATTAATGATGTTTTGGGGAAGGAAGCACCAACATACCCAATATAAATATAGATTCTAAGTTTCACTTTAAGTTCAAGTTCAAAATTGAAGAAAAAACAAGATAGTTTAAAACTGATGATATATCTTTATATAAATACAGGTGGTATTAGGCTCTATACCAGATAGCACTTTCTGTAGACATTAATGTCTTAACACCTAAAAACAGTCTCCTGAGTAATACCTAAAAACAGTCCCCATTGTCCCCACTTAACAATTTAGGAAACAGAGTAACTGAGTCACTTCCCCAAGTCACATCCCTGGCGAGAGGCGACCCCACAGGCACATGAAGGCCATCTCTAAGTGCGAGGGGGCACTGGTATCTCTGTACAGAGTGATTTGATATTTCAGAGTCACTGATCAGTCTCTTAAAAATACCTTTTCATCCATCAACTGTGAGACTTTTCCTAAGATTGTGTGTGACTACACCAGGATAGAAGGTCCCTGACAAGGTGCCCACACAGAACAAAGCAGGGAACACAAAGGCTGCGTGTACCCCTTTTTCCCCCGGCCCCTCACTCTGCCCAGACAAGGAGTTATCATCGTGGTGTGTGTCTAAGACTTTGTGAGATAAGATAAGGTCAGTTAGGGGAGAGCCAGCGATAAGTTTTCTCAGTGTCCAAGATAAACTTTGTGGTAAAGAAGGGAGAAAATTAAATCTACAGACTGTTTGGCACCGGGAAACTTATAAGATCAAAGTCCCTGGACACCAAGAAATGGCTGATACCAAGAGGTGCGTGCTAATATAGTGATTCAACAGAGAACGAAGGCCTTTGCGAGTGGGGCTGTAGCATATCCCCCTTGCTATCAAGACTGCCTGGAGATGTTATCTGCACTGTAAATGTCTAAGAGCCACTACAAGGGGCAGCTGGTAATGGACACAGGGCACACATGCCAGCAAATAAGGTTTTAAGCAAGAGTATTCAATGCCCCATTGATCAACCATTTTGGCTCCCTAGATTTAACAGTAAGGTTCATGTCAGCTGAGCCCCGAGATCGTTGCTACCAGACATGTGAGTCTGTTTTCAACAGTCATGTGGAATAAAACTGGCCTCTGGGTGCTTGTCAGCCAGTGTAATCTGGAACTCACTGCTGCCTAATATTTATCACAGTCTGTGCTGAGGGAAACAGCCAAGAATGGGCTGATGGAGTTGCCCCTCCCCCGCCATCCCACATCAGGCTAAAGCATACCCCCAAGATGAGTCTGCTCAACTTAAGCCTCTACCTGACTGCAACCAATCAGCTCCTTAGGGGGTTGTTTTTACTGCCTTGCACTTTTACTATATCATGTCTTGGTGGGAGACCTTTTTTTTTAAAAGATTTATTTATTTATGCATACAAGCGGGGGTACAGGCCAGAGGCAAGGGGCGGCGAGAGGGTTCACCAGAGACAGAGTGGGGAGCAGAACTGGTAGATTGACCGAAATACACTGCTGAGGGGAGCAGTGGGCGAGGCAGGAGAGGTCTGCGGCGCCAAGTGGGAATCTCCCTGGCTGGGCGTCGCAGCCGCCGCAACTCCACAGCGCAGAGCTTAACTGCTGCGCCACCAGGGAGGCCGTTGGTGGGAGACCTTTAAGCTAGATTGAGAGTAGGGGTGCTTTGGTGGTGGGAAAACTGGTGACCACATCTGAGGGGAAAAATCCTATACTGTGAAAAAACAAACCATGATGTATAAAAATAAATAAATTTTTAAAGACATATATTTAAAAAAAAGAAACAGCTCATAGGACTCATCGCTTCATCTTCTAAGAGGGTGTTGCTGAATACACCAAATATTACATCACCACGGTGCTCTTCTGGAACATCCTGCAGAGAAAGTCCTGTGTGCTCCCTGCAATGAGAACAGAACAAATCTATTTATACTGTATAAACACTGTGAACTATGCAACAGGCAAGGTTTTTAAAATTTCCTTTTGGTTGGCAAATCTCATAAGTTTTTATAATATGCATATTTAGTCTCATCTTGCTATTCTTAGACCTCTTGCCTTAATTCCCTTTATTCTTTTACTCTGTTCCATTTGCACTAGATTATGCACATTACCTTAAATCCCTTTTACAACAAAATTGGGGTTCTTAAATTGACTTGTCATATTGCACTGATGGCAGTATTCTAACGAGATCCATTCCTTCCTCTTTAAAGAATGTTTTGCACAAAGTTACTTTGTTTAAACAAAAAATGATCCTGGATGGTACTCAGAGAAGTAACATATTAAACTGCCATTGGCCTCTTACACCTCATTTTCTCCTATTTGAACAAAAAAATAGGTATTTGTTTGGGACTCATATTTGTTACTGACAAAACAAGAGGAGGAACAAAGTATACAATAATGATTTTATAACAAAACAAAATAATAATTTTCTATTCTTTCTCATAGATCAGAATAATAGAATGAAACGCCCCGAGCTATATGCCATATCATATGTTTAGTTCAAAGAACTGGTTGTACAAATAGAGGACCAAGACTCAGTTAGCCTCAGAGTTGGAATGGGGAAAATATCCAAGGAATCTGACTAATTATTAACTTACTGTGTAAGTCGAAATGTGTCACCTCTAATTATAAGGCTACTAAAGTTTTAAGCAGGAGTCACCAAAACCCCACACAGAGCTCATGGTCAGGTGGTGATCAAGGTAGACTTGGCCCTGATTAGACCATATCTAGGCAACTAGTTCAGAACAACAGTTTTTAATTGAAAATTTATTTTTTAGAGCAGTTAAAAGTTCACAGCAAAATAGAGAGGGAGGTATAGAAATTTCCTTGCCCCAAAGCGTGCATAGCTTTCCTCATTATAAAAGTCCCCCACCAGGGCGGTACATTTGTTGCAATTGATGAACCTACATGGACACATCATTATCAGGTCACACTGCAGTTTGCCTTCGGGCTCATGTTTGCGGTCTATGGGCTTGGACAAACCTATAGTGGCATCGTCTACTGTCACGTTATCAAGTAGAGAATTTTTCTGCATCCATTTACTTTTAACCTGTCTTTGTATTTACAGCGTGTTTCTTGTAGACAACATATAGTTAGGTCTTGTTTTTATTTCAATCCACTCTGAAACCCATCTCTAGGAATTTTTAAAGAGAAAGCATTCCACATCCTATCTAATTTAAAATGTTACACAGAAACCTATTATTTGACACAACTCAAATTCTCTCTTGAATCTAAATGTAGTTGTAGGATGGGGAGCAAGTTTGTTGAATTTCTATCATGTACCAAAATCTTCTCTTCAATGCCATTTAATCCTCTCAGTAATCCTCTTAGCTACCACTATTCCCCGAAAATGAGTCACAGAGATGTAAAATGAATTCTGTAAAAATATATGGAGGGAAACAAAGACCTGGAGTTTGAAATCAGGTGTGTTTAGAGACAAAGCTAGTACTCATCACCTCATTCCCACAGCCCACACTGGATAGCGAAGTAGTCAACCTTTTTTTTGGGGGGGTGGGCAGGTGATGAGAGGATTCACCAGAGACAGAGAAAGAAGAGGAAGAGGCGGATTTACTGAAATGCACTGCTGAGGGGAGCAGCGGGTGACACAGGAGAGGTCTAGCTGTGCCATGTGGGTCAGCTCCCTGGTGGGGGATCGAACTCAGGCTGCAGTGGTGATAGTGCTGCAACGTAACCCTTTAATCTCTAGGCCACCAGGGAGGCCAGAGAAGCATTCAATCTTTTAAAGGATAAGACTCTTGTATAATATTGCACTGAGAAGGCAACTGCGAGCAGTGTACAATCCAACTAACAGAGACCTAAATAATATTGGCAAGTACTATAGACTAAGAAGACTGGAGGTCAGCAAGACTACAGCTGGTTCAACAACCTGACAATTTCAACAGAAATCCAGAATCTTCCCATCCTTCCACTTGAGGATTCTGTGCTTGTTGAAGTCTCTGCTCATGATTGCAAGATGACATTACAACTTCCAAGGTCAAGAGAAGATATGAAAGGGAGCAAAGAAAGGGAGTCACTTTTGTATTTCATAAAGGGAAATTATTCTTAAATGTTATCACAAAAGTCATTGCCACTCCTTGCCACTGTGATGTGAGTGACAATGCCACAAAAGTCATTGTCACTTATATCACCACTCCATACAAACAATTCTGGAAAAGTAAATATTTGGCCAAAGGAAATGTGACAACTATGACTTTTTTCTAGCAATAATGATTTGCCTCGTAGGTTTTATATGTCAGTGTTCGAAAAACTGAGAAAAAGGCATATGATGGTTGATAGGAAAAAGCAGTGTTTATTATTACATGGTAAGAAAAGGGTCTGGGAAAGCTTTCTCCCAATTTAGATAAGCTCCAGAGTTCCCTGTAATAGAGGGACTCACTCTGTCCCAAATCTGTGTGCTGAGAATATTTCAGTGAGCAGGAGCTGGGAGGAAGACCTGAAATAGTAACACCTGACACTTAATTCACACATTTTTGACCACTTGAGGGATGAGAATGAAGAAGGGCAATAGGGGATGACAGGGAATTTTCTGTTTTCATTCTGTCACAGCTACCAGCCCCAATAACCCCTGCCCAAAACAGACAGTTCAACTCCACTGAAGCCAGCACATTAAATGAGAGCAATATTTTTAGTAAGAGCAATGACCAAGTATAGCAACTAATCGATTTTTTAAAAATGACAACCCCAGTCCCTGGAAACTCCTCTCTCTTTGCTGCCATCTGGTATCCTCTACCGGGAACTTGACCCTTGCACAGGTGAAGAAAAGGGAATCTTTCAATCCCAGGATCCTACTTGTTAGAGAGAAGGAAGAAACAGAAAAAGGAGAGAGACTGCGAATTCGGCAAATTCAGTTCAGGAAAGCGAACAAATGTGGAGAATTGATGCGTAAAATTTGACACACTGAGATTTTGAACTACAATGAAGGTCCCGAGTGTCTGTAGATATACACGGGCAGACTTTGCCACACTGCCTGAAATGGAACTTTCTACATGACAGCATTCTGACTGAATGGCAGACACCTCCAGGGGCACAGACAAGACTCACTTTTCACACAAAGGCCCTTAAGTTTTATACAGGCTTCTGTGGATTACAGAAATAGTTACAAATGTTCAACATCATCTGTATACTATTTGTTTTAAGCCTTTTAGCTGTGTTGTCAACTACTTTAATACTTCTAAAAACAACCTCATAGAAAAGATACTATTATCATCTCCACCATACATACAAGAAACCAAACTGAAGGATAAGTAACAGCCTAACCTCCTCAAGTCATCAGTTATAAATACTCATTGCATCATCAGTCCATTCTAGATATGCTACTGTTTCAAGAAGATAGTAACAGTAAATAAAATGATAGTAAATATTAACAATATATGTGTTTCAGAATTTTCTATGTGGCAGGCTTTGTTTTAAATGGTTTGTATATGATATTTTATTTATTCCTCATAACAATTTGATGACTATAATTACTCCCCCTTTACAAATGAGAAAACTAAGAAACAAAGAGCTTAAGTAACTTGCCGAGGTCTCAAATAAGAACTGGCACCAATGTTTTGATTTGATCAGATTCACTTAATTTAAATGAAATGTCAGATTTTTAAAATACACAAAATTGCCTGGAGAGTTTTGATTTGAAACTTTAGAGAATAAAAAGATTTTCTGGGACTAACTAAACCTACAGAGAGGGATTGCAGTGTTCTGTATTTTATGAGTGAGTTAACTTTTAAAAATAAATGGAAGGCAAATTATTAGTATGCTGAGGTGTTGTTCAGGCAATAACTTTCAATCCCGCCATGTTAATAGGGGATGAATTCCTTAGTCGGGTGTTATTACAGGGGAAACTTCCTTGTCTTTCCTTGTTTTTAATTATTATTGTTCAAGTTTTATATATTTGAATCCCCTATGATTTTTTTGAATACACAAAATTGCCTGGAGAGTTTTGATTTGAAACTTTAGAGAATAAAAGGATTTTCGTTTGTATGTGGATATCTTGGGGTATGCCAGCTAACTCCCAGCAGAGTGAATCCACAAGAAAGACTCAACTCTGGAAAGATCTACCTAGTAGAGAAGAACACGGGCTCTTCCTGAGTTTAAATCCTGCCTCTGTCAGTTGCTGGTTAGGCCATTATTTAACTTTTCTTTCCCTCACGTTTCCTTGTATGTATCGTGGAGAGGATAATAGTGTCCTTTCTATGAGGCTATTTTCAGAAGTATTAAATTAGTTGACAGAATTCATCTCACTGTCTCTGTAGTGTCTTTCATCCTCATCATCATCACCATCCACACCAGCACTCACTTTCACTTTTATTCTACAATACTATTATTTTCACTTATCTGCCGCCTCCAATTCCACTCCCCTTCCCTCATAAAAATTCCTTCAAAATGTAATATGTTATATATTGTAGGTAACAGGTTATATTTATATAATAAGTTATAATATATAATAAGTGTTTGGTTGTTATTTTGCTTGTTTGTTTGACCTTTGTGTATGCCCTGTGGCTCTGCACAACCCCCTTCTGCCAACAGTACCAGGATTGACTTCTGGGAACTTTTCAGATCTGGGTCACTCTGGTTTTGGTGAAAGGAGCAATTGTTTTATTTATTTTTCTTTGTTTTGTTCTGTTTGTATTGGGAATGGTTGATTTAGATATGAAAGTGTCTCTCCCATTTTGTTGGCTATAGGCTGTGATATGTTTAGATAAGACATTTTTGACAATGTTAGGCAACGCTGCATCCTCCCTGCCTTTTTTTTTTTCTTTCCTGAAGCCAACTTTATCTCTAGTTCCTTAAATCTACAATGTTTTGGGGGTTTTTTCCACCCTAAGGTCCCATATCACTGTCCCACTGCATGGGAGAGAACCCCGTTCTCCCATACACTCCCCCTATTAATCACATATAATCCATTCTGATCTGTAGAGTGAAGGTTGAGAGTGAATAAATGAGTGACAGGGAGACTTGTCAAAGAAAAGTGCAGTCTCGTGACCCTGCAGGGATCACTGGCAAACATGCACTGTCGAATCTAACTCAGGGAAATTGGCAGAACTACCGGTTTACCAAAATGCTGCCTTGGAGGCCTGCCACCAAAACCCACCAAGTTACTAAGTAACAGCTTCAGGTCCAGCGTGAATTTTTGAAGCTTAGTGCAGAATTACAATTATAACCAAGAGGACAATCAAGGTTAATCACACATTTTAGAATTGGAAAGATGCTGCAACTACTTGAGATTCGGTGTCTGATATCTGGAAATAACCCACTGTTCATGAGAACACCTAATTGGATAACAATTTGATATTTAATGGTGCAGCTCATCCTGATGTTAATACTCTCTTCCCAGTCCCTGTTCTAATGAGGTTAGCACTAAATCAGTGTGCGGGCTCCCTGAATCTCTTGAGAATCAACCGGTAGTCTTTATCATTAAGACTTCCCAAAAGATAATGAGGAAGTTTTGCCTGGATATTTGATTGGAATAGAAGTAAAACAACTGGAACAAATCAACATTTGCTGGAAATGGAACCTTGGAGGATTCGAACAGTTCATTGTCCTCAGACATCCCGCCTAAACATTGTGATCACTTTGCTGAGAAATGGGGCCCTCTGCTCATGTGTGCTGTGCAGGAGCAAGGCAACCTGGACCAAGATCATCATACAAAGCTGATAAAATAGAGAGTGCTGTGGTTTTGATTTTAGTTCCTCTTGTTCATTGTTGGATATAGGAAATAGGTGGTCTTTTGTATAATAAACTTATATCTCATGCCCTTGCATGAATTCCACAACTAGGTGTGTGTTATGAATCCTGATCTGTTCCTCATTTACCATAATAGATTCTAAAAGCTCACAACAACAAACACCAAGCTAAAGTTTTAAAGATTAAATTACACTGGTCAACAAATTTTACAAAAGTCATGTTACTGAAATGAAATGAGTCATTTCCTATAAACTTGTATGTGCTCAACACAAATATGACAGTGAAATTCTAATTTTGGCTCTAGTTTTTTCTTTCTAATCTGCAATAAATTGATATTTACATCATGAAATGCATGACAATAGTAATAGGCCTATGGTTGATACCTGTAAAAAATCAAGTCATAGACTACTTCTTAGATTTCTTCACTTGTCTCTTGTACAGCTATTCAGAAATAGAATAGATGGAAGACGGTTTCCATGTGCAAAAGCACAGCCTTAAAACTCAGTTTCGAGGGCCTCCCCGGTGGCGCAGCGGTTAAGCGCTGCGCTGTGGAGCTGTCGGCAGTGGCGACGCGAGTTCGACGCCAGGCCGGGGAGAGTCCCACATGGTGCTGCAGACCTCTCCTGCCTCGCCCGCTGCTCCCCTCAGCAGTGTATTTCTGATCTGCCTGTTCTGCTCCCTGCTCTGTCTCTGGTGAACCCTCTCGCCGCCCCACGCCTCTGGCCTGTACCCCAGCTTGTATGTAAAAAAATAAATAAATAAAAATTAAAAAAAAAACAAAACTCAGTTTCGAATAGTCTAAAAATAGTCTCCATTCTTGTGGATCATGAGTGATTTCTAAGGCATTCATGAGGCCCTCAATATCGGAACAGAATACCAGAGTACTCTCCTTTCTGAAGAAAGGTTCCAACTGCTGGTGGCGCTTTAGATATCAAGTAATTGTGACATCTTCTAGAAGATTCCATTGTTAGAGTCTTGATCCTAGCAATTCTGCCTTGTACTTGAATAAGGCCAAATCACAAACCAGGTCATTTAGTTCTTCCTGTGTTAGTCTGTATGGGGTTGATGATGCACCACAGTGAAAATCTGGATCACTGCATGCTGATGGAACAGGAGAAGAACAGGTCGGCTCACCCTTGTCCTCATCAGATGAATCGAGAGAATATTCTGCTGGAGGTTCTGGAGTAGGAAGTCCCTCACCATGTGGAATGGTCTCAATGCAGACAGAATGTTTGGGTAGACTATTCTCTACTTCTTTTGCTTTGTTATTCCGCCGGAAAGAGGAGGAACCAAGCAGAAGTAACAGTCTTTTATGTGCTTGCTTGGCTCTCTCCATACCATACGAACTGCAAATGGCATTGATGGTCTTTTGCCATTGAACCACTGTGAAAGCTGTGTTGTAGATGGAGCACAGCATATATGCAGGGCCCAAGGCTTGTCTTGGTCACCAACCTTGCATCTGAAGTACAGATGATAAGCCTTCTTCACTTGAGAAGTGATATTTTTCTTCTGGTTGGCAAATGTCACTTCCCCACAAATAGAGCAGAAATTATCCACGCTATTAACGCACTTTTGAGGCATGACTGTTCTGCATTGTGCCTAAATGGATAAAATAACAACAGTCAATGGAACAGTAGCTTAAACTGTCTCTCACAGAGTCTGAAATATTTTCAATGCTCAACATTTCCGACAGGGCTTTATATAGTGCACTGCTGAAGTCAGCTTACTTCAGCAGCCTCCTGGCAGTAGTATTGCATTGCATCAGAAAATGATGCAATCAACTCTGGATGATGTGTGCATGATGGTATTATGCAAGGCAATGCAATATTACATCATTCTAGGCTGATTTAGGATGTTTTTGCAGTCCTACTGGATAAATTCACACAGTGAAACATATAAAATGAATTATATGAAATATCTTCAAAACGAGAGCTAATAAAAAATTTTCAGGGTTATATTCATGATCTGCACACCACGATACTACAGATTAGGGCCTTTTATTTATTTATTTTAATACATATATATATATATTTTTTTTTTTACATACAAGCTGGGGTACAGGCCAGAGGCGTGGGGCAGTGAGAGGGTTCACCAGAGACATAGTGGGGAGTGGAACAGGCAGATCAGAAGTACAATGCTGAGGGGAGCAGTGGGTGAGGCAGGAGAGGTCTGCCCCACCATGTGGGATTCTCCCCGGCCGGGCATCGAACTCGCATTGCCGCAGCCGACAGCTCCACAGCGCAGCACTCAACCACTGCGCCATGGGGGAGGCCCTTAAATATGTATTTTTATTGTTATTTATGTATTTTACATTTTGTATTCCCCTTGGGTAGCCCACCACCAATTCACCCGTGATCCATCTCCGTGGTCCCTTGTGTCCTTTTCTACTCCATTTTGTGCCTTTATCCTCCCCCTCCCTCCACCCCACCCCCAAGTGTCTCTCTCCTTTCCCTATAGTCCTGTTATAAGTGAAACCATTCGATATTTTTCTCTTTATTTCTGGCTTGTTTTGCTGAGTATGATCCCCTCTAATTCCATCCATTTCGCTGCAAATTGCATGTGTTTATCTTCCTTGAATGCTGAATAGTATTCCATTGTGTATATGTACCACATCTTCTTGATCCAATCATCTATTCTTGGACATCTGGGTTGCTTCCATACCTTTGCTATTGTGAACAGTGCCACAGTGAACATACGGGTACATGTATCATTTTGGATTAGTGTTTTTGTGTCCTTTGGGTAGATTCCCAAAAGTGGTATTGCTGGGTCATATGGAAGCTCCATGTTGAGCAGTTTGAGGAATCGCCATACAGCTTTCCATAGTGGTTGGACCAGTTCACATTCCCACCAGCAGTGTAGAAGAGTTCCTTTTTCTCCACATCCTTTCCAGCATTTGTTTTTGCCTATATTTTTAATGTGTGCCATCCTCACAGGTGTGAGGTGGTATCTCATTGTGGTTTTTGATTTGCATTTCCTTGATTATAAGTGATGTTGAACATTTTTTCATATACCTGTTGGCCATTTGCTTTTCTTCTTTGGAGAAGTGACTTTTGAGCTCTTCTGCCCGTTTTTTGACTGAGTTATTGGCTTTGTTTTTGTTGAGTTGTGTGAGTTCCTTGTAAATTTTTGTTATCAGTCCTTTATTGGTTGTATTGTGTGGGAAGATCTTTTCCTAGTTGGTAGGGTGTCTGTTAGTTTTAGTTAATGTCTCTTTTGCTGTATAGAAGCTTTTTATTTTGATGTAACCCCACCTGTTTATCTTGTCCTTCACTTCCTTTGCTTTGGGGGCTGTGTCTTTAAAGACTTTGCTGAGATGTATGTCGTGTAGAGTTTTGCCTATATTTTCTTCTATAAATTTTATGGTTTCAGGTCTTACGTCTAGGTCTTTTATCCATTTTGAGTTGGTTTTTGTGCAGGGTGTGAGGTAGTAGTCTAGCTTCATT